>VZTA01015386.1:191361-258232 GCA_013398855.1 Mohoua ochrocephala | reverse complement strand
CGAGTGTGACAAAGGGCAAGGAGAGTGGAACAGGCGTGCAACAGCTGTGCACAGAAGGGCGTGCAACAGGTGTTGTAGCGGGCCTGCACTCGGTGTGTAACAAAGGCTATATGGGTGTGTAATGGATGCATAATGGATGTGCAAATGAAGGAAAAAGGTTCTGCAATGGGCGTGTAATGAGCAAAGGTCATGAAAGGTTAATGGGTGTGTAACAGGTGTGCAATGGGTGTGCAATAAAGGGTAACAGCAAGGTAACCGGGGTGTTCTAGGGTGTGTAATGGGGAGGGCGTGTAATGGCAGGGGCATATAAGGGGCAGGTAATGGGGAGTTGTAGGTGCAATGGCTCACGTGGCACACTATGGCACACACGGGACACCACAGTACCTGTGGCACACTATGGCTGGCTGCCTGGCCTGTTCCACCAGCCTGGCCACATGGCCCATGGGCACCCCAACAGCTGGGAAGCCTGGGTTTGGCATCACTGTGTGCTGTCCCTGCCATCGTCTGCAGAGAGCTGGGAGCAGGCTGGGAGGGCGACTGCAGCTGGGAGCCGTGGGAGGCACAGGTGTGAGCTGCACGGGGGCACAGAACCTACGGACGTGCACAGGCTGCACGGACACCCACACTGCTCCCCAGGCGTGCAAGAGCCGGAGCACACGGGGAACCAGGGGAAGGGACACAAGGGGTGCCTGCAGCCAGCGGGCTCACGGACGAGTGGGCAGTAAGTGGGCCCGTGTGAGAGCCGCGGGCCAGTGAGCGAGTGGCGCGTGTGGAGACAGGCCAGGAATGTGCCCGACTGTGCACGTGCCCCCCGGCCGCCGGCCCCATCACGGCATTTCCTCTCCCCCTCCGGGGTTACTTTCAGGCCACACCAGGGTGCGGCGGCAGAGCTGAGGCCAGATTGCAAACACATGCCCTTCCCCAAAAAGCGGTACTTGAGCCACCGCCGCTGTCCCCAACTTGGAGGCAAGTGTCCCCGTGTATCACTGGCAGAAAGGGAAACTGAGGCACAGCTGTGGGTGGGAGACATCCGGTGGCAGGGACTGTGGTCGTGCCCGCAAACCGCAGCTGCCCTGGCGGGCGCAGCCTGAAGACTGTGGTTTCCTCTTGTTGGTGACAGTGGTGACAGCGCAGGCACTGAGCACCGTGGGCATCCTTGGGATGGGCTCCAAGCTCCCCAGCCCCTCTCCCGCCACTCTACAGCTGATCCATGAAGCCAGGGTGTATTTGCTGAGTCTGGTATGGGTGAGGCCAGCGATGAGAGTCTCCTGGGATCCCTGAGGTGTCCCCAGGGCGAAGCTGCCACCACATGCCTTCAGGCAGGTGCTGAGGGGCCACAAGCTTCCTGCTTTTGGACTTAAAAACAGTGGAGATTTCACTTTTCCCTCTCCCCGTGTTGATGCTCCGATCAAAGTGTTCACTGTCAAACTCGATCCCATTTTCAGTCTATCAGAGCCAAAAATCACCGCTTGCATCTGCCGAGCACCCCGAGCTGGCAACAGCTCCTGCACATCCCTGCTTCCACAGCCAAGCGCCCATGGGGCGACAGGCACCAACAGGTCTCCCTTTGGCTTCTCCCGCCTTTGAGAAAATGAAATGCCAAAAAGAAGATGAAAAGTAGAGCATTACAGGGGCCCTGCAGCACTGGGGATGCTGAGAGCTGGACTGGCTGCCAGAGCATCCCTGTGCTGCTGCCGGTGGGGTATGGCGAGGGTCCCACCAGTCCCATGCCGTGATTCTCTGCCAGCTCCAGTGGACACAGGGCTGGGTGTTTCGGGATGGATGCTCCTCGGGATGCAGGTTGCCCCAGCAACGGTTGCTATGGAAAACACTTCAGTGGCAAAATTTCCAGCCATATTCATGTGTCCGTCATTGTCTTCCGGAGAGTCCCTGGTGTATGGTGAGCCAGGCACGGCTGGCTCCGCACGGGCCGGCTGCTGCTGCGGCTGCAGGGGACTGGCTGTGCTGGGCCCAGCTTTTCCTGGCTTTTTGCAGCTTTTCCTGCTGGATGTGGTGTGAGAAGGTGTAGGAGGACTCCAAAGTGAGATTTGAGGGAGCATGGCAGATGTACAATGGACAGGGGGAGCAGGCTGTGCCGTGCCATGCCATATTAATTGGCTAGCTGCCAATTAACGTCCCGTTGGCCCAGCCGTGTCCCAACCATTGGATGAGATTCATTTTGGTGAATCAAACGCGGGGCACAGCTCTGGGACAGTGGGACATACCAGGAAATGGGCTGGCACTGGGATGTTTGCAGGGACCAGCACCTTCGGCCGGGGCTTCCTGTTCCTGCCCACAGCCCTGCCAGGTCCGTGCTTCGGAAAGCCGCTCCCCACCTCCTGGAGCAGCAATAGGATTACACGGGACTGAGTCTCCTAGCAATGAATGAAGAAATAAATCCTATAAGGCAGGACAGGATTTATCAGACTTCAATATTCTGGAAATAATGAGGACATTTCTCTTGGCTTGTAATATCACGGGACCCAACAGGATCACAACCAGGATTTATCCCCGTGCTTCTCCATGGCACTGGGTCGGTTCTTAGCTGTGGAGAGAAGATGCTGGAGGAGGCTGCTTGCCTTTCTGAAGAGCAGGATGGCGGGGCACCCCCTCATCTCCAGCAAAGCCAAGGCGGGCTGCAGGCTTCAGGCTGCCCCAACAGTAGCGGCTCTGTTTGTGTCCCCATTCATCCCCTGGTGAGGGCTGGCACTGATCCTCACCCCCGGCTGGGGCTCACTACTGGGAGCGGGAAGGGCCGACAGCGGGAAGGGCCGGCTGTGCTATCGCCATCAGCTGAGTTTCAAATGCCAGTGCCAGCACCCACCACCAGCGCAAGGATGCCCTGGGCTTGGGGACCCTCAAATGGGGTGGGAGACCCACGGGCCACTCCATTACTCCCCATTAGTTTTGAACATGCTGCAAACAGAATCCCACTGTGCTGCTGGGTGGGACACTGCTGTGAAGGAAAGAGATGGGAAGAGGCTGAAAACAACATCTTGGAAAAGAGGATGTGATGCTGCCAGCATCACCTTCCAGGCACCAGCTCTGCCCCTCAGGGAACTGCTGCCCTGGCTGCAGGTAGATGCTCCTAGGGTCAGCTCCACGCTCTGGCCCCTCCTCCCAGCTGCCACGCTTTGCCCCGTGGCAGCTCTGTCCATGAATCCCGTTGCGGTCCTTGGGACAGCCTGGGGCTATGGGATGCACCCCTAGGCAGCCAGCATTCAACTTCCTCCCATGTTGACAACCAACATTTATTCCTGCATCCCTTGCACTGAAGCAGCATTAAATGCAGTGTTACCTCCCTGTCGCGATTCCTGTGGCCCCCTAACAGCCCCCACAAACCCCAGCAGATCAGCAAAGCTGAGCCTGTGGGTGTGGGTTGGACACAGCTGGTTTCACCATGGTCCCAGCACACAGACGCCGCAGCAGAAGCCCCGACCATCAGGACACACAGACACAATCGGAGCCTTGTTTGGGGCTCAGCTGCACAAGGGGCCCCTTCAGGCAGCCCGGGAAGGGGGAGCTCCTTAGGGCGAGGTGATGCTCTGGCCATGAGGGACTCCTTACAGGGCCAAAATTACCCCAAGCAAATGCCCAGGGTGGGTCCCAACCCATGGAGGACACATGAGCTTCCCAGAGAAGACATCTCAAGGTGGGAATGTCTCAAAAGATGGACCCACATCTCCTGGGAACATTGCTCCTCGCAGAAAGCGCAGGGCTGCCAGGGACATGAAGGGCTGGTGGGGATGCTGAGGGCTGGCGAGTCCTGGGGCCACCCCCCTTTGTGGGAAGGCGACTGGCCAATGGAAATAGCAAGCAGAGAGGGGTTTTGGTTGGGTTTTTTTTCCTTCTGAAGCAGCCAAACTCTGTTTTCTGGAGACCTGTAAATCACTCCTCATCTTCAGGAAAGAGAGGAGAGGAGAGGAATACATGATCCAACCAAGCAAAAACGCGGGACGCTTGGGAGCGTGGAGGAAGCCAGGAATCAGCCCAGGCTGGAGGCTGCCTCCTGGCCGTCCCGCCAAGCCTGTCCCAGCTTGCTGGGCCAGGAGCTGGCACTGTAGCCCAGCATCCTTAAGCTGAGCTGGGCACATCACGCTGCCACGAGCTGGGGAGCCCAGCAGAGAGGGGAGTTGAGACTCTCAGCCACTGCCTTTAAACTGCACTTTTCCAGCAGGTCAGGTTGCTTCCAAGATTTCAAGATTTTCCACATTGGCTCAGCTGAAGGGAAGAAAAAACTACAGAGGAGAGGCTGGAGGGTTTGTGGAGAACATAGCTGGGGCTGGCAAGCAGGATCCCATAAATTTGGGGTCATCATTTTTCCCAGCTCACCAGCATGCCAGGGGAGGTTGTGCTGGCCACATCCCTCTAACATACCCTTAGCGTGCACGTGAATCCAAAGCCACCCCCAAGCTATCCAGAGCCAGATGCAGCTGCAGGACTCACTATGGACACAGCCTGGAGCTCTTTAATGCTTTTAAAAACAAGGCTGGGTTTGGTGCCTCTGGCCTTTGGGATCTCCAAGGGTACTTTTTGCATCTCCATTCTGCTCTTGCTCATAATACAACGCACAGAATTATTTTCTATTTCTTACCTACTTGGTGCTGCCGAGCTGCTGGAGCAGAAGGGGCCCTAGAATGCAGCTGGGATACTCACGCTGCAGCAAAGGTTTCAGTTTGCAGCCCCCAGATGCCACGGGGGTGCAGGGGTGACCCTTCCCTGCCTCTGTCCAGCGACAGTCATGGGGGACACAGGGCAGAGAAGTTCCCAAATATTCCCTCCTCTCCTTTCAGCAACAGCAGAGCAAAAGGCAAATCATTTCCCTGGCTGCCTGCTCAGTGCTCACAGCAGGCCCAGCCCTCCCAGCCCTGCTTGTGGCTGCCTCGGCATCTCACCATCTTCGGGGATCTGCAGCAAAACAAGCCTGGGCTGCTTTGGGGTCCCTGTTGGGAGGGACCCTGTAAGGAGGGCAGGACAGCGCACAAGGAGAGAAGGCGCTGGAGATGGTCCAGCACTGCCATTCCGAGCAGGAGAGCAGCCCAGCTACTGCAGCAGCACCTGCCTCGCTCCACAGCCCCCACTGAGGTCCAGCCAGGGCCACTCACTGCCACTCAGGAGCCCCAAGCTGAGATGTCCCCACAACAGTGCCCTGCACAGACTCTGGTTGTTTTTGCAACCTAAGCCAGAGCAGCAACTGGCTTGGAAGTGTTTGGAGATGAAAACATGTCATCACTCTGTTTTGTTTCTGTCCAATTTCAGGCTTGTTTAAGCAGGTCCATTACAGCTGATTCTGTACGGAACAGGGCGCCAAAGGCTGCAGCTCCCCTGAGCACGTGGTGTTTTGTTCTCATCTATCCTGCGGCACGGCCACAGAGCAGGGGCTGACTCAGCAGTGGACACGAGCCCAAGGCTCAGACCGTGCTCAGAGCCACAGGCAAGGGGCCATCGGCAGCAACGGCATCGCCCGCCCGGTGGGCGGGAAGGATGGGGCTTGTGCCGCCCTCCTCCGGCACAGCACCAGCACGGGCTGCCCCACCAAGCGGGCCCAGAGCATCCCGTGGGGAAATGCTGGTGAATACCTCTGCTCCAGGGATGTGCACAGGCCAGACATCGGGAGCTGCCCAGCTCCACCAGAGCCAGGCCAGCAGGGACGGCCGGGATGACGGCGCATTGCTGGTCTCCAGCTCCGGCTGCTCGTTCCACACCCAGGCGCCTTGGCCTGCCCTTCCAGGCAGCTGCACTTAGTCCCTGTGTGGCCATGCTTTGGATGGGTTTCCTTACTCTTGCAGCACTGCTACAGGACTACATTGACCTTGTCACCGCCAATTCGGGACTTCATTGCACCACCAGCCCCAGTACTGAGGAGGGAAAGTGATTCAAGCACTTGCTCTGACCCCCAGGCTGCTATCAGGGCACACACTGGGCACCTCGGAGAGAGGTTTTTATCACTCCAGTCAGACACTCCTTGCTCTGTGTGATCCTTAATTTCTTTGTCCTCTGCTTCCCGCACAAACCACATTGCCAGCATGCGAGAGTGTTGGGATGGAATACTTTATTCACGTGAACACTCAGATCCTGGCCCTTCCTGCCTGCTGCAGCTGCTCCCATCTTCTTGACAGCGTGAACAAGGAAGGATTTCTTCACCAGCTTGCTTAACCCCCCCAGCATCATCAGACCCCACAAACAAGTACAGACAGTTTGGCTTTGTCTGGACAGGAGCAGAGGGCGGAGGGGCAGGGAGTGCTGCGGGGCTGGCAGAGCCGGGAGAAGGGCTCCAGCCCACAGCTTGCGTATGCACAGCAGCCACGAAACCTTCCCGCAGCTCCACTCTCACCACCAAACATGCCAGTACTTTCCCAGCCTTGGCGGCTCCTCCCGCTGCCAGAAACACCTGGGATTGGTAAAGGACGGGTGCCACCACCTCTTCTCCTTGGAAAGTTGTTGCCAGAATTACACCAGTGTCTTCTATCAGCTGCTGGGCCATTTAACCCTCAAAGTGCCCCCTGTCCATTGACAAATACCCTCCCCAAACTATTACAGTAAAAGGAAAACCCTGTATGTTGAGACATACAGGCTGAGTCTTGGGTAGAAAACAGTTTCCGTGCTCGGTGGTCGTTGGTGGCTGGCAGCCCCCAGCCAGCCCTGGGGCACACAAGGGGGCAGGATCCCCCACGGCCACCCCCGGCACGTCAGGGCTTCATCCTGCTCAGTCTGATGTCGCGTTCGATTTCGAACTGCCTGTGATCCACGCGCTCCAGGAACGCTTTCTTCTCGATGTACCTGCAGGGAGGCAGAGGCAGAGGCTGTGAGCAGTGCCCGTGGCAGCCCGTGTGGCCCCCAGCCTGGCGCAAACCCCACCCGAAGGGACGAGCAGAGAGCACCATCTGCCTCTCTCCCTCTCTTTCCATGAACTGATCACTCCACTGAACATCTCCTACAGACACCCAAACTGCTCTGTGGCCTGCTGGCTGTCATCTGGGGGACTCCAGAGGCCTGGTGGTCCCACAGGCTAGAGAACTGAACTGGCTGATTCTGGTTCCAGCTCTTCTTCTACAGCTGAGAAATGTCCTCCACAGACACCTTGAAGGGGATCAGAGCAGGCCTTTGCACCACCCGGCAAAGCATCTCAAACCCAACCACAACCCTCAGTACAAGCCGACAGGCCCACGGTACAAGCCAGGAACAGGCACAGGGCGCAAAAGGGATGCAAAAAGCATCACCCAGCAAGCCTGCAGCAGCTCAGGGATGCAGGCCAGGGGCTTCCCAGCCACAGACCAGCTCCTAACCACCACTGAGTATTTAGTGCTACCCCTCAGCACGGCACCTGAGTGCTGCGAGGAAGAAGGCACGCCTGTGCCTGGAAAAGCACCTTGCTGCTCATTAATGGCGTGCAGCTGAATTTTAATGTACTTTGCTGCAAACCCTTGCCACAGACAGCCTGGGGCTGTGCTACTAATTAACCTACAGAGGGAGCGAAATTGCAATTCAAAACAGGAGCTGTAATTGAATCATCACAATTGTTTTGCATTTGTTCCAGGGTGGCAAACACTGGACTGCCATGACAAGGTCATTAAACTCGTGTGTGAGATGCACGGGGAACCGCTGAATTTGGCTGTTCTGTCAGTCACTGCTTTTCCTGCTCACCAGAGCAGCCCGCTGCTTGAAAGCAAGACCAAAGCCTAAGGGAAGATGAGCATCTCAGGCTCTGTGGGTTTTCCAGGCTGCTGGGTGGCTGGCAGTGTGCATGAAGGTGCCCAAGACCTGCATGCCAAGGTTGAAGGCCTCTCCTACCAGTGGTCTCTCTGAGACAGATGGACATTTGGTGATGAGGTCCCTGCAAGGTCAGGCTGGATGGGGCTCTAGGCAATCTGATCTAGATAAAGAATCCCTGCTCACTGCTGGGGGTTGGATTAGTTGGCCCTTAAAGGTCCCTTCCAACCTGAACCATCCTGTGATTCTGCAATTCTTTATGCTACAACTATCGGACCAGTACTGAATGTGTTCCCAGCAGGGAGCATTTGCCCTTGCTGCAAGGGACAGCCCTGACACTCCTGCCCATCCAGTCATCATTGGAAATGAATTAATCCAGATTCATTTCAGTGAGTGATTCCCCCAAGCGGGTGAACAGCCCCATGCATCCCTGCTGCCACCCCATCCCCATCGCAGCTCCAGCCTGTCTCGTGCTGACACAACTGGGTCAGCTCATCTCCGCCGGCTGCGAGGGGCAGGGACCGGCACGGCGCAATGCAGGCGAAGAGCTGGGGGGGAGGAGGTATTTTTGCGGCCCCTGCCCCTCGCCGTCGGAGGAGGGCTGTGCACTGAGGCCCCCTCCCCACACTGGTTCAGGAAAGGCAGGCAGGGGAGTGTCGCTTCCCTTCATCCCTGTAAGCAGGGAGGTGACCGGCTCCTGGGGCTGGGCTCAGAGAGGCCACAGGAAGGAAGCTGAGGGGTCACGCTGTATGTGGTCAGTGTCACATTGCTGGGCGTGTGGCTTTTCTCCCCGTTCACTGCTAAACACCAACCACAACCCCAGCTGGGAAGACAAGGACAGGAGTTACCGATGTTCATCTGGGAACACCTCAATGGCCTGGGCAGTGACGGCCCAACCTACTGAATCTGAAGCCCCTTCAGCCCCTCTGCGACACCCATCTATCAACCCCAGCAAGGGGTCAGTCTCTTTCTCCTCCTCTTCTTCCCTGACTGCTGTGCCTCTCCGGTGGGCAGGGCCTGGCTCCTGGGGGATCGATATGGATCATGAACCAGGAATGCAGTCTCACAGCTGCAGCGAGCAGCGCTGCATGGAGGAGGAACTGCAACGTCATCCCATGGCGTTGTCCTTGGCTGGCCACAACAAAGTGCTGCAGGTAGCAGAGCAGACCCCCCAGGCACTACCTGTGCATACACCGGGGCTTGTGGGGCCTGGCCGGCTTGTGCTGCAGGCACGCAGGGGCCAGAGGTGCAGATGGATGCGAGCAGGGAAGCTGCAGGGTCGGCACAAGCCCTTTGTGCTCCAAAGCCTGTGCTGGAGCTGCAGCTCTCTCTGTGCTCAGCCAGCTCCGTGCAGCCGACACCAAGGCGCCACCCAACACGGTGCAAAGTGCACGAGCAAGGCACAAACACCCGTCCTGCGCTTGTCTAAACAACCTTTGCTACCTGAATCAATACCTTCCTGTAAATTATCAACCCGCCTGGAAACAGGGCAGCTGTGATCCATGGCAGAGCAAAGTAAATCCATTGGGAGCGAGGCTGTCTCTGCTAACAAGGGCAGCTGCAAGCTGCGCTGGGGAGGGTCTCAGTGGTGCTGCCTGTCCCCTGTCAGTCACCATCAGTCACCCGGTGCAGGAGTGCACGGGGCCGGCTGCTCCCCCACGGGGCTGCCCTACAAAGGTGGCCCAATTAAGAGGCCACTACACATTTCCATTTATAAAGCACATCAGAGAGATGAACAGCAAAGGGGATGGCTGCCTCTGCTCCTTACTCCAGCCCCTCCTGTCAAATCCAAGACAGGCCCTCAGGACCTGAACAGCCAGGCTGTAAAAGCCCAGATTCTACTCCTAAGGAAATGCAAATCACTGGATGGGGGCTGGTGGTACAAGGGGTGGAAAATCAGAGGCAAGGGAGGACAGAGCCAACGGGCAGCACATGTCCCCTCGGTCTCGGGAATTCTAGGCCCAGGCTGTGACTGGCTGATAACCAGCACTGGCAGCAGAAAGATGCCACAGCCTCGCTGCTCCGCTGGTTGCCAGTGTTCTGGCCAAGCATGTGTGGCTGCTGGAGAAGGGCCAGGGAGGTTCGAGGAGCTCTGGGCTGCAGCAACTTCTACAGGGTTAGCACAAAAAAGAAATTTAGCCTGTCTTCCCTCCTGAGCAAAACGTAAAGCTTCCTGCCTTCCTTGAGGCACGCGTGGACCATCTCTGTAAGTGCACAGGACGTGTGGCATCGAGCAAACATCTCCAGGAGTGGGCTGTGGCTTTCCTTGTCAGGCAGACATTTACAGTCACACAGCAGAACACGTGGGGAGCAGAGGTTTCTAACAGCACCGGGGATTAAAGGCAGCGCCCTGCTCTCTCTCTCTCGCTGCTGCACCCAGCGCCTGCCCGGGTTGAAGGGTTAACAACAGCTCATTACAATTTTTATAGAGATGTGTAAATGATTGCCCACTGAAGGGTGAGCACGGTTGACATTATTAAAGGAGAAGAGGCAGCTGCAGAAGGGACAACAGGCTCCTGTGAAATGACCTGAGGCCGGCAGCAGCTGTGTCTGTGTGACCTGCCCCCCAGGCGGGCTGGCTGCTCTGTGAGGGTACTGCACCCTTAACACTGAGGTGGCCTGAAAGCAGAAATGCAGTGTGGGCTGTGCCTCCATTGGTGCTCCTCCCTTCTCCCTTCACCTTAAAGGTGGAAGTAATTCCTAGTGAGCAGCTACTCGGTTGATCCCCTCACACTACACGCCTGACTAGTATAAACATATTCGTAAGGAGTGTCTAAAGTTATCCTGGCATTACGTTCCTCATTCGTTTAATGACAAAAACCGCTTGCCAAGAGCTCAGCAGATTTTCTATCCTGGGATGTGACAGGCAGCAAAACCCAAAGCTGTCCAAGATTAAAGATGCTCTTAAACTTGCTGCTCTGCTTTGCTCATCTTTTCCATGTGCTGATCCCTTCTTTAGCCTTCAAGGACCATTACGTGAGTCTTTGGAAAGGTTTGCCAGGCATGAAGAGCAAGCCTCCTGCTTGGATGGGGTGGGAAAGGAAACAGCACTGGCCAAGAACAGTCGACGCACTGGGTTTGGGCACACAACAGATGACACAAAACACTGCTCTGCCACACCTGTATGAGGTGTAAATCATTCACCTCCTTGGACTTCAGGGATCTTGGAGGAACAGCTGACCCTCTCCAGCACTCCTACTGAATTGCTCTACTTGTTCAAGGACACGGAACCAGAAACAGGTCAGGGGAGATCTGATAGAGAAGGTGTGTTGTGGAAGGGTGCAAGACCAAACTGAAAATATCTATTTGACAGTTATAAAATATCTGTTTAAAACAGAAAAACCAATCTGTTGGAATGCAGAAGCTCTGAGTTTTTCCTGCAGAGTAAAAGAATAGCTTCTAATAAAATATACATTTTACGAGCCGTCCACTAAGCTGGTTATGTTTTCCCAGAGCTTAGCAAAGCACTTGTAGTGAAAATGCTGCTTCTGATCTCATTATCACTCCCCGCAGTGCATGTTATTAACTTTCTCTTTTATTTACAGCACCGCCATTTACTTTTATGATACTTCCATTAACTTCATTGGAGTGAACATTGCTTGATGCACACAAACCAACGCCCAGCGCTGCCATAATCCTTAACGCACCTTGCCAGCTGTCCTGGATTTACACAAATCTTTATGCGGGAGGAGGGAGGACAGATGCAGCTGAAATGCGTCATTTGAAGAAGAGAACAAAAACCTCCCAAACTGAAAAAGGAAAACGGGACAAAGGCAATGGTGTTTCCTCATGGCGGGGCTGCATTAGACCGGTTCATGCTCTGTGCCACAAGCAGAAGAGATGATAAAGCCAGACATCGCCTGGACTCAGAGAACTCACAAGGCTGTTAGCAGAGAGTGACAGGTGTTTGCAGACTTACCTGTCTCCCTGTGATGCTTACAGCAGCTACTGGCTTTATGCATCCCTAGAATAAATCCTTAAGAAATCCCATGGGTTTTTGAACTCTGTAGCCAGCAATGGGCTTCCCACATGTAAAGGAAGTGGTGGGAAATGCTGGTGAAGTCCCTCTTACCCGTCTTTCCCTCGGTTATGGATTGCCAGCTCCTCCACAATCCCCTCCTCCTCCTTGAAGTTCTCCCAGTCCAGTTTAGATTTCTCCAGTGTGCTCATCTTCTGCTTTTTGGCGCCGATCTTCCCCAGGAGGCTACTCATACCGCTTGGCCTCTTCACCCTGATAGAGATTAGGGAGCAAATGTTGGTTAAATTCAGGGAGATGGCAATTAAAAACAGAGCTGAGAAACGTCACGCGTGAGAGTGGTGGCCTCGATGGCGGCGAACCACTGCCACCAAACAGAGGGCCACCAACCCCAGGCGGCCTGCAGGCGGCAAGGTCACGCTTCCTGCAGATCCTGCTCTGCCGTTCCCCTGGAAGCAGCAGAGTTCATTACACACATATCTCAAGTGCTTGGTTTTTGTGAAAGGGCTTTTTCATTTATCTTCCTAAGAGAACAGAGAGCTTTCAGGCCAAAAGAGATCATTAAATCATCTAGTTTGACCCCTTGTATATACCAGGCCAAGCCATTCCACTGATCACCTCTGTGCTAAGTCTGGTTCTTTGTCTTCAGTTAAAGTGTTGTTTTCTGGAAGGCATCCAGCCTCAGTGCGTCACCACCGCTGACAACACATCTAGGAATTAACCATTTCATTGGTATTAATGCTTGATTTTCTCTAGCTTTAGGTTCTGGTTGCTGCTGCTTATTCTAAATCCAAGAACACTTTGGTCTCCAGGCAAGTCTCATTAGTGACGTACTTGTACACCACTAACGAACTTACACCTGAATTATTTTTATGCAAACAGATAGAGCTCCTTATGCCTCTCATTGAAATGCATTTTGTCCCAGCCCATACGTCATTTCTAAGGTTTGTCCCCCTGCTTACGTTTCAATGCTGTTTGAAGATGGAAGCACAGAACTGCCTGTAACCCCCACCCTTCTCCTGATTTGTTTCTGTCCAAGCATCACCTAAATCCTCTTAGCTGCACATTGAATCCCAGTGCACGTGCACTGTGATCCCATACCATCTCCCGGGTCCCTGTTTGGCAGGAAGACCACTTTGGTCTTTCATCTCCTTGTTCTTAGAGGAGTGAAATCCCACCCGTGTGGTGGGGCCCCCTAATCTCCCCTTTACGCTGGGAAATGCACACACGGGGGCTCAGGTCAGCCGGGCTGCCCTCCAAGGAAGACAATTCTCAGGGATAGGAACCCGTAAAACAAACTTGTATTAACCCTTCTTAAACCCCCTCCAGGAATGGGGGGCAAACAGCATCCCATTGAACTCGTGTTTACACACATTCCAGAGATAACTTCAGGTCTGCAGGGCCTTTGCCTCTGCAAGAAGCCAGAGAGGAAATGATTCTCGTTCCTGAGAGATGAAGGAATTTGGGAAGGGGGGCCCAAGGAAGGCAGCCAGGTGAGCATGGCAAATTGCTCTCCATCAGTGCTCTCCGAGCACACTCCTGCCCAGGGGTAGCCGTTCTTGGGAACGTATCCAAAGTTGTCCTTATCGGATCATTAGCATGGTTTATGCTTCTGTAATTTGCAAGCCTCTAAAGGAAAATAATTCTGCAGTTTATATGGAATTAAATCAAAGAAAATGACAACTCTGTAAGCGTCAGCCAGAAGACTCTCAGTGAAAGAACGGCTGGCTAGAGTCACTTGGGGTTGCAGCTTCCTGACATAGATATATTTGGGATTAAGGACATCTTGGCAGGCTCCATAGCAACTGGACACAAGGCTGCTGCCCCTCCTCAATACCAACCAGAGGAGCAGAAATGTCCTAGGACCTGGCCCTCTTATTTCCTTCAGTCCCTGCCCACGGCTGGAGCGCAGGCCAACAGCCAGCAGTTTTTCACTCTGCAGGGACACAGAGCAAGCTGGATTTGCCTTTATCCCTGAACATCTCATCAAGATGTCTACAGCCCTTCACACCACGATCACACAATAAAACCCTGATCCTTGCTCAGCCTTCAATTCTCCCTTACTTTTAAAGGCATGATGGCTCTAGGTATCCTTATCTGCAGGTAGCAGGAAAGTGGTGTAAGGGGGCAAAATGGGCAAAGATGTTCTCAGCACAGGATAAAATTGGAGAGACTTGGTTCCCACATCTGGCTATCCAGGACTACACAAGCCTCGTTCAACCACCAAACCCAGTATCAGATGCGAGGGAGTCAGAGGAGAGGAGATATGACAAAGAATAAGGACAAACCAAATAAAATGTTGGGCAAGCATCCCCCGTGGCACTCCCTGCTGCGCAGCTGCCTGGAAAGCAGAGCCTGGTGGTCGTGCACAGCAGTTCCTTACGCTGCACTGGGAGGCCTTAAAGATGCCCTGAAACAGATCTAGGGAAGTGCTGTGGCTGATCCAGCTGGCAAAGCTCCTCTGCCCCAAGCCTGGCAGGCAGAAGGTGTTTAAATTAACACAAGGTATTCAATAACACATTTCTCTGAATACACTTAACTTTCCAGACACACTTGGGCTTTAGATTTTCCTACCTTTGAAGTGGGAAAAGCAGGGATGTAGAAATGGAGGGTGTTGTCCCTTGTCCCTAGATTCCTCCCAAATGTTTTTTTGGGGCAAAAAAAAAAGTTTTTTGGCCAATGACCCAAGAGCCATCTCACCTACCCAAGGGCACCCACAGCTCATCTGCATCCACTGACCTTTCTGCGGGTGGAAGCCCACAGCCACTGTCAGTTGAAATACAGACAGGTCTGACTGCAAAGGACACAGCACGCACCTGGAAAAACCCAACTGAAAGTTCTGGGATCTTTCCTGGGCGTTAGAGGAATCCCTGCCCTAAAGAGTGACAAGCAGGCTCAGAGGCAGGCTCACACATGCTGAGACTGATGCCTTTTTGGCTGAACCTCGGGCTGTCAGCTGCTGGTGGGGAAGAGCTGAGTTGGGACAGGGCCCAATCGGCCAAGCCGGGCTGCTGAACACGTCTCTGCATGAAACACAGACTGGGATGGGCTGACAGGCCACTGCTGTCCCCAAACCACACTGGAGGATCAATAGGAGGGAAGGGAACCACGGGCAAGATGGTTCATGGCCAGAGGTGGAAGAAGTGGTGCTGGCTTCAGGGAGCAGGAGCTGCAAACTAGATGAGGGCTGCTCATCACATATCTTTTTTTCTCCCATGGCAATCCCTGGCATAAATTAACATCTGGATGCACATATCCATCTGTAATGGTGCTCAAGGCCTCTGTATGTCCTCTTGGCCATGGATCTCAGGAATATAGCTTAAAACATATAATTCACCCCATGTTTGAAGCTACAGAGTCTGGGCTATGATATGGACCTCCATCAAGGGCATCCAGATCATCACAAGAATACTCACAAGTCAACAGCTCCTTCAAGGCAAGGGAACCTGACAAAATAGGGCAGGCTATGTTGCACCCTTGTGTTGATGGCTACTCCAGAAATATTATTACTATCCAATGTCAGCCCCATGCTGGAAACCGGCTCTGGGCTGGATAACCTGTTTCTGCTCCTGTCCAGACAATTCGGTGCTGCTGCAGCAGGACCAAGCCTGGGCCAGGCAATGGGGCCAGGCAATGGGGCCAGGCACAGGCTGAAGGACATGTTTGAGTCTGCTGCTGAGTCTTCGCTCCACGCTGAGCCTTTTATCACCCTGAATAAATCCAGCAAACCTGGGGGTGGGAATTCCTACGCTTGTGCCAAAATGAAGTAAATGAGAAACATTAAAGCCCAATTAAAAACTTGCTTGGCCTTAAATGCCTCATCTGTTTAAAAAGCAAGTAAAGGGGCCTGATTAATTGCATTCAGTGCCAACAAGAGGAATTATTACCCTTTTTGTACTCATTAAGGGTATCTGCTGTGGCATCTTTAATCACTAAGGCATTTAAAAGAGAGAAAGTAATTTGCTAAGACATAATGGATCCCAGGGATGAGGATCAGGACAATCGCCTATTTAGGACACAAAGACATGCTCTGAATTTTCACAATTAAAAAGCACGGCCAAAGTCTGCCCCTGAACCAGCAAAAAAAAAAGTGCTGGGGAGCTCTGGTGGGGGGATTCCCCTGCACCATCTAATGTCACCAGGACAAGGACTGTGCCTATGCATCATCTGGCATGGTCGTACACAGGGACAAGCTGCAAGCCATGGGCTCCCTTGCTGTCCCACCACAGGTGAACACTCTATCCCTGTCCTTAACAATGAGACTTCCCCCCCCATTTTGGTGCAAGCCTGCAGCCTGACCAGGAGCTTGGAGAACTGCTGCTGTAGCAGTGATAAAGTGTCACTGCCACATGTAATCCCTGATGTCTTGTAACAGGAAGGTCAGCAGCGTCTGGGAAATGTATGCCTGTTTAAAAGAGGTGGACTTCATCACAAGCTTTAGAAAATAATATTCCAGCAATTGGGAACATGGCTACAAAGGTTTCACAGTGCATCCCACCAGCCAAAGCAAGATGGCTTTCCTCTCCCACTCACCCAGAGACGGGTGCTCTGAAGGTCTCCTGACACCAATCCCACACGCACCGAGGTTTCAGTACTTCATCAGCCTTTCACTTATGTAAGTCTTCCCCAATGACTAAATTTCCTTGCTCAGCCTATGACTTGATATCTTCTTCCTAGTAGCTACTTAAGAACAGATCATTCCCTCACTTTTTGCAGCAGCCTTTTATGTCTTTGAAAGCTTTTCATATTGCTCCCCCTCCAGCTTGCTCTTTCCTAGACTAAACAATCCTGGGTCCTTTCAAGCTTTTCTCATTCCTCATGGTTTCCAGCCCTCTGACCGCTCTCACTGCTCTCCATGGACTCTCGGCTATTGGCCCATATGTTCCTCAAAACGCAGCATCCAAAATGGGAATAGCATGAGTGATGGATTTACCAGCACCGGGAGCAGGGGGAATGCTTCAGATGCCTTGGGAAGCACGCAAGGGCCCCCTATGACGTGTGCCTTTTTCACAACCATGTGACAGCAGTGACTCATGTTGAACCTGTGATTCACCGAGGTATCTGTCTGCTCCACTGCTGCCAAGCCACTTCCTTCCTCCATCCAAGCAGAACATTCCTGCTATCCAAAGGCAGAGCTCTGTGCTGCTCCTCCTGTTTGCCCCCACGTTTCCCTTGACACAGCGGATCTCGGATGTCTTTGCAAATCAGCCTCTTCTATCCTCAACAGCTATGCTGCGGCTGTTGAAGAGGAATGCTAGGGAAAGCACCTCCTGCCTTTGTGAAATACCGAGGGAGACTATTAAGCAGCTGAACCAGCACCAGTTGGCCAAAGAAGATCAAGGTGACTGGCCAGAAGCAGGCAGGGACCAGCAGGGTCTGACTGCAGGAGCTGACAGATCACGTCCAACACCAATGAACAAATTGAGCCCAAAGACACTTACTACAGTGTTGGCCAAGGAGCCAGCAGCGTCCCCAGCTTTAGCCTGACCTCCGCCCTTGGGGATCTCAAACCCTCTGCTGCTCTGTTTCTGCTGGCTCCACAGACCCTGCGCTGCTTCTCCATCTGCCTTGTAGTATCCTCCTGGTTGTGGATAACAACTTCTCTAGCAGGAAGGCACTGCTTCTATCATCTATCAATACTTTTAAGAAGGGCTCAATTCGTAAGAAGAAAACACTGAACATAAAACAGGATATTACTGATTCTTAGCTAACACTCCAATGCTCCCTCATCCCTCTTCTTGCTATGCCACATTTTGGGGAAAGAGTGTGAACAAACACACAGAAAAGGATAGTCACTGATGTATGCAAATCACAAATGAGTTGCTTGTTTTCCCCCCACTAATGAAACCCAGCCCCCTGAGCCCCAATTAAACAGTGGCAAACAACCTGTTCTGCCAATGAGGGTCTTGTGACAAAGCAGCTGCTGCAAGACTTGGACCAAGAAAAGTATTTTTTTAGATTATGCTGATTCCACCAAGGCATCCTGCACACCTTGCAGCTATGGGGTAGAGGAGACAAGACAACAGAGTGGGGCAACTTCTCTGGCCTGACTGCAGGGTTTTGCACGTCCCAGAGCAGGGACAATTTAGTGCTGGACACTCCGTCACATTCCAGCATCCATCCAAAACATCTGGTGACTCTCCATGAGGCACTGCAGAGCAATCTTTCCTTCTGCAGAAATAAATGTGGACTCACAGAGATGACATGATTTCATCAGTAGGAAATCTTGAAAGGCCAGGAAAGCCCCTGTACCTTCTGCCCCAGCCCTTGGAAGCAGATTATCAGAGATCACCTTTACCAATTACCATTTTAAAAGGCAGGTTACACATACAACCTATAAAAATCCACTTTCAAGCAAGGTTCAGAACTTGGATGCATAGTTTTTGTTGTGTGTTAGATGATGAGACTACTGCAAGGGAGAGTGCATTTTTGATGTCTGGCAGAAGAGGACAAGCAGGAGGCATCCATTCCCAGACCTCCAGCATGGCTGAATGGCTTTCCAACGGCTTCAAGCAGAAAAACCCAACTCAAACATGCACTACAACACAAACCACTTCTCTGCTGCCTCCCTGCAGTGCTGAGCAGCATGTCAGATCCCACCATCAGGACAGGGTGCTGGCAAGTAAATGTCACCAAGTGCACAAAGATGGCATCTCAGGCCCTGCAGCCCTTAAAGCACCATCCTGACCACCCAGCCCTGGCACTCCCACTGCCCCTCTCCTTCCCCCCTCCCTTCCTCACTGGAACTTGTCATATTTACTTGCAGCACAGCAACAGCAGCTCTGTTCCTGTCACCCTAAGTGCTTCGATGGCAGGGATTCAGGTGAGAAACTTGCCCACTCAGCAAAGAGAGGATTTTGGACATAGTAGTATCTCTTCCTTCCACGATCTGCTGTAAAGCTGAATAGTTTCCTTAACTGCAGGAAATGGTTCTCATGCAAACTAACCAAAGCTGGGCAACTGATGCAGCCAGTAAATACTTTCATTTTAATAAAGTGGAAGATTCCTGCCCAGAGCACCATGGATCACCCGCCCTGCTGTCCTTCCTTCTGTGTGCAAGGGTGTGAGACACTGCACGAGAAGGATGCATGCAGAGACCTGGGTGGTGGCTCATGTGCCAGCTCTGCTGTTCACTCCCAGACCATCTTCCTCAACAGAGGAGTGAAAATGCTGGCAGGGAACAAGAGGGGCACACGTCAGGAAGGCAAGCACGGTGCCATCTGCTCCTTAAGGTCAGGATGGTCTGGCTGGATGGAGCAGACAGCAGCAGAACGACAGTGCCTGGTATTGCCAGCTTGCAGAAACCTTCCCCAGAATGATATAACAGATCTTGTTCTTCAGAACCTAAAACTGACCGGCTCTTCTCACCCCTCACCCCACATAACCAGCCAAGGACACAAAGTCTCCCAGGAAAAACCCAACTGCATTTCTACTTTCCCCCCCCGGCCCCCTACTTGGCATTGTTTCCCAAAAAGGCTCTCAGGTGGATGCAGAGAGCAGCCTGGCTTGTTCTCAGCTCTGCCTGTCACAACAGGTATTTAAGAAAGCAAACAAGAAAGCCTCCCTAACACCAAACAAACAAACACTGAAATTCCAGGTGGAAAAAAAAAGCAAGCAAGGAGGAAATGAAGATAAAAGCAGGGTGGATGGTGCTGGAGGGTTGGTGATGATCCCGTTTGGAGGGCACTGCCCAAGGCAGGCTGGCAGGGAGAGGACTGATGGATTCCCACCACCCAGTCAGGGCAGTGCAGCCCAAGGAACTCACTGCCAACCCAGTGGTGCCTGTCCATACGCTCCACTTGCTGAGCTGGTAGCAGGTACCCAGCATTTACACCCTGAAGCACACACAAACTGAGCCAAAGAGCCTGCCTGAAGTGCTCTAGCAGTAGTGGGGATTTTTGATGCAGGGTTATATCTTTGTAGTGAGGGCCATCAAACTTCCTGCACTCCGAAGAGCAACATGCACGAAACCACTGTGGAAAAGCAGCCACGGCTGGGACAAAACCCATTGTGTGGTGCCACAGGGCACAGCAGAGCAGGCAGCCGTGTCCAAAGGCAGCAAGAGACGCAAGTGCAGGAGGAAAATGGGAATTATCCCGCCTGCGATCCTGCTCGCAGACCAAGGCAGACTGACTTGTGCAGCACGGAGGGCTTCGCTGACGGGAGTCAGTTCCTGGTGAAAATGCTCTGACTGCATCCCTACAAAAGGAGCATGGTCTGACTGCAGCAGGACCAGCCTCAAGTACTTATAAGGAACAAGGAAATGGGGGTTTTAACTCGAGTTGATAGCATGAGTTAACTTTTCTCAGGCTTTTGTTCAGGCTTGCCAACCCAGGCTAACCCCAAGTTGCTTTGTCATCACTGCTTTTGCAATCACAAGAGCTAAGCCGAGCCCCAGGTTCTTTTTTGATTTCTAATGTCAGCCCATTCTCCCTGAGACCTCAGACAGCCTCATGGTAGAGAAGTCCCTACACGAACAGTGATATTCACAGCTTCTTTCTACTCATAGGAAGTCTGTGACACTGGCTCCATTGAGTCAAGGAGGTAATCCTTGAGGAGGATCACAACTAAAGCACACTAGTGTTCAAACAGCAATGTGGCAGACAGACAGAAGAGGAGGTGTAACCTCTCCAGAAGGGAGAGTGATAGCTCTCCTTCCCACAGCCAGGTTCTGTGTTGAAAAGTTTAAGATGGGGATAAAAGGCAGAGTCAGGCAAGGACAGCCAGACCACTCCACCCCAGGAGCCCAGCAATCGAAGCCTGGCTGAGATGACGCGTTTTCCATCAGCGTGGAGAGGCAAGGGCAGATGCGACAGAATAAAAGCCCACGTGATGTTGCCCTGGTGAGGGCTGCTGCAGGCAGTAGCACAGCTTGCCACGGGCACAGTTGATGCTGGATGTATTTGTGTCTAAATATAGTCAGTGGGGGAACAAAGATTTGTCACAGGGGAAAAAACCATGTCACTCCCAATTCCCAGCAACAGCAGCACGCAATGGCCCGCTGAAGGGCACTGCTCCAGTATTCCAGGTTTATTGCTGGATTTGTTATTAATCCAGCACAGTGAGTTTAAACGTGACTTTAGAAGTTGTGCAATGCTGGTCTGGCAGAGTGCACCTCACCTTGAGGAGGGAAATAAGTGTCATGGAACCGGCTTTTGAACAGCAAAACTGACACAGCAGCTGGTGAAGGGGCTTGCAGAGCACCGTGCCATGGGCTGCCAGCAGAGAGAAATACTTCATCCTATCTTCATGTCATGGACTGTACTGGATAGGCCTTTCCAAAGTGCAAAGCTGGAAAAAGAGACCTAAGAGCTTCCTTGCTCCAAAACAGGACAGCACCTTATTCTCCAGTTCACTTCCCAAACTGAGGGACAACCCAGCTGTAAATAGACATAATACTGCACGCATGAATACAATTATTCCAGGAATAAAACCAGCATTGAGTCTCCACATACAGTAAGAGGCAAACTTGCTGAGCAGGGGAGGGATGGGATGTTCCAGCTCAGGAATGTCAGAGAGCAGCAGCAGTATCACAGGTGCACAGCTCTGCCAGAGCTGGCCTTTCCTCAGGCAGGTTCCATTCTGTGGCACCTAGGTCTGCACCCACTTCTCTGGAGGGCCTGGAGTCTCATTTTACAGGCTCTGGAGGATGTGCCCATCAAAAAACACATCAGCTCTTGGGGAGCTGACTGGCTCAGGCAGAGCCCCTGACCCGCAGGTTCCCTTATCAGCAGGAAGGGCTCATTAGGGATTGGACCAGGGCTTCCTGCTCAGGACCGAACCCTTTGTGAAGGGACTGCTGCCGTGGAGAGCCCACTTCCTAACAGCCAGAGGAAGCAAAATATTTCCCTTTGGCCTTTGAGACGAAGTTGCTATGGGGTGAATATCAACAAAATAAAGTTGCACTTGTGGAGCTGGGCAGCACTCAGCCATGCACAGGCTGTTACTGCAGGATAAAGGTACTCCCAGCAGCATCCCCGCCCGCCCCAGAGCCAGGGATAATTCAGAGCAGCATAAGGCCCCTCTGTACCAGCGTAACTGCAGCTGCCCTCCGGGCTGTACCGGCAGAACTATTTTAGCAAAAACAAAATCTCACACCCTCCTAATCAGTATGACGTTGTGCGGAGCCCAGGGCTCGCTCTGGCTCCCCTCCAGCCTGAAGCACAGACAGAGGCTGTTTCAGCAGCAGACTCTCCTAATGCACTTGCAGCAGGCCAGCCAATTATATTACAATATCTGTGCATGGAGTTCAACAGGAGCTTAATTGAAAGAGCTGTAGCATTCAAATGACTTCTGATACTATGAAGACGTGAAGGACTCCAGCACTAAGCAGCCCCGTCTGATGCTCGGCTGACGGGTAAGGACCTGTAACTTGGGCTTGGTCCACAGCCAAAGCTACGCCCCTGTTACACACAGCACTGCAGCTGCGGCCAAACGCTGATGGAGCTGCCCCTTCCCAGCTGGAAGCTGCAGTCACTCCTCATGTGAGCTCTCCTCCACCCAGGGCATCCACGCAATACAAACCAGACCTGCTCCTGCCACTGAAGGACTGCATACATGCACCAGAACTCACCAAACTGTTCCCACATGGACTGAATTGAATTTGCAAAGCACTGCTTGTATTAATTAATTTTATTGAAAAATCTCATGCATGCTCTTCATATATATTTATGCTGTTCTTAAGTTCTTCAAACGTTTAGGGATAATCAGTGTGTCAGTTTCAGACGGATTTTGCTACACCAGCACAGAACCAGTGCACCTACCCCACTCCAAGGCGGTGGGCTAGATTTAATTTTGTGTGTTAGTGCTGCCACTGAGAGTGGCAAGAAATGCCTTTTATAGAGCTCTAACAGTCCACACTGTGGGAAATGTGCAGGTGTGGGGGAGGAAGGTGTCCTGCTTCTACCATTTTCACTTCTGACCCGATGGACAGAAATCAGCAGAAATGCACATATATGCAAGTTGCCAGTGAGCTCACACTCCTATGTGGCCGTGAGGCATCTCACACCCCAACAGCAGGTAAGAGCGAAAAATAAAAGTGAGAAGGCACGATGTGCTTGGTACTCAGGTCCAACAGGTTGGTGACCTGAAAGCTGTCAGAAGCTACTGCAGGCAGTGTCTGTGGCACACAGCACACTCGCTGGGCTCCAACTTGGGTCACACGCTGGAGCATTTTAGAGTAACACCCTGCATTACGCCCATATTTAGCCATGGAAATAAGTGTGACTTGACTTTCAAACACTTGCAGCTCTCACTGACTTCACTGGGTTCAGTTGAGACGGTTCAAATAAAAGAGTAACGACCACAACTCTGGGCTGGGATCAAGCACAGGCCATTTTTATCTTAAAAGGCATTTGTTTGAGAACATTCAGAGCTGCTAGAACCAACAGCACTGAAGTTATTTCACCATGCAACCTTAAAAATGTTGACAGCTTTGTCTGCAAAACGACATGGATTAATTGGTGACCAATCCTTAAAAAAAGAATAGTTAGAAAAAAACTGCTGGCAAACAGAGGAGAAATTCTTCCTCTCTTCAGAGGCTCACTCCTTCCTCCTTTGTCTAACAGCAGATCTTTTGTTCAAGACTTCAGCTGCAAGCAGCCCCGAGGTACGCAGGGAATGTCTTTGGTTATGACGAGCTCTCTACACTGGTGCGCAGACTTCGTTTCAATCGGCAGAGAAACCACTCCAAATCAGGCCTAAGAAGTCCTGCTAATGGAATTGTTCCAGTGCTAAAGGGATTTCAAAGTGAATGAGTGCGGATGGCGGAGCAGCTGGTGCAACTCCCAGGGTGCTCTTTACAGCGCAGCGTGCCATGCAAGGAGGATCCAACACCCCAACCAGCCTTGAGAAACCCCAGTGTCCCCCCAGCAATGCAGAGCCCCTGAGTCTGTCCCTGTGGCTCCTAGACAGCTTTAGTGTTTAGTCCTGGTTAGCTTCCCACTGTACCAGATCAATGCCAGGCTTTGATCAAAATGAGGTGAGAACGGCAGGACAGAGGCAGGGAGGGACCCCCCTCCTAGCCCAGCAATTAATCTGACAGCTTTAAGAATAGATCTGATTAAAACAAATACACCGCCTTCCACTGGCAAATGTTCACAAAGCTCAGCAGCCTAGGAGAGGGGAAAAGTTCCCAGGAAATTAAGTGAGGGTGAAGGAGAATCAGGGCTGCATAGCACAAATGCACCACTACAACGAGCAACAAGCTAGAGCCCAGTGGAGCGGTTGCTTCGCAGTGTTCTGCAAGTTAACCAATAGCATAAATATAATACATTATCTTCCAGTGGAAAGCCTGGCCTGGCAGCACGTGGGACTTTGGGGGACCATAAATGTTTGGGCACTGCTACAAGCAGTCATAAAACAAAAATGAGGGTTTGATCACATTTAACTGCTTTTGGGAAGGTAATATCACTGGGGGATCCATCGCAATTACTTTCTCCCGTTCCAGTCCAGATTAAGAGCCGGCCCAACGATCCAGATCAAAGAGGGTATTTCGGGGGTAAGGGAAGAAGAGAAATACCCTAAAAGCTTTAAAGATGTTTGCCATATAAAACATGGTGTCCAGCCAGGAGAGAACAGACAATAGAAAGTCAACTGATGATAGGATGTACTCTTCTTCTCAACAAGAACTTTCTCAGTTGTTTCAACAACTTTCTAAGGCTGAAGAAAAGCTTAGTAACAAACCAGAGGACAATGCAGAGCCCAAACTGTATGTAAGAGGAGATACTAAGATTATCCTCTGTTTTTCTTCCAGGGCTTGACTGAAGTATTTTAAATGTCTGAGGCTGGCATGGCCACCTCCCAGTGCCTTTCAGCCTTGGCAGCACTCACTCAGAAGAGCTGCCCTTCCTCTTCCCAGGGACCCACCTCACTGGAAATAGATTTCAAGTCCCCAGAGGAAGAAAATGGAAACAGCTGACTTCTCCCAGCCACAAGCTCAGTCGTCGCCTTCCAGCTGGAGGCAGGCAGAGGGGTAAGCGCAAGGCTTCCCTTCCGCCCACACGAAGCTGCAGGCTCCCAAACAGATTTTGCAGCTAACATCCGCCTACCAAAATCTGCTCAGAAAGCCAAAGCTCTCCTTGAGCATGGGGACTGCAACCCGGCAAGGCTCCCACTACCTCCAGCAGCCTCATGCAGAGGGGCTGGCAGGGGCCAGGGCTTTCATGACACATCATCTCTGGAATTCACTGTTGAGTGGTCCCACAGCCTCTGCTTGGTACAATGCCAGAGCTGTTTCTCAAATCCTGCATGACCTACCAGCTGTTGAGGCAAACCAGCAAGGCACACATTACCCAGAGAGGAGACAAGATCAGTGGACTGCTGATGAATGAACAGACTAATGCTTCACAAAACTCACTCCACGCTCTTGGTTGGAGGGAACAGGTTCAGCTCCCTGGCTGTCCTAGAGGAGCCTGCATGATCCCAGGAAGGCCTTTAGAACCCTTGTAGCAAGACTTTTGCCTCAGGAGGCAGAGGGCCATGCAGCAGCGCTGAGCAAGGCAGGCAGGTTGCCAGCTGAGGACTCAAACTCCTTCAGGGAACTGTAACAGTTACGTGGTAAATGCATTAACCATGGGAACAGCTTCCCAGAGGATGTGGTGGATCCCAAATTGTAAGTCTTTCCATTGTGAGTGGATGCCTCTTTCAGAAACGCAGACTGTCGTTCAACCACAAGTGCTCGTAGGGAGCTCTCGGGAAAATGCCACGAGCCCAGGGAAGGCAGGGGCTCAGACAGGGCACCCGGGCAGGCACTTTGAACCCTCAAGCAACTAACCTACAAGATTCCTGCCCTTTGCACTGTGCCATGGAAATTCAAGGCTTTCCTTGGCTATGCTCTTTTTCCATGTCTCTGTCCAGCCCAGTTTTCAGCTGTTTCTGTGATCTGCTTCAGGACAGCTAAATTTCTTCTGACCCAACTTACTGAGCAATCCTCTGAACCCTGTCACCCTCTCAAGCTGGTTTTGTTTCTTTGTTTTTCAATTACAATCAGATCTCCTGAAAGTTTCTCTGCCTCATAGCTTGAAATTCTGTTCCCCCAGCACCAGTTTCTCGGCAAAACTCAAAGATAAGGACTAGTGAAAGCCTTCACAGCATGCAGCATCCCATGACCCACACTGCTAGAGTCAGGTCGTTCACCATTCTGCCTACTCTCAGTTCCCGGAGAGCAGTCCTTGGCAAGAGAGAGAAGAGACTGAATCTCGCTCATAGCATAATTCCTCATTTTCTTTAACTTCATCTGTGACAACTGTACCAAGGCTGTCACACTCTGCCTAGGAGCTGCCTCGGGATACCCCGACGCTGGTACTGCAGTGTGCTCACTGATGTTAAGCACCCAGTTATGTCTGTATTCTGAGTCCTCTCCTGTCAAACCAGATGCCTCAAGCTGCTCAAAACGTTTGGTGGTTTCCAGTGGAGAATCTGCTTGTGAACAATTCCGAGGCACTTCAAAGGCTACTGTTAGCAAAGGGGGAGAAAAATACATTTGAAGGGAGGGGAGAGGGAGATGCTTTGCCCTGTTCCAGACTTCACACTACTGGGCTCTCCAGCACCAGGACGACGCTCTTCAAATAGCCAGGTACAAGGAGGTCATGCTGAACCTCCCAGGAGACCAGTAAGAAGCAGGAAACTTTCTGCATGAACAAAAAAAATTCCCTTATCTGCCTCGATCACAGTAGTATTTGGACAAAGCGTTCTTGTCCGTATCTGGACTGTAATCTGGTGTTTCAGCAGGGCTGTTCTCAGGTCTCCAGCAACACTTAGCTGATCCACATGTACCTTGGTGGAAAGTGTTATTCTACCACATAGAAAGTTCCTCCTTTCCTTATCTCCTGGCTTTTGAGTTTCTAGTTCTCTTCAGGATCTATAATCAGGGATATGAGTTTATTTATAACCAATAAGAAGTCACAGCCTCCTCCATGATATCTATGCTACAGCACTTCTCCTTCTATGACTCTTTTCCTTCCATTCACAAACCTAAACCACCTCCGTGAGCAGAAAAGGCGAAGCAAGGTAAAGCCTTGCCAAGGGAAGAAGCTCTCCCATTATTCTCATCCAAGAAAGTGGCGCAAAGGGAAAAAGACCAGAAGGGATGGCTCGCATCCCTGGGTCATGGCAGAGAGCTGGAAAAGGCTCATCTCCAGGAGGACAGAGTGCCAGCACTTCTTTTATTAACTTAGCCAGCAGCTGCAGAATTTAAGCTTTATTAAAAGCCTATTTTGCCCTTGCTGCTGCAAAGGAAACCAACTCCCTCCTCTCCCCTCCCGAATAAAAGGCCAAAGTCTGCAGACAGACATCCTGTAATGTCACCTTAGAAAGAGGTGGCAACCTGACTCATCTTAGTGGAACATGCATGGAGCAGCTTTACTTCGGGTTACAACAAATGAAATACATTGCTCCCACTGCTGATCCTTGCTTTGAGGCTTTATTATGAGCAATCCAACAAACCTCCAATATTCTCTGATTACGAGTGCAAAAAAGGAAAGGCAGGGGAAACAGGCGAGCTGGATTTTGATGCTCTAGGCATCGTTCACTTCACAGTGTCCCACTTTGTTTGCAGCATTGCTGCATGCAGGAGCCCTCTCTCCTGCAGACACATGCCGTGTGACGGGTCAAAAAGAAACCATTTAAACAGCCTTCCTATGACACATTTTAATATAACACAAAGAAGAGATTGTGCTATTTGTCAGGTCAGAACAACAAGAGATGGAGGGCACTGAACTAGATACCACTTACTAAATATTGTTCTCCAACGGCTATTCTAAGCCTACCTCAATTTATAGATTAATCTGCTGGATCAGTAATTTAGGCTATTTGATGATTAGCATTTAGAAGTACACATTTCTGGGGAGGCTGAAAATGTGCTTGTGATTTACAAAATTACTGCAGGGTCTCTAGTGGATTATTTGTCAGAGGCAGGTGTTCAGCCTTAGCCACATTCTCCCTTCTCTCCCCACATCCAGGTTTAATATCAGCAATGAAATACCGACTGTTCCTGCAGCATTTACTCTAAAACAGCAAAGCAAGTGTGAGTGTTGTCCCCCTTCCCATTTCTAGCCTGCTGCCACACAATATTAAGGCTTTAGGATGATGTAGATCAACCAACTGGGGTGTGGGGGGAAATGGGACCGGAAAGCATCCAAGTAATCTGTGCGCTCCCCACACCCTGGGGAGAGTTCCCAAAGCCTGCCATGACAAGGAACATTCCTCCCCTGCATCCATGCTGGTGGAGGAGGATGGTGCCAGCTGAACAAAACAGATTTGAAGAGGGAAAGAGCCAGTCTGCCTCTGTTGCAGCTAGCCCCTCCTTTTGCCCAGCCCTTTCCGACTCTGACCCCAAGCTGCTGCTATCTTTCGGGCTTGGGTTGGGATTTCCTCTGGAGCCTGTCAGCAGAGCTCTTTAAAATGGCAGTTGGAATCCTCGCTGAACACCAGACTAACCATCCTTCCTCAAACGCCGAGTGCATGGGCTCCAAAGCCCTCCTGGAGCCTGCAGTGTCTGCAAAGCAGGCAGTGAGCAGTGCTTCAGTTGGCTCTCAGCGTGGCCCGTTTCATAACGCAAAAGGAAGCTCGAATCCCTCAGGGCTCAGATTTTTTCCAAACTGGGTAAACACACGCAAATACACATTATTTGCATGCACAGCAACTGGGACAAAGGATCTGTGGCCAGGTAGGTGTCTAACTGGTGGTCCAGGCATGTGGTAACACGTGTGCAATCGTAGAATCTTGAGCTAAAAGAGACTTATCTCTAGACTGACTCTGTGCTGCTTCCAAGTCTTGCTTTGAGATTAAAAAGCAGCCTTTGTTGTTTGGAGTATTACCATTTCAGAAAAAACCCCACTCCTGCTCAGCCCCCCACCCCAAAGGTTTAGTTTGTAACCCAAAACATCAGCGCCTTAATAACAGAAGGTCAAAGCCCTCCAGTCATTAGGCAGATTATATTTAAGAGCCCTATGTGCAGCTGATCAGAGGCTTATTCCTTAAAGGATTGAAATGGCAAGCCAGCGCACCTCAGCAAGCAATCTTGTTTAATAGTCAATTAGCAGAGATGTGCTCTTCTGAGCTAAAGATCACTGCAGACAAAAAAAGAGAAATGCACCACCGTCAGCTATTCCTCCATTTCTGCTATTAAATCAAGCCAGCTGATCTGCTCTTTCTTTCGCTGGTAAGGCCGGGATGCAGTTAGAAGTCACACAGCAGTTTTATCCCAACCAGGATGGTAACATTCTTGATAATAAACATTTTTTTTAGACTGGAGGGGGGCTGGATAGACTGAGAAGTCAACAGCAAAACTCCAACTTTTTCAATACAAAATCTTGTCTCTGAGCGTGTAACTAAACTAAGGCAAGATATGATCCTCCCCTTGTAGCTCCAGATACTTAAACCCCACATGCAGTACCATACATCTGGGAGGAGGAAGATCTAACTAAAGGCAGATTTGCACAGTGTTGATTTATTAGTACCCGCCAAATTACAGCAAGGGCAGGCCACCTACATCCAGCCACATGTTGGCAACAAGCAGTGCTGCAAACCAGAGCGCACACCCAAGTTCCACAGGCACATGGACATCAGTGTAACCAAGAGCACCTGGGAACTCTTCTCTAGAGCTGCCAACTCCAGCATTCAGAAGCCCAGTCAGCCTCCACACCCTCGCCAGCTGACGTTTGCTTGAAGCCAGGCATTGCAGAAAAGGAAGAAAATCAGAAGCAGCAATAATTTGCCTCCTAGTTTCCTGCCCTAGCTTAAGCCAGCCAGAGTGGCTGTCCTTGCCTTCCAGCCATTAGAGGCAGAAACTTTCTTTTCCTTACTCCAAAGCTGAGGTTCTTACCTGGTCGCTTTCCCTCAAGACTTGAGCTTTAGAAGGGAAATTTGCCAAGTACTTGCAGACTTGGCAGTTTGTTCAAAGCTAGCATCACCCCCTCCCACAATCAATCAAATGTGACACTGGGAGACTCGATTTGCAACAAGAGGCTTGTGCTGGTTGGTTAAGAGTAGAGCAGAGCCGTTATCTAGAACCCAGTCTGGAGAGTCTGATGGAAAGGTTTATGCCACCAAATCAGTGCTCTTCACAGAGTTCCTTTTTTAAGAGTTTCAGCAGAAAGACTAAAGGGTTAAACTGCTCATGGACTCTGAATGACCATGTTGTGGCCACAGACCATGTGAATGACCCTCGAAAATCCTCTGTGCTGGAGAAGGTGAAGTGCAATATCATGCTGCATAAAAACACAGTTACTCGTGCAGCCTTCCAGGCAGCAGCAAGAGCAGGGTATGAAATCTGTCCGTACTGGCCCAGCAGCATCAACAGAACCACGGAACTTTCAGAAAAACACTCTTCTGATGCAACGTGAAAAACTCACAGACACAGCAGACAGTCAATATGAAAGAGTCAATATGAAGGCACATCAAATTCGGGTTCCTCCTTGCTTGTGGGTTACCACAAACATCTCTGCAGGCTGACACCTAACCCGGGGACTCCAATTTACTCTCCTGCTTTAAAGAACAGGAAGAACACAAAGATGCCCAAAGCCTGATAGCCAGCCTGGTGACAATGTGCAGAGAGAAACTGAAGCTTACTTTCTGCTCTTATCATTGCCATGCTGACTCTGTACAGAGGGAACAAAAACAAAGCAAGACTGCCTGAATGCCCTTTCTCAGCAGCAGAGTTAAACAAGACCAATTCTGAATGGCAAAAGACTGTGAAGTTGCCACTAGAGACGATCATTTTTCACAGTATACCCTTGCCTGAATGCAGCAACAGGAATAAATTCTGACGGAAGAAAAACTGACAGCTTTTGCCATTTAAATATATGCCTAAAGGCACCGCTTAGAAGCGGGATTCTTGGGTTATGAACAAAAACCCCCTTCGGTTTTCTTCTCTCTCACAGCTAAATTCTACAGGAGCATCTCCCAGGTGGGGTGATGCTTACCTGAGCAGACCCTGCTGTGCTCAACTCCACAGAGAACAGAGCAGATGGGAAAGTCTGCATCGGTACAGTCCCAAGTAGCAGCTTCAGAAGGCAAGTGTTTATTTTACCTCTTTCCTCTCCTTTGAGTTGAGGCTGGCTTTCCCTGCTCGCTTCCTGACCTTGCACATTTGGTTGAGACGAAGGTGGGAAGCAGCAAGCACTTCTTTCAAACTCAGGAGCAACAAAGGGCTGCTGGGGCATGAGCACATGAGGAGAGGGGCCAAAGTTACAGGTGATGGTGGTTTGTAACAGGAAAGGTGACCTGGAGGTATTGACTCTCAGGGTTAAAGCACCACAAGGAATGATGGTGCACTTCAGAAGAGGACAGACACAACCTCTCAGTCCTCTTCGGGTGTGAGGCACACCCTGCGACTTGGGAAGAAAACAGCAGTACGCAGAGATGAAGTCACACAGCAAACTCAGAGGCAGAGCCAATGTGTACTGCATGGCTCCTAGCAATGCCTGGCTACCAGGGTCACCTCCTCGTCACCTTGCACTTCTTCCCTTTGGATTGTACACTACCTGTATGTGCAGCTTGGCTGAAAAAGCCTGGCTGTGCTGTGGAAGTGCTGGTAACTCAGCCGCGTGTCTAATCCAGATCAGGGATTTTCCTTGCTGTGCCATGATTCCTTTGCTTTTTTAGCTTATCCAGTTGTAACAGCCTCAGGGCTTGAAGGCAAGATCAGACCAATAACAAAGGGCACTTTTAGCTGCAGGGTTTCCCCCAGGCCTTCACCCTGCATGGGGTGGCTGTGCCCAGAGCCACATGGAAAACCCAGGCTGGTTTGGAGCACGCCAGCAGCAGGATGCACAGATTCACTCTGCTTCCCCCAAAGCAGCATTGTGCCTGGGCTGCTCAGCATCTCCACTATTCTCCAGTCACGCTGGCTTTGCCTCACGTCCTCCTCATCCACATCATGTGCATCTGGTGATACAAAGGGTGCTGGGTCTGGTGTGCCCAGCTCTCCTCCCCCACATCCTCAAGTCTATGGATCATGAAGTCAGAGTTCTCTATGTCCAGTTAAGCTACTAACAAAGCAAGTGCCCCGAGACACTGGGTAAGTCTGTTACGCCACACGCAACCTGCTCACCACCAAATCCCCTTCAAGCAACTTCATCGCTTGTTTCAACCTGCTGACATAAGGATGAATGGCTGGCAGGAGGATGTTAAACGTGGTTTCAGGCTGCTCTAGAGATGGTTGTGTGGGAACAGCTCACACCCCTCTCCTGAGCACACGCTGGGGCGAGTGCAGTCTGGCACTACTCATTTCTGAGATCATGCCGCTACAGCAAGGGGAGCATCTTTGTTCCTGCCACATGTGTCTGCCTTAAAGGGGATATGAAAGCTGCTGGCTTTGTTTTACACTGGGATCCATGCCTTTCACCCCCTCCCCACAGTTTTAAATACAGACAGCTGGAAGACCTTCTCCAAACTCTTTTCCTTGCTTCTTTCTTTGAGTTTAGGACAAGGTTAATCTGGTCCTCCCTGATGTTGCCAGATAATTTTCTGGAGATCCCAAGGATGACTATTTATTAATTGAAGGGCTGGAGCATCACAAGGCTAGTGAAGAAGTCCTTTTCCCAAAAAGTGTTTGATAGTCAGCGGAGAAAGCAAAAGCAAGAGACTACAGGAATCTCTCAGGGCTTCTCGCATTACATCCTCCCCTTTGTTTTTTATATTTAAAGCGTGCAAAGCCCCATATATTTAATTCCCTGTACGTTGCTTGGTCTCCTGCATTGCAAGCAAGGCTATGTCATGAGAACTCCGGCACAGCGCATCCTTACCCATCAATTTTGGGAAACGGGGCTGGGCTGTGGTAAGCAGTAGACCAAGAGGAACATTGTTTTATTCCCTGTAGGATCTCCACATGCTTCCCTACCCCCACACCATTTGGAGGAAGCAGCAGGGAAAAGAGGAGCATGTTAGACACGTCAGTCTTTGGTCTTTTTCATATCTGCAAATACAAGTTTCTTATTAAAAGATAAAGAAAAACCCTTTCATCCTCTACGTCCCGACCTAATCTTTAAATACCCAGTGAAATATAAGTAATTGAGAGATGCCTTTAGCAGCTGTGGGCTCAGTCATCCCTTTCATGTACGTAGGCAGAAGATGACTAGGACTAAGGGTTGCTTAACTTAAAACTGACATAGTGTGATCGCTGTGCCTGGCGATGAATATTAAAAGCAATGACAAGACTGACATTATCTAGCTGCACCGTAGCTTCTACATTTTTTTTCCATTTAAATGCTCCATTCCTCAGTTCTTACTGCAAGGATCTGAGTCAGGAAAATACAGCTCAGGCTGACAACTTCCAGAAGTGCCTGCTAAAGCCCAGCCTGTAGTGTGCCAAACTTAAGACACTTGAAAGAGCTCAGCTTACAAAGCAACACAATTTCCTGAGAACAAACATGAATAAAAACACTCCTTGTGTGTCATGTGCTGGGCACACGTTTGAGGTTTCAAAGAGGCACCCCTTGATTTCTTTTTCTAAATGTTGGGCAACCTTGCTAAATCCTCCTTCACCTTCACAACCAGTCCTGTTCTCTCAGAAGTGACTGCAGAGAGGCAGTAACGAACTGGAGCTCTCCCACATGCTCCAGGGACCACGTTAGCTACAGTTTCTGCTCCCAGCGATGACAGATGTTTTCCTGAATGTGTAGAATTCATTCTTTTCCCCTAAAGAAATGCCTTAAAAGCTGCTAAGTGGCTCTAACTGAATGAGCGGTGGTTAAACAAGGGCATAAGACAGAACAAGCAAGTTGCCAAAATGCTTTCTCTCTTTAAATAGGAGAAAGCACCAGCGCCTGCACAGACTTGCTCCAACGCCCAAATTGCTCACACCACGAATATGTACCTTATTTCTAGCTTCAGCTTTCAGTCACTGCTTACAGCTGCTTCTTGGTGGGCTGGGTTAAAGAGCACCTCCTTCAACTGAGAATTACATCCTAGTGCCGAAAACTACAGGCTAATGTCAAGTCATGATTCCTCCCACCCCAAAAGCTGTACCTCAGCTCTCATGTTAATCAGAGCCACCACGTGATCCAAAAACTCATGTTGTATTTTGTAGTGGAGGTGGGAGCTGTTTCCAAGCAACAGGGCTAAAACCTTGGGCTGCCCAAGGTCACAGAGGATATCTCTGCTGAGGAGCACACTTAGGCACTTCTGCAGCTGCTGCCCCGAACTCCACAGAGAGCATACAAAGCCTCCTGGGGGATCCCCTTGTACGTTAAACATGGGCCAGCTGGTTCCTCTGCAGCTGTAGAACAAACCTAAGCATAGCTCTGCCCCACCTATTCTGCAGCAAGGATGAAGGCAGCAACAGCACTGCTTGGGTCTCCATGGCAGAGATGTTTTCCTCCAGCTCGCAGGGTTTCCCCTCTCCACTGTTCTCACCCCACAGTGATGCACAAACATTGCTGCCAGGCTGGTCCCACACTGCCATCAAGCACTGCTCTGGACTGGCCTCTTCAGACTGCCTCACAGTATCAATTTGATCATTACAACTCCACGAGGGGCAGGGACCCAATTCTTGCTACCTCTTTCCCCTCTCCCTGTCCTTCCAAGGAAAGAGACATTTGCTATCAGTTAGCTAAGAACAGTGTTTTCATCAGCAAATGTTCTCCTTGAGCATCCTGTCATCACAGTTTGTCCTCTTAAATCTTTCTGAACTTACAAGATGCTTGCTGAAAGCTGGTGGTCAAGAGCTCGCACAGCAAAATCGAGCTCGGCGTGGCCACTTTGTTAAGTAGTTTGATTGTACATGGAAAAAGGTATGAAAGCCCTGCACGGGGCATAAACAAGCTGACTGTACATAATGGACATTGTTAGGTGTCTGAATAGGTCACTGACTCAAAGGAAAGTTCAGCTCCACAATGCAGGTCTTGAGCTCTGAATACAAGCAGAAAGCATCCCTGTGCACTCACACCCCATGCATTCGGCGCAGCTGGATCTTTTTGTATTTCTCACTGTCCGTTTCCTCCTGAATTTCCCTAGTTTCCTTCCATTCGTATTATGAGCCTTTGTTCTTTCTCTGCCCTCTTCCTCCTTCTATTTTGAAGTGTACAGATGGAGTCTAAGGGTGGGGAAGCAAGCAGAGTCACAGCATACTAGAAAAACAACTTTCGCAGCTTAGTAAAAATAGGATAAACCAACTGCACTGTATGGAAGCAGTGTATGGAAGCAGTGACCCCTGTTGCAAGAGACAGAACCCTGCCAAACTGCAGCTACAAAGAATTTTGTATGTTAAGAAGTTAAAAATAGGGTCCTTATGGAATTAATTTCATCCTAGCATTTGTTAGTTGTTGAACCCTTGCACATGAGGCTTTGCACCAGGACACTCATTGTCCATCATGGTGGATGAGCATGTAGTGACAGGACAAGGGAAAATGGCTCGAAACTGAAAGAAAGGAGGTTTAGATTTGTTACTAGGAAGAAATCCCTCACTGTGAGGGTGGAAAGGCATTGGCACAGCTTGCCTTGAGAAACTGTGGATGTCCTATCTCTGAAAGTGTTCAAGGCCGGGTTGGATGAGGCTTGGAGCAACCTGGGCTAGTGGAAGGTGTCCCTGCCCAAGGCAGGGGGGTGGAATGAGATGATCCTTTCAAGATCCCTTCCAGCCCAAACCATTCTAGGGTTCTAAGAATATTCTTCTTCCCATCAACATGTCTTGAAGTATGACAAGCATTTGTGCAGTGCAGTTCAACTTTGAACATGGCTTAATTGAGACATCCTGAGCAACAAGTCTGAGTGTTCCTCCAGTCTTCCAGCACAGGAGGAAGGTATTTGCACAGTGACAGCCTGGGTTTGGGTCTGACACCAACAAGCTTCTCCTTTGGACTCAGACAAGTCACAGATTGCCCACTAACAAGAAGAATTTTGTAAGAGGCGCCTGCTGTGAAGAACAAACCCAGAAGCTGGGTCAGATGTACAGCTGAGAAGCACAAGCTGAGAGAAGTTCTCACCTCTAAGGACAGAGCCAGGAAAGTGCTGAAAATACCTACAGAAGTTGTCTAGTTGTTATCGGTATCACTTTGTTTCAGGTTTCACAATTAGGGGTGCCCCCCCACTGAGGTCCAAGACACCCTGTGATCTCAGGGTGGTTCTCGGACCAGGATACGTCCTGCCCCAACAGAGCAGCGCAGACAAGCTTCGTACGTTTTCTACAAGTTTTCCTACAGCCTTTCCTTCCAAATATTTTTCAAAGACAGCCTGCATGCATTAAAACCACCATCAGGACTTCTGCAACACTTGAGACTACCAGAGCTGTCAGCTCTTTCAGTGATAATAATCACCTGTCAAAAATGCAGATCAGACTGGAGAAGAAATAAGGGTTAAAAGGAAAAGCATCAATAAGTACCTTGAGCTGGAGTCAAGGCAATCAAGAGATTGAATTCAGCTGCTTTGGTAAGTATCTTTTAATTCAACATGTTCCTCCTCTAGTGTAGGGGCCTTAGGGTGACTCCACAGTAGTTTTGTGCCTGTGGCTTTAAGTATGCTAATAAATAGCCCGTGCGCTCATGCATGCAATGGACATAGGGGAGGGAGAAAAGAAAAAGATTTTAGATTACAGCAAAACCAGCATTTGTCACTTGCTTTAGTTGGTGTGAGAGGAAGATTCCAGGCTCGTGGACTGAGGAAGAATATTTTCTGTTCCATTCCTGATGTGCTTGGCTGCCTTATGCGAAAACCTGTTTTAAATCCATTAATGAAACTAGGCTGAGTCTATGTAACTTCCTAATACGCCAATGGAAAAAGGGCACTTGGGCATATTTCCAGGAACAGCAGCCATCCAAAATTCCCACCACTGTCCCATGAAGCACTGCTCTCTGGCCAGCTCCCTCCTCAAACTCCACTTTCTCCCTGGAATATTCCAACCAAGTTGTCACTGGTTGCTTTACGGAGAACACAAGAACTTGATGAGATTCACTTTTCTCTTTGTAGTGGCACCTCAGTACTGGCTCCTCCAGCATTGCTGCCCTGTTGGCATCCAGGTTCATTCGCACTGGCGAGATCACACTCAGACACACGGATCAGGTTTTGACACCCATCTGCTCTGAGGTCATGAGTGGCTCTTCTCCGGCTAGTAAGGATAATGGGAATGACAAAGAAGTCTTTTTATTCCTGTACTGCCCTGTGCCTGCTCTAAAGGGACCCACCCAGCACCACAACCATGCCCCCTCTCCTCAAGAGAGGATGAGCTGAAAGCCTTCAAGGACAGGAGCCACTGTTGGTAGAGATGCAGGCTGTGCCTAAGACAGAGCCTTTCTCCAGAGACCTGGAGAAGAGATGCCAAATGCTTCTTATAGAAAAATGAGAATTATTCCAGCATATGAAAAGGAAGTCCTCTTTCCCAGAGTGTTAAGGCAATAGTAGACTACATTTTAAAAAACCCTAAGTTAAAGGACACAGCAACAGTTAATAAAATGGGCAGCAGTATTTTTGGCAGAAGTAATTTAAGGCTAACCTCCTGTTCCATGAACAGTGGCAGCCTAAATGGGACGGATCGCTGAGTCAGCTTTTGCTTTGGACTTCACAATGTGCTCTATGTTTTCCAGCAGGCTCTAATCTACTAGGCAAAGCTGAAGGGGGAAGAGGGCAAACATAAGAGCTTTGAGGGAATGTGGAAAGAAATATATGGAATTCAAGTCTCTGTTTAATTAAAAAGCTGAAGAAAATGGTATCATGGTGTCTCTGAATGAGCTCTGACCGGAAAGACCACAGGCACCAGCAGCTGCATGTGTGTGACTCCAGAGATGCTATGCTGGCACATGAACTATTTATTCTAGCAACTCTATGCAACAGCAGATGATAATCCTAATATCCTAATATTAGGTTATCCTAATAGTCACCTTAACACATATACACACAGAACAGCTTTCAAAACAGGAGGTACTGCAAGTGAGCCGTTGTCCAAAGGGCCTGGTTTATCCAGGACCTTGCCTCTACCGCTGCTCTAGAGCACACACCTAAGAGAAGAAAGTGTAAAATGGTCCCTCCTTGGTGCATGTTTCCTGCCTTGAGAAAACAAGCTCATTTTGAAAAGATTAAGTTCTTTAACTAAGAATGAAGTTCCTTCACAATTTAAATCTATGCCTTCCATGACACTGGCTCCAGCACTCAGCTGTTGCAGGGCTGTTTTAGCATGTGATGCTGGCAGTCAGGCTAGTTTCAGCTGAGTGCACTGAAATAGCTCAGCAAAAAGGTCCAACGACCATGGATGTGAGAGGAATAGTGGGAACACAACAGCCAGTGGCCAGATCATCTGGCTGATGCTGCAGGAGCCTCAGCCTGAAAGAAGTGTCATGCAAAGGACCACACTGTTAACAGTATCTTTTGCAAGTAGCCATGAAAAGCTTTTATAGTTAAATAAAGGACTTGGCAGAGAGAAATCACTTCCTCTCATTGACTCTCTCCACATTGAGTGAAACTTCAGTTGAATTAAGAGACTGGGTTGCTATTCCCCTCCCTGTTCCCTGCAGCCTCTCAGCGGTGTTTGCTTTTTACATGAAGATAGTTATCCTAAATTTTTATAAGCTTGCTTTTCCTTTACCAACTAACCATGCTGAGGTGCTCAAACTCTACAGGGTGGAGTGCACACAACCGCCATACACACTAACTCAAAACAATGTGCTCCCAGGATGCTCCCTGATGGATCAGGTGCTGAGATCCCTCTGGCACGGTACAAAAGGGGAGTCCCCTCCTGCACAGCCCAGAGGAGTCCCAGTTGTGCCGGGATGTTCTCTGCTACCCTCATCAACAGTTAACCCCTTTATTTTGAAGGTTTCTTGCAGCAAGAGCTACATTCTATATTGGAACAGCTTGCAAAAATGAAATAAGGAGCGACTACTAGTTATGTTGTAGGTGACACTTACTACAACCAGTTAATGTAAAAGCCAGAAAATATCCTACAGCCAGCTCCCCACCTTCACAGCAGCAGGGGAGGGAGTGGGGCTGCAATGCCCAAAGTGTCAGACCTCTGCTCACTGCTGTGCAGCCAGGCCGGGAGCCTCAACGGGCACTGCCCAGCAAATCCCACTCAGAGAGAGCTGATTAGACCAGGCACAGGAAGGCACAAAGCCAGCTCAGATCTGAAAGCAGCACAGATCATCCTGCACAAAGCTATGCTTTGCTAGCAAGCCCTCTGAGAACTGGCAGGTACGCTCTGTGTGGAGCCAGCTCAGGAGCCCGCAGGCCTCTTACAATTTATTCACAAGCTGTGACGGGGAAGAGGCAACTGCACACACAGGAACCCCAGCGTGTCTGACTGTGTATTAGCTCCACACATGGCTCAAAGTCCTAAAGGGAGTGGAGAGATGAGAACAACACTTAAGAGTTATTTTAAAAAGTTTCTCAGCCCTCAGCATGCCTTCTGGATGGATGACTGTTCAACTTGATTAGCTGATGAAGAACCACGCAGCAGAAGTACTTGATACTCTCTGAACTGAGGCTCTAGAGATGATGACAACCTACCACATCCAACTCACCAAGCCTTGAGCATTTCCCAGGAATAGGGTCTTCACCTCTTCCTCTACAGCAATCAATCCATAGGCGCCTAGGTTTCTGGGCAGCTGCTTTCTTTTTAGTTACATCACAAATCAAAGTAAATAAAAAAACTGTCAGGGGCCTCTTCCAAAGACTCGGCCTGACTCTCTCCCATTTTCAGCCCCACAGCCTGTGGACCCAAGAGGACCCCATCCGTTATTTCCTCCATCTGAAGCATGTTATCACTTTGCAAAGCTCTTTCTTTTATTTTGCACACCACTGAATTCCCCACGGCATTCAGCATAATCTCTGAGCTAACGCTTCAAGGCTCCCAGATTGTCACAGCCACAGCCACAGCCCTGTTATATTGGTATCAATATTTAAAACCAAGAGGCCTCTTCCTCCCACACAACCTGCATTTCCAGGTTTATCACAAACAGTAAAAAATTCATGCATGTAGGTTTGGCTCAAGGTGCACGTATGAAAGCAGATTCACTCATGCATCAGCCAGACAGCTGACATCCAACCTGACATTTATCTCCATGGATGAGGAAAGATGAATCACTCGCAGCTATACAGCTCGAGAGTTTGCCCTTGGTCAAGCCAGTAAATGACATAAATCAGCCACTGTGCATCCTCAAATTCAGAGACAGGCACCTAGAGAGAGCTGGAGAGCAAGAGGGGCAGCAGCAATCTCTTCCACATGAAACAGGCATAAACACAACCACGTCCTAGTGACACCTAAATAAAACCCACAAAAGCAGAGCTTAAGAAATTTGCTGTATTCTGGGAAGTTCTGGCATATTTGTAACTGTTTCAAATTATTTGTTCAACAATTAGTGGCCACTGTTAATGAAGCTCAAAGAAAGGAAGGATTATTCATTTATTGAGGTCTTAGACTCAAAATTAAATACAATTCTTTACCAGAGAGGCCAGACAAAGGCCACTGGTTTGGCACAGGGGTGACTGGGGAGAAGTGTGCCATGCAGGAGCTGAGGCAGATGAACTCCTGAGCACTTCTGGCCTTCAGCTCTAGCAGCCAGGCAGTTGACTAAGGAGCTAGTTTGCAGGCCTGCCACGTTAGGCATGCCCAGTTCAGAGAGGGTTTTGGAGTTTTGTCTTTTTCTTGGTCTTACCGGAAACCTTTTTTTCATGTACAATCAGACTTTTCACCTAAAAGCAGCAGTATTTAGCGCAGCAGTCACAAAGGCTACATGGGAAGCAAGTGCTACAAGAAAGGCAATCCAGAAGCTCAGGGCCAGCCTCAGATCTGGGAAATTGCGTCCACCAGGCTTCCCAGGTAACCTCAGGCACACCAGCCTGTGAGTGCCTTCATTTCTCCGTTTCACAGCCAGGATGAATGAAGACAATAACCACAGCACAGTGATGGGGACCAGGCAAAGGGCGTTTCCAGGGGGGAACGTTAACAGGACAGTTGGCCCCAAACATTTTCACCCATTCCAGCAAAGGTTTTGGTACCTTCAGCATACATCACAAACCCACCTGTTCTGGCTCAAATTGCCTAGAAAATGGTGCTAAAGCCTAGAGTCCCTCCTGCAAAGTACAGCTCCTGACAAAGAAAGGACACCGAAGGTTTGCATTTTTTTATTGTTACTCAGAAAAAAATAGCAGCAGCAGCAGCAAGAGGCCAGGGTGGGCTCATAAAGGCGCTGTGTTCCAACACAGCTGTACATGCTGCCCAAAGCTGCTTCAGGCTGAGATGTTTGTGATGGTTTAGTCTGCCAGTGTGGACAAAACTGGATGGCACTCAAAGCCTTCCTTTTATTTCAAGAACAGATCTGACTCCAAATACTCTAGTTTGACACCTGCCACTGAGTCACATACTTGCTAAAAACTACTTCAGTAGCTAAGGACAAAGCAGCACAAATACCTGCTGACCTGGCACAACATGAGCAGGGCACGTTTTGGAGCAGGAAGGTATCAAAGCTGACCAGAGGATCCCCGTGCCGTGCAGAGACAGGAAAGCACTTCTTGTTACAGCAGTGCTACCTAGTTCCCATCCAGCCTGCTGAGTGCTAAAGGAAGGAGGCAGCAGGAAACTTTTTTCCAAGAGACATTTGTTTGGAACAAAGGAAGTAGAAGACAGACAGCTCTGTAGTGTCCCTCAGCAGATACGACCAACAACGTCTTACTGATATTCACCAATAAACTTTTAGTTCCAAAGGCTTTGAAAAAGTCAGGATGAAAAACTCTCCCCATTTGTTTGAGTGCACGTATTCTATCCCCGTAAAAATCCAAACCCTGCCCTGCAATCACAACACTGACCAGGGGAAAGCTGCTAAGCACCCTGACTGTCCCATAGGACCTGTAAAGCTGCCACTATACTACTCCCTCAAAAGATTCTTAAGTGTCCTTGTTAAACACAACAGCCATGAAACCATAAAGCAAGGATGGAGACAGCTATCCTGTACAGCCTTCAAAGTCAGCTCAAAGCACATGACCTGTTTTGTGCTGATCTGTTTGCAGAGGCCATGTCATTCTCGAGAAGTGTTTTTATTTCCAAAATAAATGCTACACACTCTTCTTTGACTTGGGAAAGTAGAAAAAAAGTCCCTCCCAATGCAAATAGCCAAACAGTGCTGGCGAGGCTCAAAAATGCACGCATGTGAGTGGGAAAGGAAACGGAGAACCTTTCCAGCTTTCCAGAGGGTTATTGCAAACAGCAGGGAAGGAGAAGGGATTTCACACATTAGGAAAAACACCATGATGGTGCTTGTCCTTAAAGCAGACGCTACACAGAAGGCCCTGGGTTGCACTGTCTGTTTAGCACTTCTCTAATACCAAACATTAGAGGGAACTCCTCGTCGCAGGCTGCACATCGCAGCCCTGTGCTGGCTGCAGCACAGCTCAGCGTGCAGAGCGCTGTACAAACCACTGCCGAACCACCTTCATATTTTTCTGGCCTAAACAACTTTGCTGTGCATCATCCAGAACCTACGGCAAAGCCAAGGACATCCCCGCATTCCAGTCTCCAGAGAGTTAGAGATATCTCATACACCAGCTGCTTCCTCAGCCGCCCTGCAATGGGAAATCTGCAGGTCACAGATGAAGAGGCAGACATGCTGCATCCCAGTCACAGCGTAAGGAAACAGCACGACCGTGCTGGAAAATGACTCTTTCAGCGTTCTCCCAAGAAAGTTTAATAATCTCATCTTTCACACACTTACGCCTCTGCTGGGTTTTCGCAGAGCTTCCCTGTGCAAGCCGTACTGGCAGGGACGCAGCTCCAGAGGAGTCAGGAAGGTTATCCTGCCTCTAGCAGAGGGGAGGGGGTGGGGGGAGATGAAGCCGAAGCCGGTTGAATTCCCACAGGCTTTGCATTATGAAAGCCATGAGCAGCAATCAGCCAGCTTTCACGGGTTCTCTTTAACCCCCTCCTTGCTGCTAAACAAGCATCTGAACCGACCTCTGAACAGCAAACACACACTCGTGACACACAGCGTACACATAGTCAGCCTCAAGGCAAAGCAGGCAAGCATCTAAAAAACAGACATTTGCTTTCTTTCAGTGTTTTCCAGAGGTGCAAGTCTCCTCTGTACTTGCATTCATGGGTGCCGCAACCAGACCTGCTGCTCTCGAGCCTGCAGCTTAAAGGGGAGGGGAAAAAAAAAAGTGTTACAATCCAACCCTGCACATGCCCAGGACTTGTTACTCCAAGAAATGCCATCATTGTTCTCCAGCCAGGCAGCCAGCGATGAACAGGCGTCACTATTGTCCACTGGCTGCCTGGAGGCTCTTAGTAACAGCACTGAAGTATGAGCTCTTGAAAGGGTATCAAAGCTTTTGCACAAGGTCAGATCAGACTCATATACATCCTCTATTATTTGCTGATAATCGTAGAATCCTAGAATGGTTTGGGCTGGAAGGGATCTTAAAAGGATCATCTCATTCCACCCTCCTGCCTTGGGCAGGGACACCTTCCACTAGCCCAGGTTGCTCCAAGCCCCATCCAACCCGGCCTTGAACACTCCCAGGGATGGGACAGCCACAGCTCCTCTGGGCAGCCTGTGCCAGGGCCTCAGCACCCTCACAAGGAAGAGTCAATAGTAGATGCTATAAGAAGAGATGGCACAAAATACATTTTCCCCTGGGATTCCCAGAAAAAAAGAGTGGTCTCCAACAGAAATGTCAAATAAATCTGTTCCCTCCCCTCCCTGCCTCAGCGGGTACAAGAGCATGTCACACATGTCCTTGCACACCCGGAGGGACATCTGCTGCCAACACAACACTGGTTATCTGCCTCTGCAGAGGGTCCCTCCGTACGGCAACTGCCTCCAGGACCACGCGCGCTCTGAAAAGCACAGCGGCGAGGGCTCCGGGGCAAAGAGACTGGGCTGTAACCCAACACATTAGTAAGGCTTTGAAACTCCTTGGATAGGGAAACAAAGTACTCCATGGCTTGGCAGACTGGATTAGAGCACCCTGGAGAGCTTGAGAGAGACTGGAGCTTGTTTAAGGTGCCCTTTCAGCTCAGACTGCGCACCAGTTCACTTGAGGCTCAAGGTTTCTGCAGGAATAAGAGCAGTGCAAAAAATGGGGGGCTCTGCCACCCCCACGCCGGGACAGCAACAGCTGAAGTGAATCCCAGCCATTCTAACCATCCTCATGGCAGAGGAAATCCCCATGGGCCAGGCAGACACTTGCTCAGCCTCTCCTGGTCTTTTTCTGGAATCAAACAAAAGAGCAGTGGCAGAGACTGGTGCCAGCCGAGGAGGCTGCAGCTCTGAAGAGAGACCAAGCACCCTTCAGGAGTTCACAGTCACACCAACACCTCCTTTCAGGCAGGAAGAGAGAAAGCTGGCATTTTAGTTGGTAACTAACCCTAATTGCTTGACTTCACATCTTGATATCAATCCAGCAGCCAGCCTGAGCATGCCCGTTTTCTAAACGCAGTCCTGCACAAGGCTGACAACATCGCGTGCAGATCAAAGTTTTGGCTAACAAACGTGCTGGAAAATACTGGTGTGCTGATTTTCCATGAATGAGGCCACTAGTATGAGATTTTCCACGAATGAAGCCACTACTATGTGAAAAGCCTGGGGCAATAGGACTGCCTGAGAGCAGGGAGCATCGCTCTACTCTGACTGCCACTCCAGCCTTACTTACTCGGTTCATATTTTATGAAGAATGATTCAGCTGAACTTGCTCCTTGACATGAGAAAAAGGGAGGAACACAAGTGTGGGAAAGCAAGAGGATGTAACACGAGCATCTGGTATGGGGGAGACACTCAAGGGACATGGTACAGCTCAGTTAATATGCAAGGAAGCACTATAAAAGCAAAATAAAACAGGAGTGGAAACAAATCTTCTTGGTAGACACACCCCCAAGGCATGGCACAGCTGGGAACAGGAGCTCTTAGCATCCACCTTCAATCCTAGGCTTTATCCATAAAGCAAGGCTGCCCTTCTCACCTCTCACTCCAACCAGAGCAAGTCCAACATGGGAAGATACAAGGGCTTCCCTTCACAACTTTGCAAGGGGTCTGGAATAAAAATACAGCTGGCTTCGTTCCCCATTAGCAGTTAATTTCCTCAATCATTTTCACAGAGGGAGAAAGAGAAATGCTCACGATCCAAGAGATGAAAGCATATGAAAATAAGCCTCATAAAACCTGTACTGCCCTAAGGGAAAACTGCCCCACAAGTTTCATTGGGGAATTATCAAAGGCCTCAGACTAGTGGGGGGTTGTTTTTATTTTATAAGACAGATGCTTTAGAGAAGTAAGTCCTCAAATAGCTGAGATTCCATTCTGCTGAACCTCCAATGAGACTAGAAAAAGAAACAGCTGATCCCACTTAGTCCGGCCCAGGGATCCAGCTTAGCCACATCAAGACAGAGGACTGGAGTAAGGCACAGAGCTGTACAGGCACTGCTAAACTTCTTTCCAATAAGATGCCATTGCCCCAAAGAAAGGCAACCACACGCGTGGTAGCACGGCCACAGGAAAGCACAGCACGGAGCTAAAGAATCTCATTCATTTCTGTTGCAGAACAGAGGCTGGGGTAGGAGGCATTGACTCATTTGGCCTGGGAACAAGAAAGAATTGCTCCTGAGAGACTAGTTTAAAACAAGGATGTTTAGTGCACGTTTTGCTTTGAGTCTGGGAGAGTGAGTATGAAACTTCCCACACTCAGAGCTGTTTCTTATCAAAGCAGGCTTAACATAAGCTCAAGAGAAAGAACTGCTCAGAAAAGGGGCAAAGTCCCAAAATGGCAGAGCTTTCCCACCCATAGCTAGGGCTCAGAGGTGACTGCAGCCCTGGCTAAGCCTGTCTGCAGGAAGCAGTCAGGTCCCCAGCACAGGATCCGATGGCAGTGCAGCCACGGTTCACAGCTCACACAGCCAGGCTCACTCGGCTCCTCAGCTGGGCTGTGCAACCCCTGCGGGCGCCCTCGCTGCTGCCAACCTGCACTGGCCGAGATGGGCACCCTCAGTGCCGTGGGCTCTCCTTTCATGTGGCACTGACTTCAAGAGGGAAGGCAGATGCTCAGAGGATGAGGTGTTTCACATGATTTACAACTGTGCAGCAATCAGCACCTTATGCACTATGGCTGATGAAAACACTTCAACACTGAACAGATAATTTTTCCCAGCAACAAACTTTCCCCTTCCTGACACATACAAACACCTTTCCACACTCATCCCTACAGAGGAATTAATTTCAGTTCCCCTAGCAAATAAAACCGAGATATTCCAAAAACTCACCCGACCTCGTTACCACATTGACTCAAGGAGTGGGTACGTGTAAAACAGTAGACAGACACTAACAATGAATAATTAAAGATAATAACAACTCGGGATCTAAGACCCGAAGAGAAATTATTCACTTGGAACAGCTATTGCCACATTTAATCTTTCACAACCAGAGCATATGAACAGGAAATAAGTAAAACTAGCTCTAGGGCACAGAGTATTGCCCCTAGCTGGTTCATCATGTTCGCAGAAAAGTATGTCGTGTTCCACTACACCCAGACGTTTGGCTGTGGTGCAAGGGGCTGGATCTCTCCGTCTGGGAGAACAGCACTCTCTGGAGCACAGTAAGGGAAGAGCAAGAGAAAGATGGGAAGCGCTGAATTCACTAGGAAGAGCAGAACTATTCAAGTGCTTAAGTGACTACTGAAAAAAAACCCCACCTCCAGCTCCCCCAAAGGTCTTGATTACTTGCTTTATTGGCATTCTTACTCACCCTGTACAAGAACAATGTCCAAGAGTTTTAGCTAAATAATTGTTTGCAGTTGATGCTGAGCTGAAGACTGTAAATTCCTGCTTTCTGATGAAAAAAAGCCCATGGGTTTGCTATGAAATGAAATTGCCCCCTGCAATGCAATGTACTGCAACATTTGCTCTGGATCATCTGAAGATTGCAGAAACGGAGAGCCTGTGCCTGTCTCACCAGTGTCCACATATGATCTCAAGTAACTAGTTTTGGTCATGATAGCAAAGGGATCCAGCCAACTCACGCAGAGAGAGCAATTTTTTGCAAGAAAAAGCTTTGGATGCAAAGTAGTTCCTAGGAGGGGCCAGGCTGGAGAGGTAGGTTGGCTTAGAAATTACAGTAACATGTTAGGATGCTGCAAACAGGCACCAGGTTCTCCCACCATCCCTATCCTCCCACAAAGATTGCCACCATGGCTCCTCCTGCACACTAAAGGTGGGAGAGAAGCCATGAGCAGATGTCTTCCTGCTGGAGTCCCTCTACTCTAACGTTAGCATGCAGCAGAGTGAATGATTTCAAAAAGCAAAGGCCTGCAGCTTTTCACACCATTTAGTAGTCCATGTGAACTGCTCTACTGTAGGCTCTGGGAGGAAGGCATCCATCATGAACAGGCTAGAGTTTATCTGGCTTTCTTTGTTCAGGGCAAGTATGTGTCTCAGGGTCAGAGCCTTCCTGCAGTGCCTCTTCCTGCTGGGTCTTGTACTGAGGTCCAAACCCTTGCAGCCCCAACGCAGCCCAGGGGTCGGCAAGCACAGCACCTCCTGAACTCTGTGGGAGCGGTGCCTGCTTGCTTCAAAGGCAAATTGTACCCCTGTGTTTATACCAGCCTACAAGGCATGAAAAGGCCTAGGAGGTCACACATCCACCACTGTAATTTCAGGCAGGATCAAACAGAAAAGCAACAGCTGGGCTGAGTGAGCAAGTCCACGTTTAATTACACATGGTTTCGGTAATAAGCAAAAGCAAGAACAAAGCCAGTGAAAAACCTCTCTTTTTCTTCCTGGCTCCTGTTCAGGCTGTGTAGAAACAGCTGCCTAGAGGAGAATCTCAAATAAGATCCACCAACTACATTTACTCCATTTTCAGGACTGCTACAGCAGCGCTGTTCCCTGTGCAACGCCGCCGTGCTTTGACAAGCACCGAGGACCGACGGGCAGATCACAGCTGCTCCCACTGCAGGGCTGGGTCGGTGCAGGGCTTTCCCAGCCTGGAGCTCAACCCCCTGTCGTGTCTCACAAGTACAAGCACAGAGGCATTTTGCAGTAAGCTGCTTGGAGGATTTCATTTGCTTTAACATCCTCTGAATATGAAATTCTGGTTGTAAAATGGGATTACTAATGCAGAGATGATGGACCCTGCTCACAGGTCCTGCCTGGCCTGGGGAGAGGGCAAAAAACATCTCTTGGAGTACCAAGAATGCCCACTGATCCCTCCTCCATCAGGTCACGCATTTCCTTTACAGCCAGGAGCTCCTCTTTCCCCAAAAGGTCCTGGAGCAGTGGTTAAGGATAGGAAATGACCCCTAAAACACACAGACAAGAAGGCTTAGCTGGGTGGGTGGAGGGCTTTTTTGGGATGCTGGGAGCCTTCCACCCATTTATTGGGGCAGCAAGTGAGAAGGGATCAGTGGGTCCCCTTACCACACCTGATACCTCTGATGGCATCAGCAAGAGCCTAACAGAACCCTAGAGCACAACAGAAACAACTGGGACAGAGTATCACAACCCCAAACCTCTCCAACAAACCGATACCTGCTGCTGACAGAACACTGCCTAGCTGTGTGTCACAGGGGGACACGATAGGAATAATGTGAAGTCTGGGAAACCATCACATCCCTGGGAACCAAGGGCTTCTGACCTTTCTAGCAAAGCCTGCTGAGAGAACTGGGTGGGTTGTTTTGTACTCCTGGCTTTAATTACAGCCAAGTGTTTAAGTTATTCTCCTCCAACCACCCCCATGTCCCTCACAAGCACAAATCTAGCTTTTTATAGCACATCCGGTATGGATGTTAAACACATTCGGGAAATGCACTTTCAGCCCCAAACATCCCCTCCCCTGGACCATTAGTTTGCAAGGGTTTGTAACATGGAGACGTGGAGCCGGATGTTTGGTTTTGTGACCGTTGCTTTTCTGGATTACTTCTGTCTGTTTAGAGAAGGGAAATTAAATAAATGCAGAGTAGGCTGGCTGCATTCAGAAATAATACATGCTGCTTGCAAGGTGAAGAAAGAAAAGCCAGATGGAGAGGCCACTCTTAACTGCTCAAATTCCCTGCACACAGGGCAAGGCTTTTTTTTTTTTTAATAGCTGACAAAGCTCCTGGGGGCTGACAATGGCTCACAGCACAGTGGGTGTCCATAGGCACAGCCAGGATCCTAAAATCACGTTTTTCATTGCCTTGTGGCAATAGACTGGGGCTCTCCCATACTGCATAAGGGAAAAACGTACCCTCTCTCCCAAAACTTCTATTTTAAGAAGACAAAAGGTACATGCAAAGAACTGTCAGGCTATGCCAGGCTCTGTCGGTCCCCAAGCACTGCTCTGGCATGTCACCAAGGCTTGTGGCTCTTTGCTCCAGAGCAGCAGGGTCTGGATAGCTTGGCTCAAGTCTAAAATCTGATCTTTGTAATTTGCTTAACATAAGGGGCTTGCCTCTGGCTTTAAGGAATACCACAAGCTTGCTAGTAATTTTCTCACCTGAAAATACCCTGGCTGGCTTCCCAGCTGGAAGCATCTTGCTAAGTCCAAAGGCAAGCATGTTTGCTGGCAGTCGCAGGGATCAGTCTCAGATACTAGTCCAAGACACCCTGGAGCACTCTCAGATAAGAGAGTGCTGGCCAGATTGCCCCAGAGAACCTCCTACTAAAGCCTCAAAAGAGCTGGGCTGTTCCACACGTTGATCCAAACACCACTGCTGTTCCTCTGCCCTAGGATCCCTGCACAAAGCCAGGATGAGCTGCAGGAGGTTGCGAAAGGGAAGGCATTTGGGGCTGTGCTGCATCGGGGCTTGGTGCTCTGAAGAAAGGCAAGATGTACAAGCCCAGGGTATTTTTCCCCACCCTTCTCCACAGCCAGGTCACCTCATGTTCTGGGCAAGCAACTGTCAGTAGGACATCACACATCAGCAAGCTGAACGATGACCTAATTAAGCTGCTTCCAAAATAATCACACTGAAGGGAAGCTAAAGAAGTCCTTGAACTCATTATTTCTTATAATTATTTTTAGTCCGCGTTTTTCCATATTTGATGTGAATTCGTCAGTTATCTGCAACATTAACTCAAACTGGGCTCTGGCTATTACTCCTGAGCAATCCAAGCTCCAGCAAGAGCAACCATGCCCCTTGGTAATGACCAGGCTGCACAGGCCCACTGGCCACCCAGCTCCTCCCCTGGGCCTGATCTCCACAGAACTGGAAGGTGAATAGCCCCTGGAGCTTTCCCAGCGGGCTGCCAAACCTGCCTGCACTCAGAGCAGCAGGGCAACTGCTGGGGAAACTGGCAGGCAGGTTTGAAGACACGGGACCACCAGCAGTGTGCACAGTGAGGAGCTGCCCCAGCTTCAGCTGCCACTCGAACAAACTTTGGCCACCAAAACTGCACAAAGAACGCCAGCCCAACCCAAGGCAAGTTTTCCAGCACAAAACCCTGCACACAACACTTAGGTTACAATTAATGAGCTCTGCAGGGACGAACCCTCGTGCAGTGTGAACAAGGGCATGAAGACTATGCTCATCTATGCCTTCATTCAGCGCAGAGAACAGCAGCTGTCAAGGCTCACGCACACACACACACATGGTGCTTTCACTACCCTGAGCTAAGTACAAGCTATGCAACACTTAGCTGGAAAAATGAGTGACGATCCAGCTGCAGCAACTGAATAACAGCATCTCTGGGAAAGGCAGCCTTAACTCACACTGGAGAATTGCTCTAAGCAGATGGGAAGGACAATGTATTTATGTGATGGGTATTGTTTCTGGGTGATCAAATCATAGGCAGCTTATGTCTTTCAAATATAAATGCAAACAACTGACTTAAATAAAAATCATCACTGGAACACAGAAGCATCTCCTCTGTTCCTAAGAAGCTGGTGATCTCCCAAGCTCGTCAAGAACCAGAGTGGTATGTCAGATGCACAGGGGACCCGACCTCCTTGTATCTTTTGACAAGCATTATGATAATCTCAGAATTAGGTGTTAGAGCTTGAACAGAAAGTGACAAATCCACATCAAAATGATATTAGAGAACATCAAAGAGGCAAAAACATCTCTCATTTAAATGCTCACCCAAAGTCTCTAAGAAGCCACGGCCCAGCCTGACATGGCTTTTTATAGCCCTGAGAAGCACCTGTCAAAGGAACTGCAGGCAATCTCAGGCATGTTCCTTGGCTACCTGCAGTTTCATCGGGCTGCTCGAGACGTTCAAACCACTATTTCCTTACCAGGATGAATGATTTATGAGGATTAAGAAATTTGAGCCTGAACCTATGAAGTGAGTCACTGGAACTCACGGGTTGCTTCCCTCCAGCCCAAATCATCACACCTTCCAGGCCTAGTCTTGCTCCCACTGAAATCCTACAGAAAACAAACACCCATTAAATACTGCAGAGCCTGTACTATTGGCTCGAGTGCCATCTTTCTCACTAAGGGCCCATACCCAGGCAGGGAAATCCCGTACTTACCCTGAGACTGTTGGCAAGGAAGCTGGAGCTGCTGACTGCAGTTTCTCTTGCTGCTTCAGGAAAGATTTCGCTTCTTTTGAGTTTGAGTCCACTTCTTTAGTCACTCTGTTGGAGGAAAAGAGACAAACGAGAGGGTGAGAAAGAGCTGTACTCAACAGTAAAATCAAAGATCCGTCAAGGAAACACAGAAAAGAGGTCTAAGAGTCCCCATATCCCCCTTCACCAGCTGCAAGCTGAAGAACACACATCTTGTTTAGATGTCATTCCAGTGACAAACCCTCTACATTCATGGCAGAAAAAAGGAAAAAAGTAGCTGATTAGAGCTGGGGGAGAAGGGGATTGTTTTTCCTTCCAACAAACTGGAATGCTTATTCATTCAAATAGGCCTGTCTCACTAGCAGCTACTAAATGCTCTCCTCAGGTCACTGGGGGAAATTCCAGGCTCTTAATTGGGCTCTTGATTTTCTCATTTGTTGGTCAGTGAGGCAGCTCTCCTGCCACCCACATCTCGCAATCCACGGCACACGGTCTTGGCAAGACCTGCAACCCAAACCGGAGCACGGAAACCAGCTCTGGGAATGGGGAACAGGAGAGAAAGCTCTGACAAGGCAGAATGCAGAAATTTACTCTCATTTTCTAGTTAATTTTTGTTTGAGGCCCCGAGGGTGCAAAATATTGAACTTCAAAAAATTATAAATCAATATGGCATCTACAGCAGGGAACGAATTATAAACATGAGAAAGAATCTCTAGAAAACCACTCAATAATTAATTGTTAGAAAACCCTAGCTACTTTAGCCCTCTCATTTACCATGACTTGCCTCCAGCAACACGCTTTTCACGCTCTCAGTAGCTCTTAATGAGGTTGCCCTGATTTGCCAAGCTAACAATTTTGCTCCCATGGAGCACAAGCCTGTGAGCCTCTCCAGGGCCCTGCAGCTCTATGGGCACAGAGGCAGCCCCTGACCCACGGCTCAGTCAGCACAGAAGAAACAATCCTCCATCTCACCCTCCTGCAGCCTGGGCCTCTGGCTGCATCTGTTCCAGCAAGGGTGTGCAGGTTCATCCCTGGTCTAGAGCATATGTTGATGAGAGGCTGAAAGCCTGGCTGGCCATGGGATCTCCTCCAGCTACCAGTCAGGCTGATCACTGCTTGCTTCCTACCCACCAACCTGACCCCACAACTTCTATGTAAGAACTGGCTAATAGCCATGGAGAAACCCCAGGAGCTGCAGCCCCAGACAGGTTTCTGCTGGGCTGGCATCAAGGAAAGTGACACAGAGTTATCTGTTAACCCTGGAGGCACTGATGTCCTGAAATCTCACTTGCACACAACTACTGCATCCATGTCACCATCCTGACAGTGAATCAGCATCTGAAACTTCCTTCCTCCTTCTCCACAGACTGCAAATGCAGTGGAAAGGCACAAGAATAAATGCCTGTGCTGTACAACTGCTCAGCCTTGTTCTGCCAGCGCAGGAGGAGATTAACCCCATTTCCCCCCTGCATTGTCACATGCCTTTCAAACCATGGCAGTCATGCGGATAGAGACAAATCCCACACTATGAATATTTAGAAGTGTTTGCTGATCAGATTGGTAAGGGAAGGGGTGGGAAAAGAGGAAAAGCAGTTTAGGGAGAAAAAAAAAGCCTTGCTACAGCATCATCACAATTTAGAACACCCTAAACACACCATTCAGTCATAGCCCTTGGCAACAGTGGACACGTCATGCAGCAGTCATACACCAAAGGTTACCCTACGTCCATGGATTTCATTTGACAGGATAAACTTGGTGTCTTCATGCAGCAATAAGACAGAATTCCCCTCAACCATGAGACTCAGTTCAGATCAATGCAATCACACAGTCTATTTATTTTCAAATGCAGCATGTAAACAGCCAGCTCTGACCCCTGCCAAGCCGAGAAGCAGCACCCTCTCTTGTGCACTCTGCAGTGCTGGCTCCTGGCAGGGTCCCTCTCCTCTTGTCACCCCCTGCACTGCTGTGCCATCAGGGTGCACTCCTGGCATGCAAGGGAGCACGTGAGCCACAGAGAGAAACATCAGGCAACCCTGAGTGTGCAGGAATCCAAGAAGTGTAGCACAGTAACCACGTGCCCTGGGGAAAAAACCCAACTCTCCACTGGCTTCAATACAGGCATAGGACCTACTCCTGGATTGATTGGATCCCAGCTGTTGAACCCTGCATGTTTCTGGGCCTTGAAGAGTGTAGGACCAAGAGGAGGCAGAGGCTGGGAAAGGAGGCAGAGGTCACTGAAAGCATGCCTCCCCACTGGCTCTGCTAAGAGATGACAGCCCAGCTCAGCTCCCACAAACCTACAGGAACCTGGCAGTTAAGTAACTTACAGGATCTGGACACACACAATGGCAAGCAAGTCTTAAAGGCCAGTGGCAGAGCTGGGATCTCAGCACTGGGCCTTTGGCCTTAACCTCCTGAGTATCTTCAGCCTTCTCCAACCCAGAGACAAAACTGACTGATATCTGCCTACCAGCTGAGGAAAAGAAAGGCACAAGGCTAAAATGAAAAATAGCTCTAGGGATTTTCACTTCAACAGAGATAGCACACTCTTGGTTGGACCAGCACTACAAGCCACAGCTCTTGAACAGGAAGGTGCTCAATCCCGGAAAGGGCGAGAAAGCAGAAACCTCTGCCTCCTGAGGACCCTCATCACGAAGCACATGACGCACAGGGAGAATCTGGCACAGGCCTTCAATGACAGACACTTCAGCTATCCAGCGGTATAAGACAGGTTGCTACCAAGGGTTTAGTTATGCTTCGATTCTCCCACCCACCTCCACCTCAGGGTACCAGTAACAGTGGCTGGGCACAAAATACAACACTTAGTTCCATTTTCTTTGCTCCTTTTGGCCTGCCAGCAGCTGCTCTAACATAGATTTTTGGAGTTATCCGCTGCAGAAATTCAGCTGCAAAGCAGCATGCAACCTGTTCCACCAGGACTGCCCAGCTGGGGACAGAGGAATGTGACAGAAATGTAATTAAAAGTGACCTTTGAAGGCAATTCCATCACAAGACCCACTTACTGCCTCATAAACTGAAACAAAAGCTGCTCTGAGGCAGGCTGCCGCTGGGCTGATGCCAGCAGCAACTCCTGCACCACTCCAACAGGAATGACGGAAGAGTATTGAAGAGCTTTACAAGGTATTAATTCAGGTTATGTGCATGTCAACCTTTCCCAGATCTCAGGCCAGGAAGGAAAAAGAAATCCTCTGGTCTGCATTATTATGGGAGACAATAACTCTCTCCATGTAGAAACCAAAACAATTCTTGTTCTTCATGGGGAGAAAGGGGAGTCATTAATCCAGCTGGAAGAAATCACAGTCATTACTAAGGAAAATTACAAGACCTTTCACTTTTAAATACTTGATAAATAACTATTTGCCTGACTGTTTACTGGGATGCTATTCACACATTGTAATCCAGGAATAAACATGAAAATAAGTATATTGTCAGCAATAAAACAAGCAGCTAGTGTCTCGCCCACTTGCAGCCCCTGTAATTCACACACAAAACCACTCACTCTCATCACTTTACCACAGACATTTCATTACACTGCTATGCTATTAAATTGCATAATAAGACTTCTAAAACACAGAACAGTTATTAATTTTTTGGACCATGCCGGAGCCTGGTAATACAGATGATGCTACTGTACAAGGTGTTGTGCAACTGTAAAATAGAAATGTCTTCCATATTTAGAACTTATTATCAGGAAAACACACTAGAAACTGGATCACTAAGTGCCTCGAGTACTTACAGATGTCCTTCTTAAGACCCTTCATCTCTGAACCAAGCTCAAAGTGGCACCCAAGCATTTAGGCATAGCCATACCCAGCCAGCCTGCTGTTTTGGTGCCCAGTGGTGGGTATGTTAGTTCCAACTTCCACTGAAGAACTGATCACCCTTCCTTTTACAGTTACCAACTGAAATGCTGCAACCTACATGCATGGAAAAGGCCCCATTACGTACACTGGGCACAAACCACATGAAGAGAACACCTGCTGTCAAGGCTGCCCCAGAAGGGGTTCCACAGTGCACTTACAGTACTGAAAGGTAGCAGATTGATTTAAGAACAAGTGCTTGATCTGCTCCCAGCAGTGCCCTTAGCCACATAAACTGCTACAAGGAAGGAGGAATACGTGCTGGAATGAGCATTGTGCTGACAGCTCCGGCTAATCTGCAGAAGGGGATTAAACCCACGTTTTCATGCTTCAGTTCAGTGGCAGAGTGAATCTAATACACCAACCTGCTGCACCCTTACACCAGGTGTAGAGCTACCAGGGTGAAGAGGAGGCTCCCAATCTATCACACCATGGCACAACACAACACCCACAGCCCAGGACTTGCCCCAGTGTGGTGCTCAGATGCCTCCACTACAGCACAGCTGAATCCAGTCCTGCTGGCCAGAAACAGAACTTGCATAAGGGATGCCAAGGCTGTGGTGTGTCAGCAAAGTGCCCAGCTCAGCAGCGAGCAGCAAGGTGCCCTGCAAGCCCTTGGAGAAGTGCATCAGCAGAGCTTCATCTTTGCACAGAAGGGAAAGAGAGGCAGGGTAAGGATAAGCTGGGAAAGACAAACAGGCATATCGAGAAGGCTTGCAGGCTAATACTTGTAGTCTGCTGTGTAATAGCAACCTTATGCATCCCAAGTGCCAAAATCTCTCCAATTTACCCCCAGGTGGCTCAACACAGCTACATTTTCCTAACCAAAACACCTGGTGCACATCAGGCTGAGAAAGCGCATGTTGGTATTTGGGTATAAGGGGACTCAGAGCAGAGAAGACAGTTAAAATCTTTACTCACGGCAGCACAAAGTTACTCTCTCCCCTGACCTTCCTGCTGAGAAAGGGAGAACAAGAATGGAAGCTGTGGAAAATGCCAGCTCTTTACCACTCGTACTCAGGCCACACTCTTCACTTGGGAAACCTGCCCCAGTTTCGACCTGACACAGTTATAAAACTTTCCACACTATCTTAATGTTGTTAGCTCTGGGGAATCACAGACCAAGGGGGACAAAAATGAGGCTAATTACCCTTTTGCAATATTTCCCATCTGTGTTTAGTCTCAATAAATAGTCCTCCAGCCTTCTGGAATGATCACTTGAGGAGAAAGTAATACTCATCTACAGGGGTTTGTTAAAAAAACTAATCCCTTTTGAGCCAAGGAATGTTTTTTCTGAATATTTTTTTGGTGGACTTTTGTGCTCCAGCTGCAACGTCCCACGTGCCTTCCACAGACAGATGCACTGCACGAGTGGCAGATCCTCCAGCCTGCAAGGTCCTGAAAATGCTGGAGAGCACAGGTTCAGCACTTCCCAGGAGGGAATTAAGTCCTCACACAAGCGAACCTCCAGACCGCATCTGCCTGCACACTGCATATGTATGTATTTTATCTTGAATTACCTGGTGTAGAGCAGACAAAGCTAAAATTAGTACGTCCCCATCACCCTTCTAATTTCAAAGTAAAACATTAGTTTTCCCCCCTTTTAGAAAAAACCAGCATTCCTCTTCAAAGCAGGTGGGAGAAGCTGTTCCCTGGGAAACTGAGCCTATTCCCTGAAGCAACACAGACGAGACCAAGCTGGAATAACTGATCATTTTGTAGGCTGACTAGATAGGCAGGAGAAGCTGGCTGGTTTCTAGACAGAATCAAATGTGATGAGAGCTCTCCTGGAGTCCGGCAAGGGCCAAACTGCCTGCCTGGTGCTGCTCCTCGCAGCAGGTGTGTGCTGCTATCCAAGCAGTCAGCCCAGGCTGCATCTCAAACCAACTCACCTGAAAACAAGCAAAGGTGAATGGTATTTTGACATCAATAATGCATAACCTTGTAAGCCTTGAAGGAAACGGCCGATGTTCCATCATCTCCTGTATGACGAAGACTCCGTGACAGATGCAAAGAACACATATGGACAGTGCTGCCTCCTGAGATGCTGACCAAGCTGTCGGGCCCCTCTTGGACTTCTGCTTGCAGCTTCTGCAAGAGGCTCCCTAAATCCAGAGGGAAGTAGCGCTCCAGTTAGGAAGCTCCCACTGGGGATTGCAATAGGTAGAGCATGTCAAACACGGCTCTCTGGAGAAGCTGACCCGCAGCCAGGGCACAAGCCTTCATCATGTTGTCATGTTGACCGGAGCTTTATTCACCCTAGTTTTAAGCACCTCCAAATACCAGGTCTCTTCTTGCTTCTCTGCATAACTATTCCCTTGGCCAGCTCCATTGCACTGCCTCAAAATCCCACCATGCATTAGCATGTCAATCTTTGAGGCATCCTTATGCTTTAATTTGTACCTCTCAAAAGGATTAACTCCACATTATGGAACACACCTCTCAGTTGAGCAATCCAGGTGAACAGATGAGCTGCTGCATGTGTGAGTGTGACAGTCCCCTGACCCTGTCAATCATGACCTGCAAATACACTGAAAGCCAGACAGATCCCTGCAATCCTCCAACTCCCACAAAGCAGCGCAGCGCTCGTGTCACGGACGCCTCTCCTGCTGAGGGAAGGAGTACCATAGGCACCAAGAGCCAGGGGTTCCAAATTCACTCAGAGCTATGAATACTAGTCACAAAGGTTACACAGATCGAAACAGCAGCCAACACACACTACAAAGCAGAAGCAGCCCCATGGGGGAAAGGCCAGGCTAAGCTTGGCTCGGTTTGTAATGTGTTAATGAGATAGTACAGCAGCAAACAGCTCTGCCTCCCCTTCAGGCTAACACAGAAACCCTCTTGCTTCACCATCTCTTAGTTACAGAAAAAAAATAATGCATCTTGCAAGCTGCACTTTCCAGCAGGGGAAACCCCAGGCCCAATGCCTGCAAAGCAGGCTCTGCCAGCATCTCACCAGACATCAAAAGCCCTTTTCTGAGCCTGGAGCTGTCAGGAATGAGCAACAGCTTGGAAGCAAGGGCAACAGGCCAAGCAGCATAATGCTGGGACTGGATCTGAGGCCCCTGAGATGAAGGCATGAACAGAGGGACCAAAGATCCCCTTACTAATAGCAGAAGAGCTCCTGTGAGACTGAATAGGTCACTAAGCATCTTCTGTTTTCAGATTTTTAAAACCCAGGAAACTACCTGAGAGCCAGATAAAGAAACAATGTCTTCTGCTGGGGAAGGGTGTGATTTTTACGGAAGTATTTCCACACTAACTTACACAGAACACAGGCAAAACACCCATGGAAGAACCCGAAGATGAGAGAACACAGTTGGTCATCCAGTTCCCAAACGCAGCACCCAGACACCCCAGGTTTGAAAGACCTAGAAATGCCCAAATTAACCTGGAGGTCAGCCCATCATTTTGGAGATGCTTTGAGACTCCTCCTACCTCTGGAGATCCCAGCTGAGCCTTCTTTTCCATCACACTGATTATCAGCAAAAACCACACAAATAAAACCAGCACACATGAATTACTTCCTTGAAAGCAGCAAGCCACATTAGAAGATGAAGATGACTTTCAGGTGGGCATCTGCTCAGCCACTTTGGGAGTTTCAAAAGCATGGTGAAATAAAGGAAGACAACAGGGGTGGTGAGCATGGGGGTGAGTGTAGGGCTACTGTGTAACACTTTGCAACTTACAGTCCCTCTGAGCAGAAGCCTCATCTGCACATCTGCTAATGAAAAAACCCTGACTAGGCCTGTTCATTAGGCAGTCCCCCTTCTCCAAGAACATTAAGCAAACCATAACATGATTTACTTTAGAAGCAAGTGTTCTGGCTTAGAGTCCTGGCTAGGTTTGATGTTTATGAAGTTACAATTTCTGCAGCTGCCTCTGAGAAAGGCAAATGGCTCACAAGTGAACCAGCCCACAGCACAGCTCCTGCTCACACTCACTGACCTCATCTCTGGGCCACCGTCGTGCCAGTCAGCATCGTACAACGTTAGTATTCCCCTGGGAAATTCTGAACCATCAGGGAATGGATGCACACAGAGGAAAGGTTATCAAAACGTGCCCCGAAGACCCTGTCATTCTTGAAAGGTAACATATTTTCACTTATTGGCTTCCAAAAAAAAAAAAGAAAATCAATAGTTGTTTTTTAAATTGGGAAAAGCCAATATAAACTGTGGATAGCTGAGGCATGCTTTGACCTCTAAGAAAAACAACAGCATAAGGGCAGAAACCGGCTGCTGCCTACACTCCATTATGCCAAGATCAGCATTTTGGTGCTTGGTTAGTAGAAAAGCAACCACCCACTTTTTAGTCTGCCACCTCTAAACAGTGGTCACGTTGATATCCCATGTAATTCTGGATGGTTTGATTTCTCTTACGGTCCCACAGCATCATCCCCATGGTTATACTGTTCAGATTAAATTTCTGGGAAAATCTTAAAAGCCAAGGTTTTTGCACTGTGCAAGCCTCCTTCAGAAAGTGGTATGTCACCAGAAAGTGGCTAGGACACATTTCTCTAGAACACCTTAGCCAAGGAGGACTGAGGATAAACCCCTACTGACATGTGGCACCACCAGTCAGCAACACAAACCAGAAGTCCTCAAGGAGCGGCTTTTCAAAGGGCCACTGAAATTCATTTGTCTTACTTTTTCTAACAATTCCTTGCTACTGCAGTCAAAGCCACTGCAAAAAGCACATCAAAATATGAGTGGTTTTTTTCCTCTGCTCCTATTAGTTCAGTTCACTGTCTTCCATATCTAGCCTGACAACACCCATCCACTCATCTGGTGGAAGCTATGTAGCACTTGCTATCCACCTGGAAAAAAGGCAGGGCTTTCCAAACATCAGGCTTCAAGGCACAAACTCTGGTAATGCTCCCCTGCCTTCTCACTCACAGGTATATGCAATACAGCAAAAGCTTTTTCAAAAAAGCATATATGGAAGACATCAGGCACATCAACCTTGATCGGACGTGCACCACACCACCTACAACGTCAAGAGATGCCCACCCAAACTCCTGATCTTTCTCCTGATTTTAAAAGCTACCGTGCTTCGTTCAGCATTGCTCAAAACCCCATGAGCACAAAACAAATGACCAAGATTCACACCCAGCAAGAAGTGTGATCGTGCTGCCAACCCCTTGCATTGATTCATCCACCGAGATCCCTGAAAAGCATCACAAGGTAAGGAGAGAGTTAATGGTGTTCCATGCTCTCTCACTGCTCGTTAGCCTGACAAGTCTGACTAGGCCATGCTGAGACCACAGAGCAAGAACACAGATGGACAATTACACGTTTTTAAAATTGCTCTCAGTGCCAGCTCTAAATCTTGAGACTTGTGGGAGTCAATTCCCTGCTCTTTTTACCCATTCCCCTTGAAATACGTTATCAGCATCAGGATTTTTCTTCCACTCTTCTTGTTTTCCAGGAAGAAGCAGAAGCAGCTGCTATTGCTCAGACAGCCACCTTAACTGTCTTCAAAGCAAAGCAACAAAACAGGTGACAGTCTCCCAAACTCCTTGGCTGACACACCCTTTGTTTGCCAACTTTGTCACATTTGGTTGGTCTTACTAGTCGTGTAAGGAGCAGAGAGGACGTCACAGCCACTGATAAGGGATCGGAGCCTGAGTAAGGACTGTGGAAAGCTCAGGCTGTTCTCAGATGTCTGATCTGTTTCTCCTGATAGCCCTTCCCACCTGCTATCTGCTAAAAAGGGTCTGGGATCAAGTGGCTGAAGCTCTGGAAGAGGACAGCAGACCCAGAGTTAAAACAGTGAGCAGTCTAGGACATAGCTGTCCATTCAACAAGCACACAGGTGAGCTAAAATTAATAACAGAAAATCAATATTTCAGTGAGGAGAGGCAGCATCAAGAAATCCCAAAGCAGCAGTACTGTACAGCTGCAGAGAACTGAATTATAACCTCACCTCCACTCTGAGGTCAGCACTTCTTGCTGCAAGGGAATAAATCAGTCCTTGACCAGCTCTGCGCAACTCTACTGAGGAGCTCACCAAGGTGAAGAGCTCAGCCACCCAGACAACACCTCGGACTGGGCTCAGGCCTCACCACCTCACCCAATGAGGCCTAAGTTAAACCTCAATGACTTCACAGGACAAAAAAAAAGAAACTCTGTGCATGGCCTGCAGCTCTGCCTGCACAATTCCCATTGTCAATGGCATTCTTGTACAGAGACTCGGGGTACTGGCCAAGAAAGGGCTTTCGTTAGCACGGGCAAGCCTCCTGATAAGAACCTGCTCTCGGCCACCTCCCTTCACCTTTGCTGCTTCTGCTCGAAAAGTCATTAACTTCACCACTAAACCCCTCAACTTAAGGTCCAGCTTAAGGTCCTTGAATTTCAACTTGAAAACAATCTCCTCTGAATAATCTTTCTTGAATCCTTGATGGAGGCTGAAAACCTGGGAAGCAGCAACACAAAATGAACAATGAGGTTTTTTCCAGGCACATCCTAGATGATAATCCCTTACAAACAGTAACAGGTGAAAATCAGGTTCTTTTTCACCCCATACCTTAACTGTGGCAGATGAAGTATCAACTTCAGCCAGCATAAACCCCAGTAATTCCTACAATCATTTAATCTTATAACTATTTGGCTATAAATCAGATACCTTATGTACTTCTTTAGCACTTTCAAGATGTAATAGCTGCACTGTGAACCATCATGTTCCCTCACCTGGAATACAAGCTGCCACTCAACTCTGCTCAGCACATGTACCAGCACAGCTTGTTTCCTCAGAGCACAGCGGTCGCACGAATAAAAGCAGTCCTACAGCAGCAACCCAGAGGCTATTCTAAGTCACAAATGTGGTCTCCTACACAAGTCAACAGCAGGGAGCCCTTATCCAGAGATGGGAGTTCATGTCTCACATAGAACAGCTCAACAAACTGTTCTGACATGAGTTTGCCCACCTCTTTCTACAGAACCACACGAACTTTAAGTATTCCTTATACCCGGCAGCAAGTCACACACTCAGCGTGACACCGCTTGTTTGGCACTGGCCTTTCCTGCTTTGATTTGGCCCATGCAATGCACCAGCTCACTGTGAGTGCCACCTATCCTTGTGAGAAAGTAAAAGGAGCTGTGACAGGAGCACTTTGCCAGATTTCAGGAAAAGAGCAGGGCTCTCCCCACTGACAGATGGAGAATGGAGCCCTACTATGGCTTTGCTTTGGCTGCTTGGTTCACGCACACGGGGAAGCAGCCGAATCACTGAAGCAGCACAAGCCACAGCTCTGCCAGCACAATAGAGGACCATCAGTACAGCACAGCAGCTCTGCAGTACCAGGAAAGCATTCCTACCACAAGAACAACCTGTGTACAGCTCTGCCTCTAAACCATACAAACAAAGCATGTGCACAGAAATGCAAAGCTTCTAGTCTGGAGTCCTTTACTTGGACTCTGCAGTGTATGAACGAAGCAGGGTGCTGAACACAGGCCTCCCATTCCTGAATTAACACCCAAGCCATTGCTCCTTTGAACTTAGTTTTGCCTTCCACAAGCCAAATTAAAGTAGAGAAGATGTTTCAAAGTAAAATCTGTTCTTGATAGCAATCAATAACCTGACTCTGCTCTTCCCTCACATGTTGTCACACTGACACCACAGGACCGGACCAGCTCCATGTATGTGAGCTCCACTCTGCTGCAGTCCCAGCTGGACACAAAGTTCACTTTCATGGAAAGAGCACAGAAGAACCATTTTGATACACTGAGCACAACAGATTTAAAGAAAGCCAAGGACCAAATACTTTTGGAGTGCCAAAGAGAAAACAAGCAATTACGAATCGCAACAGTTAAACCCTGGCACTAGGGATGCAATTCCCTATTAATGCAAACCCATGTCCTGCACTGCGAGGCAAGTTCATAAACCAGAGGTTTCAAAGGACCTTCAATCTCTTTTCCCAGGGAGAAATGGCTTGAACTTTCATTTAGATGCTGAACTGCCTTTGCAAATTGCTCTTGCTGCTCACAATTACAGCCATTTGGGTGACAGTCACCTGCTGCTCCTAATCTGTTTAACGTGAGGGAGGCAGGAAAAACAGACAAAAAAGTCCCAACTGGAAAGCACTGCAATCAGTTTAAGAATCTTTCTAGTTCCAGGATTCAAAAGCTTTAGTTTCACAAGGCAAAATTATATAATGTATTTTCTAAAATTAAGAGCGACTAAATTAAAATCTTCATTTGGTAGTTGTTGATTTTTACACTCTGAAGCTAAAGTTCAGCATTAGCAACTGATACAAGAATGGACTCATCGAAACAGACATTAAGTGCAGCAAAAACCTCCAGGGGAGTTGACAACACGAATGCCCTTTACTATTTCAGTACAGCCCTGTAGCTGGAGATCACTTTCAAGCCACTTCTGCTACTCCAATCAGGCAAGAAAAATCATACCATCTTCTTACAGGAGAAAATAAATTGTTCTGCAACGGGAGATCAGGACTAAATGATCTTCTTTAAGAGCTTCAGTGAGCAGACTGTGAAAATTTGTGCCCTGAATCTTTCACTGCTTAAATACTGATCTAAATTCTTCTCGAGCTTTCAAAAGAGCAACACTCAACAGTAGCCTCAAACCATTTAGAGAGGAAAGCAGCAGAGACAGCTCTCATTTCAGTTCCTTCAGTCCAGAAATGCACACACACACAACTAACGTGTGTTGGCCTTTTATAACCAACGATTTGCCAGCTGCTTCCCCAGGCAAGGAAGTCAGTGTTTGGTATTCAGAGCATTTGCAGACGCTGGGGTGGTGCAAAGACAACCTCCTGCTATTCTGAAGAAAAAGCAGCCCTCTGGGCCTCACCTACCGCCATTAGGGGAAAGTACCAGCAGCTGTGAGTAGCAAGTACCCCTTGTACCCTACACACAGCTAACAGTGTAACCCATTTAAAGAAGCAAGGTGTAGCAAACAACACAAAAGCATCGGCTTTGCATATCACAAAAATCAAGGGGGCAAAAAACATTGAAGGATTTTTCTGTTATCAAAGAGCTAAAGAACATAACTTTGTTGTAACTCTGGTACCAGCAGAAAACGGTGCTCCAGACCTCACTGCAAACCTTCTGTTGCTGGCTCTGTAACCTACGGATACAATAACTGCTGTAAACAAAACATGCATTAGCCTTGGTGTCTGCAGAATTACAGTCCCATTGTCACCCAGGCTCCAGCTGTTGCCTATTCCATCAAAAAGTGGTAGAAATTTCTAGTGATTCCTCTGCAGTTCCCCAAGGGAAACAGTAAGCACCGAGCAGTACAAAGGACACTAGAAAAGCAACTGGGGCAGGAAAACGTCTTTTTCCTAGTTACAGTTCTTAAGAAACTACAGATGAGATACTGGTGTCAAAAGCATAAAATCAGCATCTTAGGAGCCCTGAACAACTTCTGTTCACATAAGGCAACCAACGTTTCAAAGCACAGTGTACAAAGGGTATTCCTACAGTATGGCTTGCCCAGGGAAGTACCAAAGTCCCTACTATGGCTCACAGCTCTCCTCAGATTTTTCAAACAGCTCAGGAAGCAGTGCTCACATGAAAAGCAAGAGCAGCAGAAGCCCCAGCTCTGCCTCCTCCTGCAGATTTAGGCAGGGTGAGCGTTACTGCTGGGAACTGCTGCCCTCTGCTGTCACACAAAACAGGCCAAGTTAGTCCGACAAAACGGGTTTACTGGTACATATAAATAAAATCCCCCATGGTAAGAACCAGCAGGTCACAGGGCAGTCAGATTTCAAGTGGGTTCACCCAGGCCCCTCACTTCTGGTCTTACACGTTTATAAAACACCTGGCCCGTCTTGCAGCACAGCCTGAGAGGCCTCTTGTAAGCCAAACTCAACCTAAAGCGTGATTTTACCCAGCCCATCCCCTTTGCTGCAGCTGTTTCAGAGGCAAAAGCACTCAGTTGTTAGTCTGCTCAGCCAAACTCCTCTTACTGCCTGCAAATCTTTGTCGTGGATTGTGAACACCACCAGGGAAAGTGTCAGCCAATGTCCTGCCCCCAGCACAGAACTTGGGACTAGCCTGAAGGAATAAAATGTGTTACCCTCATCCCTGTGGGATCAGATGTACTTCCTTCTTTGTGTCAACCTTCCCAGTGACAGTGCCACCAGGGAGCTCTGCCAACCATTATAAACACTGGCCAGATGGGGAAGCCTAAGTGAATGTGAATTACATTTACAAATGTTTTGAAGTTGAACAAAGCCTGAGGTCTGCATATAAAGATACTCTGCAGCTCTCAGGCAGGAAAATCTTGGCCTCATTTTCCCTGAGGTCTGTATGTGCTCACAATGAAAGAAAATCCCAGTGGAAAGGAAAGAGAAGACCCACGGTGCTTCAGAGCCCAGCTCCAGCCTGCCCCCAGCACTGCAGCCCCCAGTTTGCACCGTGCCCACAATGGACATATCACATCTGCCAACTTACTTGACTTCCTCACCAGCAAAATCGAACGTTTTGGTGATTGTCACTTTTCCTGAATCTTTTGGCTTCTCCTGAGGCTTATTCCCACTCTTCTCTTCTTCAGCCTACAAAATACACGAAGGAGAAAGCAAAATAATGCATTTGTGGAGCCAAGCCAAATTATCATTCCAAAGGGCCGAGGGCCCAACACAGATCTTGGGCAGCATTGCAATTTAGAATGGTACTCAGAGCAAGTCACTCACAGACAGGAAAAAGGAAATAAATACCCCTTCCACTACAATGAAATTCCCCATTTTGGTTCCAGGCTATCATTGAAGCTCTAGGATCAAAACAAATTCAAAACAAGAAGTGAAATTGTAATAAATGTAGGAAGGAGCAAGAATACACTGCAGTGGTTCAGAAAGCAAGCAAAAGCCCGGAGATTTGCTTCTCCCAAACTAAGCACCAGCAAGCAGTACAGCTGCCAAGGTGAATTCCACAAAAGTATGTTTATTTTTACTCAAGAATAGAGAAGAACACAACTCATCAGCAGAAAAATGCTGATCTCCCTACTTGTCAATAACATCCCTTTTATTTGAGAAGGAAAAATCTTTATTAAGCAATTTGTCAACAATGCCTCTTAATTCACTCAGTCACAGCTACAGCTGCTAAAAGCATACATAAAAACCTCGGACTCTGTAAGTTACCAAAACAAAACCCAAATTCTTGCTCTAAATCGACCACAGAGATCTTCAAGCAGGCAGTGCAAGCCCAAGTTAAGAAGTTCACAAAGAGAAGAGAGGAACTGCATGTCTCCGTGAATTATTCCAGGCTATGGAGAAACTTTCAGAGACATCTCACATTTCAGCAACCTGCCCATAAAAGTAGAATTGCTCAGAAGAAAATGTTCACTCTCTTCTTCCCTCTGACTCTACAAGTAACCACCCCAGCTGCTCAGACAGCAATAAGGAGAAGCAGGAGGGCTAAGATGAAAGGACTCTTCTTCCAAAAGTTGCAATCAAATATTACACAACTATACTTGCTCTGCAACCTTCCAACAGTCATAGAAAGAAGCTTCACACAGTCAGAACTGTACTCACCAGGCAGACTCCAGACTTCTACTACTGAACATTTTTTTTGGCTGACCATTTAAAAAAACCCAAACTGATAATTCTAGAAACGGAGGCTCAGCTGTGGTACTTGCTTCACTTCTACCATCTTAAGCGTGAAAGGCTTTGCCAGGCAAACACATGCACTTGGTTTTACTGAAAACCAAATCCTTTTAAACAGCTACCACACAGAGAATGCTCTCTCCAGAAAAACCTTTGCACACTGAGAGCACCTTGCTGGGGCTTACACGGGACACAAGAAAGCCAGATTCAACCTTGCTACAAACATGCAACATGCAGCACCTTTGAGATCCCCTCACAGTATGAGGAGGGAGGCATGGAGATGCCAGCACAGACCTCTCTTGTTTCTCCATTCAAACACACACACAGAGCCTCCCTTTTT
>VZTA01015386.1:90818-189206 GCA_013398855.1 Mohoua ochrocephala | reverse complement strand
GGGCGGGTGCGGGGATGGAGGGCGGCGAAGCGGGCGGCGGTGGCGGGGGGCTCCTGCAGCAGATCCTCAGCCTTCGCCTCGTGCCCCGCGTGGGCAATGGCACCACCACTTACTCCAGTCCGCTCTCCACCTTCCCAGGTACCTCCCTGCTCGGAGCGGGGCCCGCCCGCCGGGGCCGCTGGAGGCCCGCGGGCCCCGGGCCGCCCTCACAGCCCTTCTCTCCGCAGAGATGTGGTACGGCGTCTTCTTGTGGGCACTCGTCTCCTCCCTTGCCTTCCACGTCCCGGCCGCGTTGCTTGCCCTCTTCACGCTCCGACACCACAAGTACGGCAGGTTCATGTCCGTGAGCGTCCTGCTGATGGGCATCGTGGGACCCATCACCGCCGGCACCCTCACAAGTACGGCAAGTGCCCGGCAGTATCGGCCTGGGGGCTCTGTGGCAATCAGAGGTTGCCTTCGGGAGTGCGTGGAATAGCGGTGTTCCCCGGGATGGAGATTAACGTTCTGGCTCTGTTTCCCCCCTTGCCCCACGTTTGACAGAGTTGGACCACACCCCATCTCGAGCTCTGTGTCGGGCATACCAAACGTGCCCATCGGGTGCAGAGCCAAGGGGGCTTTCAGATTTCTGAGCACCTGGAGGAAAATCTCTCAGAGGTTTGGTGGCAGTGCCCAGAACTGGGTAATGTTTGCGGGCTGTGGGTGGAGGATCTTGTGACGAGGGTATGTCCCAAAGCACCCCAACCCCCACAGCTGCTGGAAGCCTCAGCAGAGTTTCAGCACCAGTTCACCCATTGCCACCAGCATGCACGGGTTACTGGCTGAGGTTTGTCGCACATCCCCAGCCCAGCAGGTGCGCAGGAGAGGTTCAGACCCTGCTGTTCTCTGCCCAAGTCTCACATCCTGCGGTTTCCCCTTCATCCCTGTGGCAGAGCAGCTGTCTCACATTCACGTCTCGGCTTCTCCCCCTCTCCGCAGGTGCTGCCATTGCTGGAGTTTACAGAGCTGCGGGGAAAAAAATGATTCCCTTTGAGGCCCTCATTTTTGGCGTGGGCCAGACGTTCTGTGTGGTGGTGGTGTCGTTCCTGCGCATTCTGGCCACTCTATAGCTCCTCTGGAGAGGCTGGAGAGCACAAACCAGAGGGGGAGCGAAGGACCTGCTGCCTGAGAACAAATCACAGGGAGCACAGCTCCGGCCTTGTGCTTCCTCCACTGATTTAAGGAATTGGGAGGGCTTGCTCCTGCCTCCAGCGTGGCTTGAAATTTAAAAATTGTGAATTTTGTTACTTTTTGGTAACATTAAGTGCCAAGTGAAACTGTATTTCTCTGGAGGGTAGGAAAATGACTTCCAGAGGAGGAGACCTGGGTACCTTTCACCAGGGATGAATTGTAGTAACGGGACATGACTAAGATGTGACACCAGCTGTACTGGGGTAGGAACAGGACCAGAGACATCGTGTCCTCAGAGCTCGCTCACCGCTTTGACCTATTGTTGCTTGGTTTTCAGTGAACCTGAAGCTCTTTTAATGTCAGTTTTTTAAATTAAAACATTAATTTGTTTTCTTCCTGGCCCAAACTTCTTAATACCAGGTCATAGCCATAGTGGATTTGGGAGCAGCAAAAGAAAAAGTCATTTTAGATGGACGAGAGTGCAAATTTGTGTCTGGGAGCTCTGGCTGTGAATGCTACGCAGGGGAAATGATTGGTATAAAAAAGATTTTGTGAGTTTTATTACAGCGAAGCCCTTCTGGCCCTGTGAACATTCTGCCCAGAGGCAAAGCACAGTGGAATGGGCTCTCCAGAAATGCCAGGGTGTGCACGTGGGCACACACAGCTTCTCCTCAGGCTCGGAAGGAGACTCGTGTTTTCAAACGTCCCCCTTCTCCTTTGACTTGCTGATGCTGTTCGTGTTGGTGTGGTGGAGCTGGGTGTCTGCACTGCCCTGGAAATGGCACTGGCCAGCTTGGATAAAGCCCCTCATGCTGCTGCTGCTGCTGCTGAGAGCTGTGTGGCCAGGCTGGGTTGTGACCTGGGGCAGCCCCGGTGCAGGGAGTGAGCAGCCTCGTCAGCATCCAGCCAACAGCGTGCCAGGGGTCAGGAGAGCTGCAAGGCTCCTGGTAGGAGCCTGGGTGATTCCTGTGTCCATGTGAACACAGCCCCAAACCAGCCCTTATCCACAGGCAGTACTGTCTCCTCATGAATTGTTTTAGTTTGTTTTGGTTTTAAGTGACTTTTAACTAATTGGTAGCTCTGCACTTGTGCCCGGAGTTGTGCCACGTGGCTGGGGCACTTGAGCAGCTAACTGGGTGCTTCCTGGGGCTTGGTTCTTTGGGGAAGCTGAGGTTGAATTCCAGGGATGTGGCTGGCAGTGTAGCCACCCCTAGGGATGTGCTGCGGTCCGTGTTTGTACCCAGCTCACACCGTGTGGGCTGCAGAGGAAAAGCTCTGTCTGTGTCCAGCCTTTCAGGGGACAGTTCCCATCCGTGTCTTCATTGAATTCCTCTGGTTTCCGAATCAGCTCCTTTTGTACCTGCAGCATTTCCTAGGGCCATTTATCTGCCGTGGGCCTGTGTCCTCAGTGCTGAAATGACTGGGCGTGGCATTTAATGCCATGGTCCAGGTGATGAGGTGGTGATCAGTCAAAGGTTGGACTCGATCTTAGAGGGCTTTTCTAAACTAAATTGATTCTGTGATCCTTCAACAGGGCACTGTGTTTATCATGGAAAAGGGTTTCTCTATGCAGACTTCTCAGGAGTGGTCTGTCGACAGTGAGGGGTGTTTTGCAGGAGCTGCTTACTGAGATTACTCTAAATTTTAGCCCATGTTAATTCAGGGAATATAGATGCACAGTTTAGGAAGTAATTTAATGTGAATCCTTCTCCTTAGGTGGGTGAGGTCCAAGTGGTGGAACACATATTAAACCCTGGGTCTGTGGAGGGCCCTGTGTGCTATGCTGCTTGGAGAGAGCCAGTCTTCCTGCCAGGGCAGAAACAATGAAAAAGAAGGAATAAGCATTCTTTCTTTTCCCCCTTTCCACTTTGTATTTCAGCATGTGTACAGAGTGCACAGTTTAATTTACAGGAATGATCCTGTGTTCTCCTGGATGGATTAAAAGTATCTCATGGAATTTGGATGGGGTAGGTCTGGCTTTACCTTTCAGGTGACACCAGAACCCAATGTCCCGAGCACCTGCCGTGCTCTCCTTTCCCCTGCCCCGGTGCCTGGCACCGCTCAGTAGCCATTAAGCTGATTGCAACTGAGAAAGCACTTTATCCATGTGCCCCGTGCTACAGCAAGGGGAGGTTTCCTTGCTGGAACAGGGCTGACGGGTGCAGGACACAAACGGGGCTGTCACAGAGCTCAGAACAAGGGAAAAATTGCTCGGTAAAATCACTCAGTGCTGGGTGAACTGAAAAGATCTTGTTTTCTGTCCCTCAGGATCTCCCAGACTGTGTTTTGAGGGGGTTCTGGTTTACTTGAAGAGTTGGCAGCTTGACCCTGTTTGGAGTGTTTGGAGCTGGCAATGTCTCTCTAGGCCTGGATGCTGTGAAATTTTCAGGGAATTCTTGCATAAGAGGTGAACAATCAGCTGATTTGTCTTGACAGATATTAGCACAGGGGGCAAGTTCTTTGTGTCACCTTGGTGCTCACAGAGCATCCTCCACTCCGCTGGTTGCTGCTGGCGACCTCCCTCTCCAGTAAAACCAGAGCTAAACAGGAAGGAGGAATAGCCTTGAGTTGAAGCACCAGATGGCAGTTGAAGCACTGGTGGCAGTTTCCTCCCCTCATTGGTTTGGCCTTCCCTTTCCATTCCTTTATTCCAAGTGAGGCACATGGAGGAATCCCTTCCGTTTTCAGCACGTATTGGTAGACTTTGCTCAGTCAAAATTGCCAAAAACTGCAAAGAGCCGGCAAAAACATCAGCACCGAGGTGTCTCGGGCTCTGCAGTGCTGTGAGCCTCTGCTGGGGAGCCCAGGCAGTGCGCTGGGTAAGGAAACACCTTCTGGAGAAGCTGCCTGCCCTGGAGGAACACCCGCTTCTGCTGAGGCTCGTGGCCCTGCTCCCTGTGTGTGTGACATCGCCCCTGCTCCCACCTGGCTTCCTCTCACTCACTCACAGCTGCAACTGTCATGAACAAATCTTTGTATGATTGAAAATTCTGTACATTTTATTTTTCTACTGACACTTCTAATCCTGGTGGTGATTATCAGTAAATTCTGTAACTCTTGAGGTGAATGAATGTTGTGTGTTTCTTCTGCAGCACGACAAGGGGGCCTGGGTTGTGCTTTTGGAAATGAGCTGCACTCCTGCTTTGCTTGGGGCCATCTGCACCAGAAATGTCCTGGTTCTGGTGGTTAACATTGTCTCCATTAGGAGCTGGACCTGCACCTGCAGCCAGGCACCACAGTCTGAGGTAACATCTCACTGCTGCTCAGTTGTTGGAGACAGGCTCAGCTGTTGTCCCTGTCCCTGAGGGGACACGCTGGGGCCCTGCAGCCCCTACGCTTGGTGCTGACCTGCTCCTGACCCCTGGGGCTGTTCCCACCCTAGGCCAGTGGCTTGGGTGGGGCCAGCATTCAGTCCCTGCACACCATTTGGGCTCTCCTGGGGGTGCAGGTGCAGGACCCCACAACTCACCTGCCTGGCCCTGGCTAACCCCAGGCCAGAGCAGTGCCTGCACTGCAGGGCCGGCATTGCTGTTCATCAGGATACAAACTACAGAGCCTGAGACGGGCCAAACGAGTGTTCCTAAGAGGGTGGCAGCTGTGCCTGGTGGGCATTTCCAGAGGGCTGGTGACCACCGTGCTCCCCCAGACTCCCAGAGGAGTGTGCTCCAGGATCAAAACTGGCCTGAAAAATTCACATCCCAAGTCATCAGGGAATCAGGAGGGTTTATTGGCAGTAAAAGGTCAACACGTTCTCTTGGTTTCCTCGCGTGAGGATGACAGGGGGTCTCAGGTCCTGCGAGAGGGTCTCGAGCCAGGCCATGTAGAGGGAGCTGGGGCAGCGGCCCTTCCTGCCGATGGGTGGGGTGCTGCAGCACAGCGAGGGGCGTGAGGCAGGGCCGGCACAGAGCCTGGCCACAGCCCCTTTCTCAGTCCATTGCAGGCTATTTCCCTAAAAAGGGGCAACACCACATCCTCCCCCCGACAGGACCCAGGCTGGAGCCCTTGGTGTCTTCCAAGGGCTTTTCCCTGTGGTGCGGCACCGTCCCACCACAGCATTAGGGTGTCTGTGCAGGATCTCCCTGCCTGGGGAGGGGTGAACATCCAGAGGGACCATTCCCATGGGGCAACAAACGGGTGTGAGGGCATTGCTGGCACCTACATGGCTATGAGTGCTGCATCCCGCGAGTAATCCAGCAAAATCTCATTCAGCCTCACTTGTCGGAGCGACTGCAGAGCAAAAAGCATTGAGAAACACAAGATAATGGTCTCCAGAAAGACTGAATTTTGTCTAAAAAGCTGGAGACCCTTTGCAGGAGCTCCCCTGACACTGGTGCTACCTTGGCTCTGTTTTTATCGACCTCCTCATCAGAAATCTTCCAGGGACAGCCTTGCCTCATCTCATTCACTGTGGCCTCGTCTTTGAAGCCATCGTTCAGCCTGAAGGGAGCGATGAGTTCGTCGAACCTCTTGATGCTGCAACACAAGCAGACAGTGCCGAGGAGGAGGGTCTGGGCAGGTTTGGGGGTGCTGGGGGGGCAGGGGGAAGGGAAGGGGGCTGGTTACTGCTCTGGCCGGGGTTTCTGGTTGATGTCAGGGAGGATGTGGACCTCATGGAAGCCGAGGCGGAACTTGCTCAGCAGAGAGACAATCCTGATGGAGGGAAAAGGACACATTTTCCCCAAATTAGCAAGAAATAGCTCTGACAGGGACCTGCCACAGCAGAAAACTCTGCCACTGGCCTCAGTTTGCACTTTGGGTTTTCCCACTCTGCAGCCACACCGATTTACAGAGAAATGAGACAAAGCAGCCAGGTCGGAGCTCACAGATCCCATTATGTCAAAGCTGGGAGGGCTCAGCAGGATGGGAAGCAGCTTCTGTCACCACCCATGGGACAGTGGTGGTGGGCAAGTGGCTAAGAGGTGCAGCGGCCGCCAGCACTTACGCCTTCCTCTCCTCATCCATCCTGTTGATCTGTCCACCGACAAACACGCGGATTTTGCACTTTCCCCACCGCTTCTTGCGCCCCAGAAGGTAAGGGATGAGCAGCGTGAGACCTGTCCCCAAAACACCCGATGGGAGATGCAGCAGTGACCCCCTGGGTTCACCAGTGCTTCCTTGATGCCAAAGGCCAGGGATGCCCTGGCCCCATTTGGCAGGGACTGAGCCCTCCTGGGCACCACGATGGAGGTGCTGGGCTCGCATTATCTGGACAGACGGAAGGTGAACGTTACCTCCGTCATCAAAGAGCCAGTAAATATCAATGGTCTTCTTGCCCTGCTCGCTCTGGAAGATGGTGCTTGCCTGCTGCTCACTGGCCAAGGCGGTGGGGTCCACTGCCAGGACAAGAGGGTCCTGGTGTCAGCAAGAGGCACCACTGGCCACGGATTAAAGGCATCACTTCCTCCTGGTCCCCATCAGTGCTTGAAACCCCCACCCCGCCTGCAAAATAATCCTCAGAGCTGGGGATGCTCTGGGCAGCCACAAGCCAGGACCAACCTACCTGTGCCTGGGGCTGCTTTGCTGCCAGTGCCATTCTCGGGGTGCTCTGCTGCCTCGAATGTGGGGTTAACTGGGGAGGGAGGAGAAGAGCAAAGGCAGCACAGCAGTGCCTCACTGTCCCCATCCCCTTTGATCCCAGCACAGGAGTGATGTCCTGCCAGGACTGTGACCTTCGTCTGGGGACATGGTGCTGGCTGGCAGATCCCACAGCTCCATGTCTCTGAGCATCCCTGGCCGCCCAAAACCACTTACCGTGTGCCTGCAGCACTCGGGAAACATTCAGCCCTTCCTTCATCCGCATTAAGCACACACCGTACTTGAAATCGAAGGCGTCGCTGGAAGAAGGGAGGAGAAGGCAGTTAATGGAGGGGTGGCACTGTCAGCCCAGCTGGACCCTGCACACGTGGCTGCAGCCGTCAGCGACCGCGGGGCCACCACCAGGTGCCGGTGTCCCCGAGAGGCGGAGGAGCCGGCGTGGCCGTACTGCAGGATGCCCACGTAGTCCTCCAGGCTTTGTGGAGACGCCGTCCGCCAGTTCCTCTTGTAGCCCAGCACTAAGATGTTAGGTCTCATCTTCCCGAGGCCAGCAGCCTACGGATAGATGTCCCCATGAGACCCCTCTGCAGGGACAGACGGACACAGGTGGTGTCAGTCCACTCCATGGGGGAGCAACACAAAGAGGGCTGCCTGGAGGTTGTGGAGGGGGTCAGAGCCCCCCCAAGCTGTGACAAAGAGGAGGGACCCTGCTGGTTGAAGGCCAGTGATGACTGTACCTGGATGAGCATTTGGACACCACTTCGCAAATCCTCAGCCACCACATCTGTGTAGAAAGCCTTGATCTTCCTCTTCATTAGCCACTTAGTGTGGCCGTCTGCCATCAGCCGGGACTCCGGCATCTTCTGCTTCCGCGGTCCCTGCAGGAATCAGGGGCAGGAGCTGAGGCAGCCCCTTCCAGCTGGTGGTCTTGCCACCAAGGACTTCTAGCTCCTCTCTTCCCAAATCATTGGCAAGAGGTGGATGTAACCGCTGTGCACGTACGAGGTTGCAATCACAGCAAGAAAACCAGTGAATCCAGGGAGTCGACAGCCAGCGCACACAATCCCAACAGTCCTGTGGGTGCAGATCAGCTGGTTCTTACTGCACCCAATTGCTCTGGAGACTTCAGGGCTGCAGGACCCCCGCCCTCTGAGCAACTACTTCATCCTTCCAAATCTTTTGCAATTAATTGGCAAAGGGAAGCCATAAGCCCACAGGGACATCCTGATGCTTCACCAATATTGCTTAACAACTCAGAGAGGCTTCCAGTTGACACGTTTCATCATCCAGCAGCACACAAGTGGGCACATTTCAATCTCCACCCTGTGAGCCCACCAGGATACAACTGGATTTCCCAGCCCACCACCCACAAGTGGCCAGAGCCCCCAGGACAAGGAACCAACCGGCTTCTATAGGTGACTCACAATCAGCACGTTGCCGCAGAGCATCAGGCTGAGGTTCTTGGTGAAGGTCCCCACAAAATCCACCAGTGCCGGGCGGAAGTTGGGTGGGCCAGTCAGCACCAGGCACTGCGGTCTGCGGGCAGGGGAAAAAGGGAGTGAGGGATGGTACTTTGGAGGCACCGAGCCTCTCTGGAATGAGCCATGTCTCTTCTCCCACGCTTGGCCAGCGGCAACTATAGGGAGCATCTTTAGAATGAGAAAACATTATGTAGCTAGCCTGAGGGTCCAGTCTTATTCTTTGGTCTTTTTATATCAGATGAGATCAATGTGTCTGTGTCTGCCTGGTACAGCGAGGGCAGGGTTTGCCCTGCTTTCTACCTTTGCCAACATGTCCCAGACATGAGATTTTGGAGACAGACACATTTTGCTATAGCTCCTGGTTACTGAGGGTGGTGGTGAGGATGTAGCCATGGGCACGAAGCCTTCCTGGGTTTACCAGAGGCAAGAGCTGGCTCTTCATCCCACTCCTCTCTGCACCCAGCACTGCAGTGAGCTGCCCTTGCCTGTAGTTCTTGATGTGCTCATCCACTTCACTCAGCCCCACGGAGTAGCTGAGGGCCATGTTGTAGGAGCTGGCTTGCATGGAGGAGCCCCAGTTGACATCTGCATGGGGAAGATGGATTAGCAACAGGACCAGACACCTTCTGGGGCACCGCCAGTGCCAGGCTGCCACCACGCACCTGGCTTTTTGTAGAGGACATATCCCAGGAGGAAGATGACGATGCCGAAGGCAATGAGGGCTGCCCACCAGGTCAGCAGGAACATGATCACCACTGAGACAGCGGCTCCAAAGAGCGCGGCCCACTTGCTGTAATACCGAAAGGAGGGTCGCCAGCCTGCACGCAAACACACACAGTGGCCGCTGCTGGGACGGGGAGCTGGACGGGGAGCCGGCCGCCACAGGGCACGGCGTGGCGTGGCACAGCCCACCTGGGGAGTTGGTGATGGAGGCGTGGAAGCAGCTGAAGTTGATGAGGGCGTAGGAGCAGAGGAAGAAGTTGGAGATGATGGGGGCGATGGCGTTGAGCTCAGCTGTGGGAGGAGGAGGAGGACAGTGAGCTGTCAGTGGCAGGGACTGAGCCACCCCGCTGGTGGCAAGCTCCAGGAGGCTGCTGGGGCAGCAAGCACCTACCGATGAGGATAAAGCCAATGGCAATGAGGTAGGTGAGCATGTAGCCACGGATGGGCTCGCTGTTCCTCCCGTAGCCCTTCCCGAAGAAGCCAATGAGAGGGTAGAGCTGGTCCTTGCAGAGACACTGCAAGGAGAGAGGCAGTGGGGACAGCAGGCTGTGACAGGGACGTGGGATGGCAGTGCCATGGTGGCTCTTGCATCCATAAGAGCAAGGGCCAAACTGGACACATGCCCTGTGTTGACAGCAGCATCCTCCTTGCCCCAGGGCTGCTCACGGATGCAGAGCCCTGCACTGAGGAGCATCACCCACTGCTGAGCTCAGGGGGAGGAGCTGGGGTGTGCGGACACACCACCCCCTCACCTGGAAGACTTTGGGGGCTGAGACAAGGCAGGCCAATGCCGAGGAGAGGGTAGCGCCAAAGATCCCTGCTGTAATGAGGGGGCCAAATCCAGACACCATGCTCATGCTCTGCATGAAAACCAGAGGATCAGGAACCCCAGCATCCCCGGTGCACCAAGCTTCACCCCAACTCTGAGGGATTTCCAGCCCCAGGCCCCATCCTGCTGCATTTCTTTTAACATTATCCAGGCAGCAAAGTCCAGCCACATCCAAAAGCACAAAGAAGACACACTCCCTGGTGCCTCCCTGCTAAAACATGGCTGTTTTAAGAGCATGGGTGCCCTCCAGGATGCCAGGGGTGTGCCAGGCATGCAGCTGCCCTGGGAAACCCGTCCATTGCAGCACAAACCTGGCCAGGAGCAGGAACCGGGGTTGGTGACGGTGTTGAGCAGTACCTGGTAGTAGTTGCTGAGCCCATATCGGCAGCTCTGCTGTTGGGCACAGGCAGTGAAGTTCCAGCCGAAGCTGCAGGCCAGTCCCTCGCAGCCCGGTGAGCCCACGGCCACGCTGTCGTTCAGGCTGCCTGAGGCATCTCGGACCACACAGGCACCTGAGGGCACACATGGGGCTAGAGCAGGGCTGGCATCTCGCCACGGTTTCATGAAGCCCAGCCCCACATCCCATTGGCTGTAGTAACTCCCAAATCCCTGCCACGGGGCTGCCCCACTGCACGATGGCTTTGAGCAATGCCATGAGCTCCACTGGCCATCCAGGATGACTTTGTCCCATGCGGGGGCAGGAGCAACGTCTGGCACCCGTGGCGCTCACAGCAGGGATATCCGTGCCAGTGTCCACAGCTTGCTCCTGGCTCTCACCCACCTGCATCCTCCCAGGCCACCCATTTTGGGCGAGAGCCAGCCCACCCACCCAGCCCACTCACCCACTGCACCTGAGGACACGCTGCTTACCGATGGTAGCGGAAAGAACCAGGTAGGACACAGTGGTCCAGAAGATGGCCATCAAGGTGCCCTTGGGGATGGCCACGGCAGGATCCTACCCAAGGGAGTTGCAGAGATATGTAAGACAACTCTCCAGCAGCACTGCTAACATGGCAGCTTATTTGTGGCTGATGTACAAGAGGAATTTTAATTAACTGTATCACAAAGCCACAGAGCATCTCCTGGCTGAGCCTCCCCCAAAGTTTCCAGAAGAAATAAAACAGAATCTAACGGTTGGGTCAAAATGAAAGCCCCAGGGAAAATAGGGCTTGAGCCCTGAGAAACACTGGCTCAGGCACCAAGGGTCACAACCCACCTTCAGGTCACCCGAAATGTTGGCTCCAGCCAGGATGCCAGTTGCTGATGGGAAGAAAATGGAAAACAAGCCAAAGAACGAGCCCTCGGGTCCACGCCAGTTGGGCACAAAGTTCTGAGCAAAGATATCAGCTGGGGAGGAAGCAGAGGAGAAGCATTTGGGGCCTCCTGTCTGTTTTTTTTCCTGGCTAAAGCACCTCAGCACTGGCTGGAGGCATAGTGCTGATGGCAGGGACCCCATGGGAGAGGACACTGTGCTTTTAATGACATCTCTCAGCAAGGACCACCTTCCCATAGCAACATCTCCACCTACAGCAAAGAGCCAGGCTCCAGAGATGCACTTGGACCTGCTGAGTGCAACCCCAGCCTGTGGTGGACCCACCTCGGTAGCTGAAGAAGCCCTTCGCTTGCTTCTCGGCAGTGGCTGGGATCACTGTCCCCACCAGGTAGTTAATGAAGGAAACCAAGATGACCAGGAAGAACAGTATCTGTGCCTGCCAGACCAGAAAGAGCCAGCTGAGGGGCTGGGGGTTTGGGCACAGAGAGCGAAGAATGCAGTAGGAGAAACCCATGCCCGTTTTTGGGGAGCTACAGGCATTCTCTGCTCCTCAGATGCCTGGTGGGCAGCAGGCATCTTACCAGCCCAGGGGAATAATGTGAGCAGGAGTGAGGGTTACCTTGGCCTCCCACTCCATGCCAGCCAGGGAGATGCCCAGCAGCACCGTCACAGTGATGACCCCAATGATTCGGATGTCATTGGTGGGGTCCACGATGAGGGAATTGTGCTCCTGGGGAAGGGGAATGATTCACTACGTGGAAATAACCCTCTTCCCTACCAAACCACTGTTTTTTCCATGAGTTTTAGCAGCCACTGCTTGATTATCAGTGGTCCAATGGTATCACAAATATTGGAAATCAACACAGATTTTGCAAGGAGAAGGTGGGGATGAAGGGGCAGGGGCAGGTTGGGACCCAGAGGACACAGAGCCTGTGTCTTTCTTACCTGCAGCAGGTCCCGGACAGTTTCAGCAAAGCCCACCGTGTGCATGGCCACGGCCACCGCGTTTGCAAAGGCAAAGATCAGCCCGATGGAGCCGCCCAGCTCCGGCCCGAGGCTCCGCGAGATGAGGAAGTAGGTGCCTCCTGAGGCAGGGAACACCCCATGGCATTACTGCTTCCCCCACATTTTTGGGGTCCCCCCACACCTCACAGCCCACGGCAGGAGTTCACATCCATGGGGCAGCCCCAGGATAAAGAGACCCCTGGAGTGGCAGGGAGGGAACACACTACCTGACTTCACTTTGCCATTGGTGGATATGGCAGAGATGGACAAGCCGGTTATGGTGGTCACTGTCACAGACATGAGGATGATGAGCCATGTCAGGGCTGCGGGGAAAGGGCATTGCTTCACTCCCGCATCCCCCAGCATTCCCTAGGAGTCCTACCACCCCCAGGCGTTCAGGTGATGATGGGCCCAGTGCCACTCTCCAGCCCACGGTGAACCGCAGCACCCACCGATTCCTGCCTGGGCGGTGATCCAGGGCAAGCGCAAGTAGAGGATAACTCCCCAAATGTTCAGCATGCAGCGAATCTAGGGGGACAGAGGGGAACTGGCCATCAGGGCATTGACACCTGGGGATGGCCAAACCATGCCAGCTCTGCTGCTCCTCAGATAAAACCACCCCACCGAGGAGGGCAGGGAATTGCTCAGAGCACAGGTGCTGGGAAAAAATATAGATATTGGGAAAAATGCGACAAGGGTAAAATGCTTAGGGAGTGGGAGGGCAGGAGGATGCTCCGTGTGGGATGGGTCACACTCACCATGACGCCCTTCACCCATCCAAAGCGGACAGGTTCTGGCACAGAGGCTCTGCCTGGCTCCCCTTCTGCCTCCTCCAGCCCGGCCTCTGGCCCAGCCTCTGGCAGGCCATTGCTCTGCTGCAGGTCAGACACTGGCGTGCGGAGGCGGCCCGGGTCAGGCTGTGGGATGAGGGGAAGGCAGGTGAGGGTGGACTGCAGGCAGCCATCCCCTGGAGGTAATGCTCTGGTTGAGCACACAGCTGGCAACAGCTGGGTTCTCCGACTTCTCCCAGGGCCTTCTTGGGGATGTGCAGTCGGCACAGCACCACTCATGGCACCAAGAGGCAGGAAACACAGTGACACACCACAGACGCATCGCAGGGACCAGCAGCATGGCCAGGGGATGCTGGAGATGCTATGGGTACAGCCAAGCCCCGTTACCTTGAGGATGGAGTGCAGGTCAGCCAGCGAGGGCCTGCCCTTCCTGGAGTCGCCTACCCCCTTGCTGTTGGCGTAGTGCTCGTAGGCGGGCACCACGTCCACCGTGTTGTAGCCGAAGGTCCTGGTGCAAAGGGTGCTGCTGGACAGGTGGGTGGGCTGGGCGCTGTCACAGCCGGACCCCTCGGTGGGTGCGTAGGGACCCCGGCCCCCCTCCTCCATGCCCAGCAGGGTACTGATGGTGAAGCGGCCACTGCAGCGGGCCGGGGGCAGGTCTGGGATGGACAGCTCGGCCATTGCCCCTGCCCAGCTGCCTGCCAGGTGGGGGACAGGGTGGAGAGGGGCTTGCCGGCTTTATACCCCGCAAAACCGGAGTGAGGCGACTGGCACACACCCACCACTGATGCTAATAGAGGAAAGGAATCAGCTTGAACCACTCCAAGCTGGTCAGGGGGAAAAAAATAGCTGGAAGGGATACCAAAACCGCAGTAATGGGCATCACTGCCTCCCAGCGCTCGATGGGGGCAGCGATAACAGATTTGAGATTAAGTCCCAAGGACAGATCAGCAGAGAAATGCAGCGTTGAGTTTGCCTCCGGCCCCAGCCCAGGAACATTCAGTTCCCACAGGGATTTATTATGGAAAAAGGGAGTAAGACTCCCACGCACCCTCACCCTTCCCTGGGATACTGCTCCAGACCCGTCAGATCTCGTAAATCATCTTGGCTGGTCTCCAAGATGCTGCCTGTGGCATTGAGCTGGGCCGGATGCAGGGAGGGGAATGGCCCCTTTATCTCACAGTGAAACCAGGGAGAAGGGGGGAGTGTGACATCAAGGGATCTGAGGGATGCCCCTGCTGGGATTCGGATTCCAGGGGGCTGGAGAAGCCAGGGTACACAGAGCGGTGGCAGTCTGTCTGTGCTTGTCCAGGGCTGGCAGCTGGCAGCTCTCAGTACCAGGCAGCAGAGGTGCCCATGGTCCCACAGCCCCCTTCTCGTCCTGACCCAGGGACAGGGCACCACTGAGCACCCAGGGTTCAGATTTTCCCCCAGTCCCATCCCTGAGTTAATAAGCCACTCGAACCCTTGCTCGCATCACACAAAACACGAGCTGAGGCCGTGTGGCCGTACACCCCACAGCCACAGCAGCCGAGGGCAGGGGGAGGGATGGGCGCCTGTTGCACGCCTGCAGCCCCTGTCACATGTGCCACGAAAGCAGTTACAGATAAGATCAGCAAAGACAGCAAACAAGGCCGGCAATAAAATTCGAGGGCAGCCCATTGGAATTTCAGCTCTGTGTGGCTTTGCAAGTTAATGGAAAATTGGGCCTGCCTGCCCTGCTGCCTCTGGCTGTCTTTGCATTCACACACAAATTCTGACCTGATTTTTGAGGACTTGCTCCAGCCCCCTTGTTTGTGCGAGGGCAGACGGCCGTGATTGCCCAAGCCCTGCGCACCTGCTTACCCGGGAAGCTGAGGACAGGCAGCCTGGTCTGCATCCGTGTGCTCAGCCCTCGCAGCACTGCAGAGCACCTCCGGAGCCTGGAGAGCGGGGACAAGGGCGAGGTGGGGACGAGGGAAGAGCCTCACCCCAGCACCTCATGCAACACCCCCCACAAACTGGACACCAGCTTCCTCTCACAACAGATGCGCCAGCAGACTCACACCCAGCAGAAACGGCTTTATTTTAGAACCTCGTTGTTTCACCAAAAACGCTGATTTGCCCAAACCAGCACAAATCAGTCTCTTAAGTGGGGGGGTCTGTTAAACACAGCACGGTCAGAGATGCTCCGGAAGAGAGAAGAGGGCTCCAGAGGCGGGCGAAGAGCGAAGCGAGTGGTATGATGCAACCCTGGTGTAGTGAAATAGCCGGATTGTAGGAAGCGCTTGTCGTCGGCCTGATTCACAACACCAGCTGCAGCAACAATACCGGGGCCGAGCGGCGCTGGGAGCTGCGGGCAGGGAGGGGAGCTCTGCAGCACCTCCCTCCAGCCCCTCCACTCACAGGGAAGAGGTGCCAAGTTGTTTCTGCAGGGCTTTCCCTCACTTCCAGCCGATTCCCCAGTTTGTTCTGGCTATTAAATGTATCGAACCCAAAATCGAGTTAAGCAGAGAACAGTGCAGTGCTTTATACAGCTTCTTTTAAAGACTGCCAAAGTGTTATATTCCAACAGGCTTTAATGAGGCTTTAATTGACCTGTTTCCAGCCCTGTGGAAGAGGGAACCTACCGCCCTGAGTGACACAGGACACACGGACGATGCGGGGGCTCAGTGCTGCAAACCCACCATGCAGAGCAGACTCAATTTCTCAGCACGGCAGCAAAGGAAGCCTGGGAAGAGAAAAGAGATGGTTATTCAGCCAACTGCCAGTAACCTTTCCCAGTGGGAACACAGAGGTCATCTCCCATCTCTTCCAGACACCATTTCCAACTTCAGACCCAGAGAGAAAGAGGACAAAAATGCTCGTACAGGGACATGAACAGTGGCAGTATTTGAGCGCTGTCCCACCCCAGGGACACAGAACTGGAATTAACAACATCCCCTTCCTTCTTCCAGGCTGGAAGGAAAACATTTTGCTTCTTTGAGAGGCTGGGGTGACAAGGGTTGGGAGAGTAACAAAACCAAAAGAAGTTCATTAAATTCACTTTTTCTGAACACAATTCAGGAGGCTCTTGTGAGGAACAAGGTCCAAGCACTGTCTTAGACAAATGCAGTAGTAATAGGAAATGGTGGTGAACAGAGAAGCCACCTCATTTAGCAGGTCTACTCCAGCCAGAGGGTCTGGAAAACACAACCAAAAATCAGACTGAGATGCAGAATCTGCATTCAATGGGGAAATCCAAGGAAAGGCAGAGAGGTAGGAATGTAACCCACAGGCTGTAGGCAGTACCCTGACTATGACCAACATACTCTGGGGTAATGGTGAAAATACTTAGAAGGATTAATTTTGTTGTGGGGACTAGAAAAACCTCACAGAGATGGCTGAGAAGACAGGACCCACTGACACCAGCTCTCTGACAGTGTTTAGGAGGCCCTTGAGGCACATTTCAGCAGTGCCAGTTCCCACAGGAGCTGACCGTCTTCCCTTAGCTCAGTGTAGTTTTTACCAGGTTAACCCTGGCCAGAGCTTTAACTACTTTTTTCCCTACTGGACAGGTAACATAGAGCAGAAGTTTACAGCGAGTATTTCCCTGCAACCCCCCTGTAAATCCAGACCACATCACGCAGCCCTTGGTCCTTGGAGGCAGTGCAGCCTGTAAAGCTTTAGGAGCTGCTGTGCTGGGATTGCAGCACATGTGGATGTTTCAGAACCAAAGAGCCACACGCAAAGTGTGGGACACAGAGCTGGAGACCGCCTGCCTCTGCTGCATCCACACCAGAACAGGATGTCACACGCTCTCACAGCAAACACCTTTTCACTTTTTCCTCCAGTCTCCTGCAGCAATACAAGCTTCAGCTGTATTTGACTCAAGCCAATGAGTCACCCTTCGGGTGCATCTCGTCTACCTGGAGGATCTTTAATGCCAGGGATTAGTCTCACAGTAGGAAAAAGCAGATGGAATTATCCTAAATTTAATCTGTGCTTGCTTCATGTATAAAGAGCAGAGCTCTACTGGCTTAGAGAAGATTTCTCAGTTTTTACTCAGAATGAATTCAGCTCAGATGAACATCCCCAGCTCTGCTGCAGCCTGTGCATTACTCTCTGTTGTAAAGGGAGTGCTCGGTGACACCACCTTTGAACAGGCAATACCGAACACAAGGCACGAGTTTAGTGACACCCCAAAAAACCCTTCCAGCACATAAGCTACTTAGAAAAGGCTAAGCTTGTAAAGCAGCAAAGTCAGAGCGTGATGGTACAAAACCTGAGGGAGCAGAAGCTGGTTGCTCTCTCCAGCAGAATAAGCAGGAGATGGAAGGAAAACAGGGACATCTGGAAAACCATGGGGGTGCCTTATTCAGCAAAGCACCAGTACGTGCGTCAGCATCCACCTCAAAGCAGCAAAGCCCTTAAAGTCACGCAAAGGAGTCAAACTTGCCAGAGCCAGGCCCAGGCACTGAGCTGGAATCTGCCACTCTGGGGAATGTGGGGAGATGGATGGGATGTAACATTCACCACCTGCACAGACCTAAGAGGAAATCACAGGGCAATCAACAAGTAATAATTAATTCCAGATAGCTGTGGCACTTTCTGTTATACCCACAATCTCTTACCTTGACTGAAATGGGGCTGGTCTTACCTTTCCAGGGTTAGTCTTGGGACTTGGACTCCTTGAGGTTTATTTCCCATCCGTCCATCACAGAAGGATCATCTTGGATTTTAAAAGCATGAAATAATTCAGTTTCTGATTAGCTTAAAAAGGGACCAACGGCTGGAGTCACAACCACTGGGCACAAAGGGAGCAAACTATATACAGACATCAACTTTCCCTTTTACCAGCACCCATGAAGGCTGAGAAGCACCAGAAAGCACCTGCTATGACCTCCTCGAAGGGCAGATGGAGAAAGGGCCATGTACTGCTTATAGAAGGTCCCCAGGTTCAACGCTGGACATCAGAACATGCCAGTGAGGCAGCACGATAGCTCTCCAGAGCAGGGGACGGGCACGAGACAGGAGAACAAGGTCCTGAAATGGCAGCAGTAAGAGCTGAGCCCCAAAAATCTGTCCCTGCATGAATGGCGGATGAGGGAGAGAGAACTATAGCGGGGAAGGTGGCCCTCACCCTTCCCAGACTCCAGCAAACATTGTCCCTCTCTTGCTTAGGTCAGTGGTTGCCTGAGGACAGGTGCCGACTTGCCAGACTCTGTATGGGAGGTGGTTTGATGCTGGGAGTAACTCAGGGACAGGGGCTGAGTTTCCAGCAAGGAAAACACAGGAGCAGGGTCACCCTGCAGGACTGCACGTGGGGCAGCCCTGGCCTCACCATAGCTGTCCACAAGCAACAGGGAAGGTGCCTGTTCTCTAGGGAATGGAATCAATTGTTGCCTGAGACACGCCGAGAAGCGTTTCCACACAAATATGCCAGAAACGTTAACAGCCAACACAGCTTTCCACACTCACCTGTTGACAAGTTTGTTCAGCAATACTACCCCACTCCCATCCCCAAATAACTCTTTGGTAACTCACCAACTCCCCTTTACTTGCAGGGTGTTGTCCAGGTCTCTCTCAGCCTTCGGTTGGGACAATCCTGGCCATGCTACAGGAGCACTCCGTGCCGTACACAATCCCTAGCTCTATCCACTGGGAACCCAGCAGCTGGTTTGCTAATGCTGAGAGACATGGATTGGGGTGGCTGGCAAGCCCTTTGCTTCCTGTCCAAAAGGTGGACAAAACTTAAGCTACAACATTTCTGGTAAAAAAAGTAATTAGGAGATTGTCATCAAGTCAGTCAGATATTCCTCCATCCCAGTAAACTTAGACATTGCAAAATGGAGATGAATTCTCTCCCATGATAGCTATTAACATACAAAGGCTGAAATCAGCCCCTACATTTTGCTGCCTGGTCTGCATTCCAAACTCCTCATGTTCTCAAATCCCAGTAACACAAGAGGGTGAGACAGCAGCAGGGGAGCAGCAAGAGTAACCACCAACATTCCTCCCATTTTGTTTCAAAGATAGGCAGTTCTATTAAAAAGAAAAGCTTCTACTATAACATGCTGCTTTGGGCTTTCATTCTTATTTAATTTTAGCTCAAATCATTTAAAGGTAACCGTTTTTAAAGCCCCTGGCTTTTGTAGGACTCAGGTTTCCCACAAAATCAACAGTAATATCTACCCACGCCCAACACACCCACACCTGGGCCTCTCTGGTTCAGCTGCCTCATTTCTGGTGAACTCAACAGGGGCCCACTTGGAATCCAACCGACTAAAAACTCACAGGTTGTTCACAAAAAGCTCTCCTACCAAAATATACCTGTTTCCAACCCAGCTGCTCCTGCAAAAGCTTCAGCAGAGCTCCAGGGCTGTGAACACCCGGTTCAGCACGGAGGGGTCTGTGCAGCACACAGAGCTCACCGGCACTGCAGCAGCACATGCGCCACACGAGACAACGGGATGGACTGATGGCAGTGTGTCACAGGGGTGGGTGGGGCATCAGACACATTTTCAACACTTAACATGCATTCAAAACCCCCTAAAGTTTCCCAGCTGTATGTTCACTAAGCAATGAATCAAAGTTTTCTTCTCCATTTCCTCTTCTGCTATAAAATTCCTTATTCGTGACCCTACTACAGAGCTATGACTTCTTTCTCAGCATAGCCTATTAACTAATTAAGAATAAATTTCTAAATGTAAACCAATTGAAAATAAAATTAATAAAAACATAAAAACACAAGAATCAGTGAAAATGAAAATGTCAAAAACAAATATCAAAACCAAAGAAATTTATTTCCGTCAACAAAAATACAGAATACAAAATGACACTGGTCCCATGGGCCCTCTGAACGTACTAAAGACAGGCACAGGCTGCTGCAACCCCAGCCAAAGCTGCTCTGCTAATTCATAAGGATCTCCATCTGCACCAGTCTTGCGTTCGTGTCTCCCGATGTTCTGTATGGGATCATCCCAGCAAACATTATCAGTGCACGAGCTTGAGACTGAAGTTGCTAAAAAACAGAAAAACAACGTACAGTTACTTTAGTATCAAAAAAAACCACAGTGGAAGCGAAGTTAGACATGAGTTAAACACTTGCCTCCTCACACAAGCACATGGAATCTTTATTTCTCAGAGCTGCTCTCTGGAAAATGAGTCTCTACATTTTGAAGAAAATCCAATTATTCCCTTTTCCAAGCATTAAAAGTATGTCAAGTTACTCTTTTGCTTAAAAAATAATCCCATTTATTTGAAAATAACTAAGATAAAACATTTGCAGCAATGTGGGGCACTGTTGTACTGCATCAATCTTGTAATTTCTGCATGAAGTGGGCTTTCCCAGGGCAACAGGATTCTTTCCCACCTTGCAAAACATAAAGTTGATCCTGTTGAAATGTAGCATTAATGTTCTCAAAGCAGAAGCAGCAGAAGCAAATCAGAGTGGCACACACACCTGGAGATCTCCAGCATCACCTAAAACGTACCAATCTCCTCAAAGGCTCCTCAGGCCAGTAACACAATGAAAGCAGAGGTACCAAGCCCACTCAGACCTCGCCCAAAGCAACCAAACCCCTTCTTGCACACCAGAAGACCACAGAACAGCTGAAGGAGTTCAGGAATAATTAGTTTCATTTGTTAAAACTGTTATTAAAGTAAAAGGAAAATCATTCCAATAACAGGTAGGAGTCAGGAGAATACAGAAACCCCAAATCTTTGTAGAAAACTGTTGAGACTGCTTTGATTGCTAACAGGTGTTTCTACTTAAATATCAACCATCTCAAAATTACCGTACTAGAAGATCCCACTGTTCAAATCTTGCTTTCACCTACTGACTGCAGGGAAAGCCAAAGGTTTTTAGGTTGCTGTTGGCACGTGGATGGTAAAACTGATAGGGCCAACTTACAAACTGAGAAGTGAAAAGCCTATTCCACAGCTGGGAACTGTTATAAACACCATCCCTGATGCCTCTTTGGCCAATTCCACCCCTTTTTCAGGGTGGTATGATATCAGTCTGTTATTCAACAGCCACAGAGCAGCTTTGGAGGCTGATAATGGAAAAGCTGGGAGAGTTTTCCCAAGACTGACCTAATTGCTAACATCTCCCAGGACAGTTTCCCTCCCAGGCTGTCCGTTACCACCAATGCACTGGCAACTTGACAAGGTGGCCTGGAAACCACTCATGCTGTTCCAGGCACGGTCTCCCAGTCTGCTCCCAAATGTGTTACACAGTGAGGCCGTGTAATTATGTCTGGGCTGCTGCTTTGCAGTGGAGGTCAAAACAGGTGGTAGATGAAAAAAAAAAAGCACATCAAGGTGTCTGACTCTTTGGAGTTAAAGTAATAAGAGGCAAAACCTCTCACCGTGACTAAGAAGGGCTGAGGAGCGGTGTGAGTTACTGTTCTCTTTCTTTACCTTTACAGTAGCAACGATACCAGAGCTGGCCTATTTTTAAAAATCAAAACAATACTTTGGGAGGAACAAACAGAGGTTTGCAGAGGTTAAGAGCGGCCTGGAGGTCTAGGTGTTCTATTGGCTGTAATTACTTAATGAATGTTAGACTTACTTGCGATTTTAAATAAGACCATAAATAATAATAAAAAAAATTAATTCCACTCCATTCTTGACCTAATTTTGCCAAGATAATGCCCTTGGGCTGCTCCAGAGAGTTCACCACCCCGACTGGGGCGAGGAGCCTATGACATTGCTGTCATGCACTCGCAGCATCTGGGTCAGGGCTGTCACCGCAACCATGGTTTCCAGCACTGCAGGCTGGGCTCCCTGCAATCTCTGCCTGAAATCTGACAAAATGGATGTCCCAAGTGGGACAGGACTTTGCTCCCTCATTCCCAAAACTAATTAATTATATACATTAAGGAAAAACACTCAAAACACAGCTTGGGTGATTTAATTCTGAAATAAACACAATGCAGAAATACCAGCTCTGACCCCAAATCTGATCTTTTCTAAGTAAAGTCCAGTCCACCTGTGAGGTGGGATGGGAGATGTTTAGCAGAGAGCATGACTGAGTTCAGGGAGGGCTCCAGCTGTACTGCTCCTCTCCATGCTGTTCCTGCCAAAGTCCCACCCACGGCAGCACGATCCCGCTCAGGGTGGTTGCAGAGCAGCGCTTGGCACCAGAGGGCAAATTCAAGAGCTCCGAGTTCCTCTCTGGGGGACGCTGTTCCCTGCTATGTGGAATAAGCCTCAGAGTTACAAACAGAAACGATCTTTTCTTCTGATGAACAGAGGGATCTGAATCTGCCTGTTCTGATGGATCTAAAGAAAAGCCAGGGATTTCAAAGACCTATTCAAAGAAAGGTAATTTTTCACTTGCATTGTCTACTGGGCAATGTGCCGAGATCGTTAAAGCTTCTGAAAGGGCCTGATTTCCCCAGGAATTTGCTTCCCCAGACAAATTCTTGTCATGCACAGCCTGCTGAAGCTCATGTCTGCCATCTCTGTCCAGGTGAACGAGATTTTGCTAAAGAAATACCTCTCTCCTCACATCTGTGATGCCCTCATTTCTTCCCACCACTAAAATTGCCGAAGTTGCCTCCCAGACAGGGAAACTGAAGCTATCTAGAGTCTCTACTCCTGCAGTCTTGGAAGAAATTCTTCAGGGTAGGAAAAAAGGGGACCACATGCTAAAGCCATTCCTACCCTACCTTCCATGTGCCCATGCCTGGTATTTTTTTGTGCACGCAAATCTTTAGGCAGACAGGAGTTACAGGGCGGTAGGTTTTTTTTTCTCTTGCTAATCTTACATTAGCAGATTTATGCACCCTTGTGACACTCCAGTCACAGAGCTGTTCTCTTATCCCCTCCCTGACAGCAGAGGCAGCGGACACTTGTCTCCTCTGATGGCTAAGCACAGCTTGTACTGCACACGGCAGCCAGAGATCCGTGACTCACAAACCCCGTGCTCCCAACATCACTGACACCCTGCTGCCGTGAGATCCCACCACAAGGCCAGAAGCTTGATTAACAAAACTTGACGCCTGAAAAAAGAGAAAACTTTCAAGGGTTTTTAGCAAGGTACATCATCAGTTCATCTCCACAACTGTGACAGCACGAGAGTGCAGAACACATTTATGAAGTGGTGTTCACACTGAACGCGTTGTGGATATGATACAGTATCGTGGTGGCTTCCTTCCACATAAACCTCTGCCAGCAAAGCTGCTAATCCCATCCCGTCAGCCCATGGTATTCATCCTGAGCTGACACCTGACAGCACTCCACCCCTATGGAGATGGTAAATCCTTCTACATGAGGCATAAGACTGAAATCACAAAACCAAAACAAACAGCTCCCTTGGAAAGCAAGGAGCTAAGGCACTGTTTGCCCAGTGCCAACCTTGTGAAGACACACAGCAGGTAACAGGTTGTGTTAGCCTGGGACTTCTTCACACATGCAGAGTTTAAGGTGGGAGAAGCTCACGCAGCATGTACCCTTCTCCAGTGCTGCTGTACAAGCACCCCTGTGAGGCAGGATCCCGTAGCTCTCCCAGGCTGTGCCCCAAAGACAAAAGCTGTACCATTACCTGAGCCTTTTACTCTTCTCTGTAATTTAAAAATGCTACTAAGACTTTTACCAATATTACAATTTACAGATCAAAGGCACTTCTGCAGCTGACTAAAGCCTGGAATAAAGCTGGCTATGGCCCAAGTTGGTTTTCACTCTCAAAAGGAGTTGATATTTATTTTCTAATCTGTTAAGACAGGATGAATGCTTTGGCCTTGGTTTCCAAGTGCCTGCAGCAGCTTTAACTTAAGAGTTACAAGAGCAGACCTGACTGGAGTTAAGCTGTGAACCCTTCTGCTCAACCCCACATGTTGGCAGGTGGGTGCTCACATATCTGGCTGTGCCATTGAAATGCTGCCTATCCTGCAGCTTGCTGAAGGTGGAGGTTCCCATCAGTGGCTTGGGGAAATGCCTCTGCACCAGCTCGAGCAGAGAAATCAAACCCACTGCTGTCGAGCATTTCAACAGCAGTCAGACCAAGCACTGCTGCAATGCTGGCATTCACCAAGGGGATGTGCTCGAGCATCTTGGTGTTTCACCCAAGAACACCTGGAAAATGTTGGCCTGCGCTGCTACAGAGGTAAGCGAGGGGAAGACTCAAGGAAGGCATTCCCACCAGAAACGGGCACTTACTCAAATGAAAGGAGTGGCAATCAGGTGCTTGAAAAGCAACAGCTCAGTTGTCAAGGCAGCAACACCAACCATCCTGGAGACACTGCACTGTCCCCCTTTGCTTTACTATCTAAGATTCCACTAAGAAGCAAAGTGAACACTTGTTTTCTCTTGCTAGGAGGTGAATAGAGGTGTAATATCTCCATTAGCTCAATGTCATTTAAAGCAATATCATAGACTCAGAATGGCTTAGGCTGAAAGGGACCTTAAAGATCATCCAGTTCCGACCTTTCTTTACACAAAGCTGAAGGCATCAGAAACCAGTCTTGAGACTAAGAAACTGGACAAGCTCAGTAGTCCGAGACTCTAAGTAACTGAGCAAGCCAAAACCAAGACCATTACAGATTCACAATTACTTGAAGCCCAATCTCTTGAAACCAGCAGAATAGGATATAGGAAAACCTGTCAGACAGTGAGGATTATATTCTTACCGAATCTCTGTCTTCCATTACCCGCTGGGGTCTGGCAGGAGTGGTAGGGCTTGTGCCTTTCATTCTCTTATACTTGGTGAATAAAATATTCATGGTTGCAAGAAGGACCTCAGATAAATTGTGTTTGATCTACACAAAGGAGGGGGGAAAAAAAGACACATTGCAGCAAACGGAGGTTGACAGAACCATCAGCCTTCCTATACAGGTTCCTGTAAGAGTCATACATGTAATGGTTACCCCTGCTATGACTGCTCCATCCAGCAGAAACACTACCCAGAGCTTTGACACGCCCAAAGGCTGCACCTTCATGTCTGATAGCAGCAGGTCAGATAAAACCCAAAGCACCCAAATACACACAAGCACTGCCTAAAAAAGAAGTGCCACCCTCCAGTTAAAACAGTTCAAGAGCAGTAACAGCTTTCCACTATGCTTCATTTGCTAACACACAAATTCATTAATTCCTGTAATTTAGAGGGAACAAACACCCTACAAATGCTTAGTTACCATTAAGAGCACGGAAGAACTAAGTCACCAGCAAGTTAAGAGTTTTCAATATTCTGAATTCTTGACTCAAACTCAGTAAGTTCAGGGAGGCTCAGATCTGCAGATGCCTTCTTCAAAATGGAGACAGGATTTCTGGGTAGGGAATTCTAGTGCTCAAAAGAGCAGCATTAAGGAGAAAAAGTTGCAAGCCAAGAGTCTACTTGTATGAAATCGAAATAATCTCATCGTTTTTCTCCGCTAAAGGATAAGAATGGTGAGATGACAAGGTTTTAAGATCCTTTTAACAAAGCAAAAGGCTTTAGGAAGCTAAATCCAAGACATGACTTACTTCATCGCTGAAATTCCGGAAGGCAGCAACTCTCTCCTTGACGCAATCTTGGCTAAGAGGTACAAGCTTCAGGCGTTCAATAATCTTCAAAAAGAGAAGCAGGAATCAGGACACATAATCAGCATTCTATGTACCATATACTAATAAAGTGTGGTTTTGAAGTATTAATGAAATGCTTCTGTTTCCATTCTAGAGAAATCATTTCATTGTCATTTACTGGTTCATCCCCTCACTTTGTTGAGCAACAGCAATATTCTGTTCAATGGCTACAAAATAGCTCCAGGAAGATCATCCTGTTTATCAAGCAACAGGGAAGAAACACCTTTTTAAGTTGCTATAACATTGCGGTCCCTTCTAACTCATTAAATACAATTTTTAAAGTGATGTTATTTGAGACATTCTGGGCTTTCAAGGGCATTAGGAAGGCTACACTTCAAACAGAACTCTTGAAACTTACATCAAAGGCCCTGTCAACGTGACCAGCGTGATATTCATCAAAAAATGTGATTAAGTCTAGCAGAAGGTAGAACGTGGAGTCAATGGATTTCTTTGCACTTATCCCCTGCGCTTTGTACCTGAAAGAAATTGTGTTACAATTTTATTGTGCAAAATGGCAACCGTTTATAACTGCGCCCTTCCAATCCTTGGAAGTGAAGACATCAAACTCAAGGACAGAGGGCATTTAACAAAGGACAGCTTTCATTTTCCTTAACCAGGAGGCAGAATTTTCACAGGTTGTGGCTTTTTAAAAACTGTTAATCACTTCCAGTTTTGCATCAAATCCAGCATTTGTTTCCTCTAAAACGTTTACATCTCCCACATTCATAGGGAAACAGTGCCAGGCAGCAGAGACCTGCAAGGCAAGCTCTGTACAAGCATGTTTAACACGCTGTTTTACAGCAGACAATCCTCCAGCACAACTGTCTGCTTCAGGCAAGAAGTTAGGACTTAAAGACGGATTAAGAGCTCCTGCATGCTCTCGGGAGCTACACTGGCTATGGGATGAACTGGAGGGCTGCCTGCTCTCACTCCTAACTGCATGAGGGCACAAAGAAGCTCCTTCCTCAAGGTTTAACAGCAAGAGTGGTGCTGCAAACGAAGAAACCAAATAGCCTCTTGGCCTTTTTGTTGGATGTCTCCCCTGTTCCAAAAGCATCACAAGAACACACAGGAGAAATGCTGCATCCCTACGGCACAGTCATCAGGACGGTACACAAGGAAAAGCCCTGTCTTACATTTAACTGGCAAGAAGATGTGCTAGCCAGAACTGCTCTGGCTTTGCAGTCACTGAGGTTTGCAGCTGCGAAGTGGCATTATTGCACAGTAGTATTTAGTGCTTTCGGACAGATCAAAGCACGTAGCAAACCAAAAAAGCCCATTACAGCCTTTGCTGAAGCTTTAACTCAAGCCATAGATTGAATTCTCTTTAATGGCTGCCACCAAATCAGTCTCTCACTAAGTCACTACAGCACCAATTTTCAATTGATGCCAGCCTGGCTAAATGAAGGGAAGGCTGACTAGAAGCAGTGACTGGCAAAGGCCACTTGTCAAAAGAAGAAAGGCAAAGGCCTCTGATGGAAATCAATACATTTCTGTATTTGTCTTTCCAATTTCAAAGTGCCAGCAAGTGGGCTTGATTTATTTTTATTCTCTCTGTAGCTCAACGGTTGATAAAAACCAGTAAGGCATTTCTCACAGGTATCCACATTTTGCTCTAGCAAAATACAGGAATTGTCCCTGGCAATCACCGTGACAAGATGCACCAAAAGGTGACGATTTTAAAAAATCGTGGACATATTTTGCAACTACAGCCTTTCAGAATCAGGTTATTCCTAACTTCTAGCTGCTAATGGATCTTAAGCACTGATGTCTCTCAAGCACATACCCTAATTACTATACACATGGCAGGGGACATTCCTTTCAGTTGCTTCCTTGCTCTTCTGCACACCACACAGCACTTGGCCAATATAACAGGCTCTGGAAATGAGGTCCACTGCTTGCATTAGCCACACACAGTTCATCTTAAATACTCCCTTTTTAGCTTTCATTAAAGCAGCAGTTTTCAGACAGCTACTGAACTATTGTTACAACTCGGAATTACTGGGTTTGTAGCTCTCTCTTAATACTATTGAACAAGTGAATTGCATGCAACGACTCTGCAACTGTTACAATATTTTGCTCTAAAAATAATATAAAACATACAATTCATGGTATTTATTGCTCCTCAACAGACTCTATCTCCAGCTGGCAATCCTGATTCACCTACGGATAAAACTTCTTGCCAAATTTACCTGACCTGCCCCTGAAGATTTCTGGTTTCAGTAGTGCAAGCCATCACGGGCAGGACAGGGTAAATTCTGACCTCTTCTTTGTCTTTCTAATTATATTGCTGTGGATGCCACAGTTCAGCCTGCAGAAACAACGTCAGGACCTGACACCAACAGCTCTGACAGTCCCAAGGTCAGGTCGAGGTGAATCACCTAGTCCCGCCCTTACCTGAGCCTTACCTCTCAGCAATGGAATGGGCCGTGTTCTTCAACCGCTCCTTGTTTGACTGCGGAGTGCTGATCTGGGGAACAACTGGACTAAGGAGCTTGTTCATCAGTTCTAAAACTTTGTCAGGGTTCTGTTGGCATTAAAGGTACACAAATAAAAGGAGCATGATGGAACTTGGTGTCAATCTCACTGAAAAAGCAGAAAAGTCTCATGCAGTGGTGCCTAGTGCAAGCCCAGAGCCACTTCCCTCCCATAAAGAGTCAAGATCATATTAGCTACAAGCAAGATAATGCTGCTGGGTCATGAGAAAAAGCATTTCCCCCTAGTTTTTCTCTAAAACAGTGGTTATGGTTGTATCCACTTCTACTTCAAAAGGAAACAAGAGTACTCAGTATAAAGCCCAACTATTTTAGACTTCGGTTCAACGTCTATGAAATTGGAAGAGTACACTCCAGGTAAATAACTTCACTAGACAGAATTAAATCGTGTGCGGGGCACTCTCTTCAAAAGAGCACCTTGATCAAGAGCCACAATGTCCTAAATCAGAATCCCTGGAGCACAATCCATCCGGATTTGCTAACTAAAACATCTCTTCATGCAGCCTATGGCTCTGTTCTTCCAGCAGCAGAACTAAGGTGCTTGAATAATGGCAATTCAATCTCCGAGATGAAATTTAACCTCCTAATCACAGGGAGAATGTTTGGAAGGAAAAAAGGTGAACCAAGTACATACTTAAGGCAGCACACAAGACACGTACCTTTGCAAGGTCATAGAGTTTTGCAGCTTCTTCAAACAATCCTTTATTTTCTGCCGCAGAGGCCACTTTGTTAATAATGGATTTTGTGTCACTTGTAAACTTGTCTATCACTCCAGGCTAAAGAGGTGAGACAAAAATGAAAAGAGAAAAGAGGAATCAGAAGGCTCAAACACTCCAGAATATTCTGTCAAGGCAATGAATATTTTACATGTTGGCTTATGATTAGAATGGCCTGTACATTTCCATGGGAATGTGCAAAAGTGAGACATTAAAAATAGAATGAAAAATTGCAAGAGGGACTCTCTCCTAAATGGAGTCAGCACTGAGACATCCTTGGTTTCTAATTCATTCAAAATGACCCAGATAAAGTAACTCAGAGTTTGAGCTGTTAATTGCTGATGACACATTACAGAGAAGAACACACAAAAGACTTCAGCATATAGCATTCCAGGGGCTCCAGGGATGCAGTTTGTTTATACTGGCGTGACAGGTTGTGAGTGAAATCTCACACAGATAAATGAAAGGGCAACAAGAATTTTCAAACAAATAATAAACGTGTAGAACAAAAGAGATGAAAGACTCAAGAATACCTGGAAATTACTGGAGTTGAGGATGCAAAAAAAAGAGTGTATCATCTAGAAGAATTTATTTTAAACTTAAAATTGCTGGTTTCACACCAAAGAAAGTGCAAAACAACAAAACACTTGTAAGGATTATCAAGTTACCTTGTTCTCTTGTATGCAATCTCACTGCTTTTGAAACGACAAAATAAAGACATCTAAAAGAAATTCCTGCCAGAAATAACATTCCCCCCTATTTTTGACAGCCGCATGAGCCCTCATCTTAAAATTAAGATGTAAATGATTCTGCGGTCTGCTTTACACAGAAATCTTCCAAAGTTGTCACAGCAAACAGAAAAACTTCACTGATTATCTAAAATTTTCATCATTTGCATGCACTCTCCTCTTTCCAGGTAAAACCTTGAGGTTTCCTTTATCTTCTGACTGCGTAATCTTACATTTTACTTTTAGGTAACTGCTTTTACAGTGGCAGTAAGATCCACCTCATCTAAAAATGGCTGAACTTTGATCCAATACTTACCCTCACCTATATGAAGGTCAGATCAGCTGTGGCTATGCCTATGGTCCAACAGCCCTTACTCCTTTAGTTACAAGGATTTTTCAAGGGTTGCAATACATTTCTTCTCTGAGGTGAATGAGGATGTCGTAAATAGTTGTCACATGCACACCTCCGTTAACAGAACACTCTCACACACCCACTTAAACTAAAATCCATTTCCTACCGGGAAGACGAAATTCTGATCTCACTGAAGTTACCTGATGCCATTTGCTTCTCCAGTTACACCAGTTGTCTAGAGGGACATAGTTTGCCCTGCAGCTCCTGACCTGCCTTCTGTTAGGGCACGTCATAGATTATTTTGTAAAAGGATACTTGGAAAACTTGAATGTATTCAAACACAGTAATAATTTGGCTAATGAAAAACAAAGAGAAGCAAGACTATTCATAACTGTTCTGGAAATCATACCTAGGTTGTATTTTTTATGTAAAATAGGAACATAAATTGTGAACTCACCTTCCTACTACCATCTTTTTCCAGCTTTCCAAGAATCATATCGAACTATATCCACATAGATGTAAAGTAAGAAAAAAAAGGAAACAAAAATAGAAAGATGAATTGCACATATTTCATAACATATTTATTAAGTACAGAGATGCAGTCATGGAATGAAAAACAGAGACCAATGTCAAAAGTATTTGTAACTAAGTAACAGGCAAAAAGACGTGATTAAATATCTTAAACATAAGGCCATTCTGTCATCTAGGTCTGCATCAGGCAGAAAGAGGAAGCAACTATAAGACTGTCCTGACTAATAAAGATTTTAATGAAGAAATGAATTTCAGTTTAACTGAGGAAGGCAAAACATGGCCAGACGTACCTCTCTGCTCTCAATTACTATTTCACTAACGCAACGCAAGAACATATTCTCTCCTTGGCTGTCCTTCTCGTTCCTGTAAAAGAAAGAGAAGGAGGAAGGTACTCCTGTTTGTGAGAACTTTCCAGATAAGAATAAAGAAGCAGTAATAATTAGGAGAAAATCTAAAGACATATATTAGCTCCTACCTGAGAAAGTAAAAGTACTGCAGAGCTTCCCTTGGATCCGTTGATTCAAACTTACGGGTGTAAAGCATCAAAAGCCGCACAAAATTTAGGCGTCTGACTCCAGGAGGGTCACCAGCTTCATGGCTTACTGCAATGTCAGAAACAACACTGTCAGAGAATCCAATGCCAGGAAAAGTCTGATCTTCATCTCAGATTAGTCAGAACCATGATCCAGAGCTCTAATGCAACTAAAACAATTAACTTCTATGAGATTGTTCTGAGAAATGTTATTTGTTCGATCAATCACATAGACCTGCAGTTTCTACAGGGTACTCTGAGGGCTAAGAAAATATTTCCTTATTGTAAAGTAACATTTCCTACTTGTAAAGTAAAGGACTTACATAGCTGTGCACTCTGCCCAGATGATTTCAGGAGCAATTTTAACTCAAACAGGACCAAAGCAACGTGAACAGCGTGACAGCGCAAGCGCTCTGTCCGGAAAAGAAAAGCGATTGCAGCTTCAAACTGTGCTGTCAAAAACAACACTTGGAAGTAGAGGAAAGGTGGCTGGTTCACTGCAAAATGTGATTCACCTGGAAGAAAACACAACACATGTAGCATTTTTACATCCTTTTCATGATTTTGCAATCAAAGATGACTGACAGCGGATGCTTCCTGTCACAGTGCAGTGTTACTGTTTATCAGGTGCCAGCCAAAATAAACACAGTACATAAAACTGAATTCCCAACCACACATCAGCAGCTCACCTACAACTGTTCCACTGCAAATTTATCATGAAAGAACACAGCATAAAGACATATTCGAAAAGTGAAACAGAATAAACAATTACTCAGAAAAGTTCCTTTGTTCTTTTCAGACAACAAACCATCAACTCTGATTGACTGCAATAGATTCTCCAAAGACCACAACTTTTTGTCTTCATTTATACTTATGCCAAGTGGTACAAACAATGTTAAAAACCTGGATTTTCCTACTCAGTGACACCAACGGTAGCTTATTATATTTCTTTTCCACACATTTTTATCTGAGTGATACTACAAACTAGAAGGCTGTGGAGAATCCAATTCGGTATGTTTCGGCAGTTCCAAGTGACTTAATTTTAATTGATTGGAAGACTACAGCAAAATGCATTCGGTGGTTGTTCTTAAAACCTTCTGAAGTGGAAGGAACTGTGACTTGGGTACCCAGAAATTTGCTTGAAATACTAATTTAAGGGAAAAAATGAACATCAGATGCACACAGAGGAAAAGGTTGGAAATACATGCCTACATCAGGTAGTGACTGCGTTTCTGTTCTGTATTCCCAAAGCTGGAAGTTCTACTAAAGGACTTTTGCATATTTGTGGTGAGAGAGAGCAATCCACAACTGGTGGATAAAGGAGAAACAGCAGCAGTGTTGTTCACAGATGAGTATTAACCCTCTGGATTGCTGGGAAAACAAGGGACTCATTCACCACGTCTTACTGAAGTCTGCCACGACTCCAGGGAAGCAGGCTGTCCATGGACACCCCGAAGATGCCTGTCACTAGTGGAGAGCTGTAGGGTTTTTGTGCAGTCTGGGGTTTGTGTAGTAACAACTGGAAAGTGTCCTAAGCAGAAAAGCAGAGCCCCAAGTAAGACATCACTCTGTGGTTTCTCACCATAGTCTTCCAGCAGCTGCTTCTGGAACTGAGATAATGTTAGTCGGTCCTGTGGGGAGCTCGTGCCACCATCATCAAAACACACCTGGTTCAGCTAAAAAACACATCCGGAAAAGAGAAGCACAGGTATTTCCCCTTGAACAAGCAATGCACTTAGAAGATATTCATTCCATCTGAGCCCCTCCTAGGATTTGACCAACTGTCTAGAAACTGCATCTAGTCACAACATCAGCTCCGTCCACTGCTGGGAAGCAAAGACGTCTAATGCAGCAACAGCTGAAATCCATGCAGATGTAACCCTGGGGTTCCTTATCTGTCCACGCCAGCAAACTCTGATGCTGGGACTCTGAATACTCTCAAGCAGCATTTTTTGCCACAAATACAATATTAACAAATGCATCATTCTACCACCCTTTTTCTGATAAAGGGGAGAAACAGGTACCAACCAGTATCTATCATGCCCTCACCAAAACTGTAAGGACTTCAGAGACACTGACTGTCTTTGGTCAATTGACACTGACATTTCAGCCATCCGCCCAGGAAGGAGAATTCAGAGAATCCTCACTGTAGCAAGCTAACAGTACTTGTAAAAACAGCTGACAAAGATCAGTGTCAAATGAAGAACATGACACTTCCAAAAACAATTATACCCAAACTAACACCTGATAGTACAGAGGGTAACAGAACAGCGCTGGGATTCAGGTTCCCAGCCCTGCATTATCTTCAAGGTCAAGTCATATGCACCACGTTGATGCAAAACACCAGATCTAGAAGGGTAGCAGAGCAGTGGAGAAATGTGGTAGCATTTAGACCTGTTCTTAAAACCAGAAAAACCAAACACCATGACCCCAACACCAGACTTACTTTTAGCCAAAGATAATCTTCTGTTTTATCAGCAACTTCGCTCTGGTTGTCTGTAATGTCACACCGGCCAATAATACAATAAACAGCCCTTTTGTAGGGGTCAGTGTTATTTCTCAGAGCTCGTCTGTAATGAAGACGCAGTTTGTTTTCTGTGGCAGGAGACAGTCTAAGGAAAAGAAAAGATTGAAGGAAAAGACATGAAACCCATTTTCCCTCTATGAGGAAACCTGGATACAAATCAATGTAAATAGGTGCATATGCACAGCAAAGGCATAACGACAGTAAGCACTGGCCAATATTTCTTGCACTTCCTGTTCATATCTGTAGGTAAAAAATTTGCACACATGAATTTAAACCCATAATTAATGTTATGGAGGATCATCTTCAAATGCTCACTGCAGGGGAAGAAAACACATATGACAGTCTCTTTAGGGGTACATTAATACTGTGGCAGATGAGCTATTTTTGTCTGACTCTGCTATTGCATCACTTCAGAAAAAGAGAGCTCACAACATCTTTGGAAGTCTTTGTGTTAGTAACTAACAAGTGAGCAGGTCATTGTACCATGAGGTCTTTTAGGAGAGACACTTTCATCATTATTAAACACTGTCATAATGTTCTTTGTCATTCTTTTTTTCTTGCGACCTCTTGTTGAGAATTTTACAGAATTTAATCAATAAAGTGTTCTCCCAGACTAAGGCATTGTTTGTCAAATCCGTAAGCAGACCACTTTTTCAGAGCTGTAATAAAAACAAAATAAATCAATTATGTTGTATCTCATAAAAGTGTTTGTAATGAAAACAGTGACAGAACCTTCAACAAGGTTTCTGCAACAACCTTGATATAATGAGCACTCCTAGATACTCTCTACAAAACACGTTGATCTATAGAAGAACACCATGGCATTCAATATTCGGTAAATGACACTTGGATTTTTATCCTTTCAGTTTATTTTGTTAGCTTGGTTAGTTACTTTTTGTTGGTTTGTTCGTTGGGTTTTTGTTGTTGGTTGGTTGTTTTTTTTTTAAATTCATTACAAATGGAAAGATAGAAAAGAAAACCACTGTAGAGTTCAGAGTAAGTGCACTAACTCAACCACTTTGCAACCACATCAGCAGCAGTTTGGCCAATGGCCTCTGTCTAGTGGTGGACAGTAAAAACTGGAAGAGAAAAAACACAAGACAGATGTGAGCGTGAGGCCTCGAACAAACGCTGCTTGCATTTCCTGTGTAGCATTCTTATGAAAACAGGTGTAGTAAAAAGTGTTCCCCAAGGGAAATTCGGCTAAAATAAGCAACGGGGGAAATAAAAAGATACAGGACTCGTGACAGCAGATTAAATCTGATCTACTGCATGCCATATCCCACCGTTACACCAGGCATATCCTTCTGTAAAAAAGTAAAGCTACACCACACTGTATTATTTTTGAAATGTAAATTTTTGAATATTTTCAAACAACTCTTTCTCTGTTGAGATTTTTCGACTTCAAAGCCACAAATTAAAATATGCAAACTTCTACATGTAATTTAGGTAGGTAATATAAACATCAGGCGGCCATCACCACCAGAAGAGACCTGAGCTTCCTGTACCAAGCCACTGATTATTTCGCTACTCCACAGCAGTCCCCACCCCTCACAAAGATCCTTCCTCGTTCCCAATTACCTTCTGTCTTTACTGTGCATGTACTCTTGGAACCAGGTTTTGAACTCTCCCAGCTGGTGCTGTGCCCGTTTCACCACGTGCATGGCTGCAGTCAGATCTCCACAGCGCATGCAGTAGTATATCAGTGCCCACACAGGATGGCCTTCCACCTCACCATCCTGAAAAGAAAGTAGGACAGACCTAATTTTTTCATAAAAGCAACATATTTGAATGAGTTTTCTTTATCCTTTGCCTCATTCATTATTTCTGCCCTTATACCCACACTCTGATTTTGGTAAAAAATTCTGTTTGTTACAGAAGCCGGAGGTCATGAGGGTTAAGTCCTGGGAAAGCTCTGCACATCTCAGCAATGAAAGCTGTGATTCTCTTCTGCTTGCCCAGATTTCATTTTGGAGGGAGGTTCTGAGAATCCCAGAATTAGCATATGATATCCTCCCCACCCAGGAGATGGATTTGGACTGGGCCACCAAGGTATTTAAAAACTTTATTACTGAAACAGAAAGATATCAAACTAATCGCTGATCTCAGTAGGTAAGAGACGGCTAGACTTAGCTGTGTACTCTCCAGTGTTATAATTTATTATTTCTTCATTTAACTTTTAAATTTAATTTTTCAACTCAGACTGCCTATCTGATAATTTTGTAGATGCACAGCTATGCACTTTCTACTTCATGCAGGTGAGGAGGGTTTTGTCCAGATTCCTAAATAAAAGGCTCAGGCTACCATTCAGATGAATTCATTTCACATTTGGTGATTAAAAAATTGGTTTCACCATCTTACAATAAATGTAAAAAAAGAGAAAAAGCAAAACAGGGAGATTAAGTTGCTGCTTTTTGGAACCTTCATAATAAATTTTAATTCTTGCTTGTTGATTTCTAAGATGACCACCAGAAGACAGCATAATTTCTAGAATTTAGAACTCAAGCTACTGAGCACCCAACCATGCTTTGAGACTAGGTCTGAACTCAAGAGTTATTTTGTCTGCCATCTCCCATTTTCCTAGTGAAAAATTCTAGAGAAGGAGTAAGAGCCTGCTGCCCTAAAAGCAGCTTAAACAACAGAAAAGCCACCGGAGGCTGCCCTGGTTTCCCCTCTGTACCGGGGCAAACAGATTTGTGTTATCATTTTCTCTCGGTCACTGACAGTGCTGGACACACCTGGAGACCAGGGACAGATGCCGGGAGTTTGATGTTCAAGAAGCTGCGGACCAGTTGGTAGGTCCCCGGGACTCCACCCAGCTGAGCCTGGTGCAAGTTTCCAAACACCGTCACAAAAGTGTAATTTTTGTAACTGAAAAACAACACAAGCAAAACAAACATGAACAGACTGAGACACACCTGCCACAAAAACATCCACTGCCTTTCAGATCTGACGGAATTAGCAATTTAAAGCAAATTAACTCGATGTTCAGACATTATCATTACAACAAAATGAGGCAAAAATTTTGGTCAATTTAGGAAGACCCTTGTATTTAGCAGTCTCAGAAGACACCATGTTTGGAGTCTGTGGTGGACTGCTCCAGGTTCAACTCTCTATTATGAGGTTCCCTCTTATTAGATTCTTGTAGTACAAAGTTAAGCTCAATTACGTAACTGGCAAAAAGCCTTTCCATCCTAAAACTTTAACTCTCAATCCTATCACGAAAGAACAGTTAAATACCACAGATGTGTTTGTCTCTCCTCCCTGCCCTATGGAGAAATATCAGCCTTAGGACTTGGACTTACCAGAAGGAAATCCCAGAGAAAAAGGGAATTTGGAGTAACTGGTAATGGCAGCTTTAAGAACACCTTTTAAAATAACCCATCAAAGCATTTAATCAAGGCAGATCAATTTAACAAATACTCATGTTTAGAAGCAGGAGTCTCAAAAATGTGTACACTGAAGGAAGACCTATGTAAGCAGCATCAATAAATGACACTAAGTTCTTTTTCTTTCTCTGCAGCACATGCTAGACTTGTGCACCATCAGACTATAAATCTGAAAGACTACACAAGCAAGTATCAGAGTACCTTGATAACCAGAATTACGGCTGAGGCAAGTGCATGCTCCTCAGCGCTTGAGATCACAGTTGTTTCAAAGGAACTAATGCATGAACAGCTGTTGTTGAGTGGCATTACATCTCTTCCATATATGAGTGAGGGGCTGGTGAGGCATAGAAACACTCCAGTATTAGCCAATTCCCATTAGGGAAGAAAAGCTACAAAGCAAGGCACAGGGTTTGGGCAGGGTTTTAATTTAACAGAACAAAACAAAAAAATCAAGTCTGAGAGGCCTTCTCTCCACAGCTGGGAGCATTGAGGAAATACTGCATATAACTAGTTCCCAACTTCAGTTAGCAGTTAATGGCACTGTGAAAATTTAGCAAGTTGGATATGTGACAAATCAGGTTAAGAGCCACTGGCTCATCACACACTGCTGAGACCGAGGAACTGGGAACAGAAGATCCTTCCGATGTGTCAGTTCCTCTGTGCACAGGCAGCAGCCGCCACCACCCCCGGGTGACACCGAGTGCTGATGAGGTGTGACAACCAACTGTCACGGCCAAGAAGAGGCTGTGCCAGGAGGTGAAGGCATCTCTTGCCAGAGTGCTGCGTCAGAGTGCAGCGCTTTCTGTGCTCCGATGGCATCTCTGTGTTCCTAACAAATGCCCACATACCACCCTGCAGTTATTGCTTGCATGGGCTGGAAGAGCCTGCTGGCATCACATTGCAGCTACTAGAAAAGAGACACTGCCATAGCCACATGTGCAGTGAATGGGCTTTTGGCTTGGGGCAGCTTCACAGCTTGCAGCTCTCCGAGAACTTTATGGGTCAAGGAGCTTAGGCCCCCATGGTACTTGCTAATACACACAGCAAACCACTTTCTACGGTCTGAAAATCACTGCTACATGTCTCAACTTCAGCTTCTTCACATTTTCCAAAAACTTTTCAGTGTAGAAAGGCATGATCAGAACTTGACTCACTGCACCAGGTTTGTCCCCATGCTGTCCTCACGGGCTGCTGACAGCAACCAGCAATCAGAAAGGGAGCATATAGAAAAGAGGATATTCTTTTGCAGCAGGGAAATAGATCACTTTCCACAAGTGAAAAACCTTCCCATATCACCATGCATATATAGAATATTTATAAGCAACACAGAAGAAAGAATAAAAGTCTTTGCATCTTCTAAACAACCTCCCCACGGATTCAAGGCCTTTTAAACTAGAACACTGCTAAACTAAAACAGTTTTATATTTAAGTGGCTGCTCTAAGCTCTGCACAATAAAAAAGACAGGCAGGGGATGTCTGTGAGCAGCACGAGGTAGCTGAGTCTTTACATGCATTACAAAGTCATTCTGGCTTATCATTAGGGAATTCTGTTAAGCTGTATCCAGAGCACCCATCTTACCTTTCCTCCAGGTAGTGCAGAGCGTGCCTCACGAACTCCATGCGCACCTCCATGTTGGTCCGGACTTTCAGGGCATCGCTGGCAGGAACCAGGGTGACGTCGGTCATTTGCTTCACCATGGCCCACATGTCGGAGATGTTCTATAAACAAGTCATTCCATGCCTCAGCGATTAGTACAGAGATGAACAAGCAACACAGTTTTGAGCTACATGGTGTTTTGATGCTTAAGAAAAGCGTAAGAACACAAGAGTAACGTCAGTTTAGATTTGCAACGGAGATAGTGGACACAGTCATGAAGGAAATCTGCTTCTGTCCCATGGGATTCAAATTTCACAGGCTTTTTTGCATAATTCTTGCGCAAGAAGATGGCTATAAACATTGTACCTGCAATTGTTCCCAAGAATTAACAACTATTTCCAAAACTAGGCTGGGTACTTGGTACTCAGTCTCTTGCTCATTTCTAGTTCACACTTTCCACTCAATAAATACCCCAGCACCATCAGCTTTCCATGTAAGCAATGGCTCTGGCTGCTGTTGGAAAGCTGCGCTATCAGCTGTGATAAGAAGCATCAAAAGGACACTAATCACTTGGACAAAGACTCAGTTATAAATAAAGGTTGAAAACCATCCAGATCTGCTTATTCACAAGGACAAGATCGTATCAGTGTCTACAGGACTAGGGCGTCCCTGCTGAAATGGCAAAATACTGAGAACTGACAGCACTGCTCACTTGGGCAAGGGCAGCTCTTTGATCTTGGTGCTTCAAAGCAGCAAGAACACTGAAACTCCCCGTGCTGTCCCTTGCAAAACAAACAGAGCTGTTCAGAGCAAAGATGCACATCTGTAATTCAGATCTGATTGAAGCGTTTGCCCCTCAGCTTCTGAGCAGCTTTTTGCTCTCCCCATTTGCACAAGTTTTTTCATAGCTTGACCCTCCTGCAGTATTCTCCTCCAGGCATTTCTCCAAGGTTTGTGCATTTGTTTTCTTTTTTGGGGTGGATCAAGGCAACACAATTAAAGGAATAGAAAAAAAGAAAAGGAGGCAGATCATTGATTTAAAGTCAATCCTAGGGGTTTTATGCTTTGCTATGGGAGCCTATTTCAGCTCTAGCAGAGTCTGACTGAAGACCCTTTACCCACAACTAAATAACTTCAAAGGACATTAAGAGACCACATTTTGTAAACCAAACACAACAGAATCTATTTAAAATTAAAAGCAATTTCTCCCTCAACAGCTTATCACTCATGATGGGACACCAGGTTCATTTCTTCCTCGCCGTGTTAAGAAATTTTCACCATGACCAACTTCATCGCAGGTGGGCCCTGCTGTACTGGAGAAAATTCCGGTATTGCCTCTGTGTTTTCTGTGGAGCCATGCAATTTTTTTTGGCAATATCAGTATTTTTCCCCCCGATGTCAGCAGGCTGTTAATCACAGCCTGAAAACAGCTTAAATACATTTCCTTATGTTAACTCACTGGCAGTACCTTATCATCCAGGCCTGCAGTGGCAGCACAAAGGTCCACCAGGTTAGGCTGCAGATGTCCATTCACTATCTTCTCGTTATAAATATAAATCTAAAACATAATTAAAGTAAGCATGTTTAACAATACGTATTATGCTCTGTTCCCTCCCCAGTCACTGCAGCAAAATCTGAACCAGGCTTCAAAAACAGCGTCCCCAGCAAATCCCTCTGTTTCCCTCCCACATCGGCCGCTTCTAATCCAATGGTAGAGGAACAGGCATCGGCATCACCCAAGCCTCCACAACTCCTCGAAGCCCCAGGCCTGCCTGAAGGCCGGCAGCAGCCCAGCTGTTCAGGGGTTCCGCGTGGCAGAGCGCTGCGCTGAATGCCCTGTTAGACTAATTACAGCTAATTGCTGGAGGACAAAGATTCAGAAGTGACCTGACAAGTGGATGGCTGTGATACTCCCCTGCATGGCAGTCTCCTACCTGCTGATGTGAAAGAAACAGGATTTTGCTGGTTTGTGGCAGTTTCAGGGAAATGTGACACAGGCAAATGAACAGAAATCTGACCCTTCAGAGTCTGCCCTTAAACGGATACACACACCTCCTCGTTTTAACTCTTGATCTTAACTGAGCTTCATCTACTATCGTTTATTCCACTCTCAGTTGAAACACCTTGCGCTATGTCTGAAAATAATAATTGTCAGTGCTAGAGAAACAATGCCATTGTACTTTAACTCCCTTTGCACTACTACGACATGCCCAGGGTGCAAACAAGATGTAGAGCTCAGGACTGCAAAGAGAATGCAGCATCAGTGAAATCATGTCCGTGGATGCCACCGTGTTCCTGTGAGACAGTTTGTGAACTATCCACAAAGAACAATTAATCACTTCGGTGTAATTAAAACACATTTCACGGCTGCTGATAAACTGAAGCAGCATGGATCTCCAGGTCTCTTGCCTGACCTCCAGGTCTCCCAACTCCCCACTGAAGCCACAGGAGCCCCACACAGACTGCTGACACTTGGTTATTCTTGAACTGAGGCAGGCTGACATAAGGACAGCTCAGCCAGAGCTGCTCTGGAGCCCTCGGTGGGAGCACGCGGAGACTGCACCAAGCATTTTGGCAGGAGAAGCCTGGCCACAAACACATTTCCAGGGCACATCGCAGCAGTCTGTGCACAGCCTGTGACCCTGACAAGGGCCCATGGGCCATGGTGACTCCACAGCTACCCCACAGCCAGGACTGCTAGAGAGACTGGGCTTCCTGGACTCAAAAACCAGCACAGAATAACACTGATGGCCTCAAAACACAGACCTAATTATGCTTTAAGGAAGACCTTTACTGTGGGTATATTACAGTAGATCCAAACGAAATGAACAAACTCTTAACAGCCACTAAATCAATTGTACACTTTATCAGCACAACCGTGCACCTTTTGCCATTAGATTCTTCCCAGTTACCATAACTGAATGCAGATGTAGGAAAACAGATGCACAAGCTGCTCTCTGCCTCAGCACAGACTGAGCCAAAGCACACAATAACAGTAATTGTGTGCAAATTAGGCAACACTTTGTCTATGTCGCTTCACACATTCCATTTTGAAAAATCAAGTCCTTTTCTTTCATTTTGTTCTCAACAGTGCTGGTAAACAGATAATCTCAAATAACAAAAGTAACAAATTGGTTATGTAAAGGTTTATCAGTTTTCCCTGAACATTTTCTGAGGGAGTCTAATGCTACCAGACATAATAATTCATAGCTGATGCACTAAAGCTTCTCATCAGCGATGTCATTAAAAAAGGGTATGATTTGACAAACATCAGGATTAACACTTGAGCATATTTTTTCCTACACACATACATGAGAAAAATGATCATCCACATATGAAAAAAATGGGAATATAAAGCCTTCACTTGTATACAATTATGCGTTGACACAAATCCTAAAATAATTACTGCTTTTGAAAACTTAGAAGAATTTCAGTTTACTTTACAAGCATAAATGCTTTCTACGGTCATATAGGGTGCTCAGGATCTCTTTTTAACAAAAAATATCCTATGGCAAACAGGTGAGTATATTCCTAAAAACGTCATGCAAGATTTATGTGTTTGCCAATTGCATTTTATCTCTAGGCAGATATTTTCACGTTTTACCTACTACATCTTTTTTTACACTAAGCTCAAATCTTTATTTTCCCTGTCTCTCTCCATGTAGAACAGTGCTTAATGAAGCCTTTTCATTTCCACTCACCTGACGAGCATATGCCATCTCCACACTGTCCAGAGAGCTGCGACCTGGAGGACCCACCTCACCAACGTAGCTGGGCTGTTTAATGAGAAGCATACAGGAAGGTATAAAGCATAGAATTACCACAGTGCATTTTACCAGTACCTCTGCTCCTAAAAAACAACAGCAAAACCATGTTCCTGACAGAACTACGAACTGGATTTTGAACTATCTACAGAGAAAAATGCAGTCTCACTGCAATACTCCATTATCTTCCCAATATAGCTTCAACTTTCTAAACTGACAGAAATCCTCCTTATTCAGTGCACAAACCAACCATTAGCGCTCTAGAATTAGGACATCAGTGTCTCTTGGTAGCATCTTATAATTTTAATTCTTTGCTTTTGTTTCTTGAAAGGTTGCTTCTTGTCAGTGTCTTGCTGTGAGGCATCTAGTCAGAGCCTCCATCACAGCAAGGACATAGAATTCAATGGATGAGATGGACATAAAATAGGACTGCAGCATTCAGTTCTATGCTGAAAAGTGCCCCACTGCTGGTCTGCTGCAGGAAAGAAGTATGCTGGCAATATCCTGACCTGAAAAAAATAGTCTTTTTACCCACAGAGACCATGCCAAGATTGAGATATTTTGAGTGTAGAGCAGGGAGAGACAGCCAATGGAATCATGGCATACAAAATTCATACTCTTATAAAACTCCAAATACAACATGCCATAATAGTCTAATGCGGCATAAAGCAATTTTAAGTGTTCAGTACAAGGCACAAGTATGTTCTCAGTACAGCCACCACTGAACATAGATGTTCAATGCTCTGGAGGAAAGAATACTCCCAACAATGCTCTCTGCTATTTCCTGCTTTCTAAAAGAATGTAATTCTTCATTTTCAGCATCAGCATTGCAAGTCTTGAGTTTGAAAAATAAAGTACAATCATTTTAAAGACAGATGCCTTTGAGGTAAACAGTCCTTTAATATCAGCTGCTTCAGAAGCCAAGCTGGTCTGAAGATCAAAGCAAGACAAGCTCAGTACAGAAGCACAATATTTATTATGAAGCCAACTGACATAGTTGGGGCAAGCAAAAGGAACAGACAAGCTTTCAGCAAAGCGAGGTTTTCAGGTTCGTTACCATATAACTCAAGGCCGTCTATATTCATCTAAACTGGAATCATTAACTTTTTCCCAGAAAGAGCAGGTACATCTGCAGAGTTTAAAAATTAAGCTTTTTACCATCAAAGTCAGTTACAACTGGCTGCACATCCTCATTAGCTGTTACACTGCACTTTAGCAATACTGTCCAACGGCTTTACTGCTTCCTACACGGGTTACTCAGAATGTCAGGACTTTACAGTGCAGACAGGATCACCTCCAAGGATTGCTTAAGGATGTGCTCTGTCTTGCCTGGAAGAGCTCACTTAAATGTGACCAACTTGCTGCCTATACAAACAAACATAAAGCCCAAATGCAATAGGAAAATCATTGTTTTCACTTCCAGTTTAATCAGCTTTAGAGTTCAGCTTTGCTGACACCTGTCAGACTGCAGCATGGCAGGAGCAATGTTTCTGCCATGACCTGGCTTGCGCGGATTTCAGGAAGAGATCCAGAAATGGATAGCTTTTCTCCAGATAGTGCCATCATTCAGTTTCTTGCTTCAAACGAGGATGAAATACTGGCAGAGTCCTCAAAAGAATCTCTCTTTTTTTTGGGAACTGTATCCCAACTTCAGAATGAAATAATACAAACATATGAACTTCCAGACACGTTACTGATCAGCTTTGCACTGAACATTCTCTCAGTCATTCTCAAATTAATTTTATTTTGGTATTAGTTTAACCTGGAACATATTCTACTGTGTAAGACCTCTCTTACACTCATGAGCATGTGTTCTTGGAAAGACAATGGCTACTCACTGTCCCAGTCCAGGAGTTTTGATCAGGAAAGTGTTCACAAGTCAAAATTTAAAAACAAATAAAGTTACACAATTGCCATAGCCAAGAAGCTGTCCTGCATTGGCTAGGAATTTATACATGAAGATAAGGGCACCGACCTCTATCAAGAAATTGTAAGAGATTTGTGATATCTGTGGTTACTGCTTTCTGCGCAACATACGACAGTTGATTAGAGAATAAAAAATACCCAGTAGTGTTTGTCCCTAATATAATGAAATATAAATGAATGAAGGTACCAAGGATGAACCTGGACAATCCTTTAAAATGGCTGAAATTAGTTTATTACTGCATTCATTTCTCACTAATAATGCTATTTAAATAATGTCCAACCTGATTACAAAATCAGGCAGGTGCATTTAGACCTTAGGCTGTATAAACACGCCTTACAAAAAACCCAAAAGCAATTCCCCTTTTTCTTTCTGCAACTGAACATACACTAAAAATATTCTTCACAGTCCCTCTTAATGGATACTGATATTCAGAAGCATCTGCGTTTTTCTTTCAGTGCCAAATCATCTGACACAAATTCCTTTAAATCCACCTAAAACCCAACAAATTCTTTGTTCTAAAGAACAAAGAAGCTGTTAAAGCAGGTTTCCTGGGAAACAGACATGATGGCAGAAATAGCGCTTTGCAGCCTTCCCCTGTGCCGTGCCAGATAAAATGCAGAGTTATTTAAAGTAATGCTAAATTATGGACGTTGTCATTAATTACCGATGAGGTTTCATCTCCTAAAGCAAGTGAACACTAGTACATAGTGACTTGGTGGCACTTTTCAGCCAGTGCCCAAGCACCAGGCACACAAGGACTGGGGCTTTGTTTTGTGAATCTGTTCCTTTTTCTGCTTTGCAGCACCAAAGAGCACCCACGTGGCTGCCACTCCAGAGAGTGGTGTGTGACTGCCGGGTTCAAACCAATTCAGGTAAGAATCTGAATTCAAAAGTGCACACCTGAAGCTAAGAAATAACTGCTCTGGGGGTGGGGTTTTCCTTTCCTTTCTCCAACTTTAATTTTACCCTAACCATTATGCTTTAAGAAACACTTCTTAACTATCTGCCACAGCTGAGAACTGCCACATTGAAATTAAATTCTTTAAATTCTACTGCCTTGGCACTTCAGGAAAAAAAATTAAAAAATCAGGAAGTCTAGAATTTGTCCTAATTTTCTTATACTTTTCTTTCGTTTGGAAAAAGAGCCATGGAAGCAAGCTTATTTCCTATTTTTTCCCATCTCATACGTGCATTCTGGCTTCATTTTTGAATTATTAAACTGTAAGAAAGCACTAGCTCACTGAACCATCTCATGGCTGTGCTAAAAGGAAAGTTCAAAAGGAAAACTAAAGCAGTGAGTCAGCATGGGGAAGGCCACTTCCACCGCTCCCCCTGAATTGCAGAAATGGAGTCGCGCAGGCAATCCTTCCCAGGAACAGACATCCCCTACAAACTAATGGGGGGAAAGTGGGGAGGAGGAGGAGGAGATCCTTTGCTGGCAAGTCAGAGCTTACCAAGTTTCAAGCAAGAAAAAGATAATGAAAGATGTGTTCAAAACAGCGGCTAGGAGCATACGAGAAAAATCGTGTTTCAGGCCAGGTTCTGAAGTTTAACTGGAGCAGCAAAAGGAAAAGCAGAAAAGCAGGGAATGCACAAAGGACTGCAGAAGTGTAAGTGCACACACACACACCTTGCTGTATCTCTAGTCTGATATCGCTTAAATGGCTTGTGCTGTTTTTCTCAACCACCTTTGCTTTTCCCTGCCCTGAATTTTGGTCTTTCCAAAACATTATTCAGAACTGTAATATTTATTCTGAATATTATCCATTTCTCAAAGCTGCAGCTTTGCTGCACTGCCACCACATTTTTATCTTTTAAATTCACTTAGCCAAACGATGCTGCTTTTCAAAGGAGTCCTCCTTCATTTGCACTCAGCCAAGCATTCAGCCTCACTTGCACACCAAACCCCCGTGCATGTAAAGATGCATTATTCATCACCCTCATATGCATATGCACATTCCTCGGCAGAAGTCTGGGCAGACATTTTGTCAGCACTCCAAATGGCTTGGCCAGTAGACACAGTGAATATCTAGGCAGGAGACCAAGCTGGAGAAACCCCATCAAAATACACTGTCGTGGAGTGAAAAGCATCTTGCAGTCCTTGGGCTTTAAGGGGTATGACGTTGTGATACAGAGGGGGAGAACAGAAACCAGGATGTGCCAGTGTCGCTATATCACTGCAGGAGCGTGCTGGTTGATAGCAGGAGTGGAAGAGCTTGTGGCAAGGGTGGAAGAAAGAAAAACTTGGAATAAGGAAAAACTTGGAAAAGGACAAAGGAAATGCCTTGGCACCTCATGGCACAACAGTCATAACAAACACCTTCAGAGCATAGGTGTTTGATACCTTGAAGACAAAACTCAGGCTTTCATCCCTTTCCAGGCCCACAAGAAGCACCTTTTTATCAGCTCTGGTTTTCCCTAACAAGAAGGTGGCCAGGCTGAAGAACAAGGGGGAACAGAAAACCTTAATGGTCCTGCACTAGGTTCTTTGAATCATGAGCTTTGCCTGTTAATTGGTCTTATTTCCATGAATAATGTGTTGGTATTTCACTCTGCCCAAATTAGCTTGCCCAAAGCTTGAGAATTGGCTCGCAGGCAGACCGGCCCCCTGCTGCGTTTGGATCTGTGCCTTTTCAGCTGATTCTCCATCTCCAGAGGATATCAATTAAACCTCTACTATATTCTACAGGCTGTGTCTGTTTGTGTCACATACACACAAAAAACTTATTTGACTGGAACAAGGCTTTAGAAGAACAACCTGCTGTGGGGAGGTTAGATAACAGGCTTTTAACACAGTAGATGCACTTCAAACCTCTCAGACCTTTGACTTCTTGAGGCTAAGACTAGAATATATCAAGGATTTTAAATGCTCTCGAAATGACATACTGCTACTATGAAAGCTTTGAAATAGAGAGTGGAGTATTACTGAGTGATAGTGTACGTTGAGGCTTTAAACTCATTCATGAAAAACATTAGGAGCCGAGTTTTGTCCCCTCCTCCCTCACACCAATTTGATGCTTGGCACTGCTTGGCATCTCAAGTGCCATGGACTGGGGGTAGCACCCATTTGACACTGAAACACCAGAACAGGGGTTTTACCTGTTCAGAGTGGGTTATTAAATTACTTCTGCTAGCAGTTAATATCCACACTCTGAAAGGAAAACCCCATACCAGTAACTAGCACACGAATCAAAGATGTTAGAAGCTATCTGTGTAACTGCTAAGTCTTCAGATTCACATCCTAAAATAATGGGATAGCTGTTCCTAGTTTTAAATTAATTCAGTCTGCATTATTTAGCATTTCTAATACTGGAAAGCTGGACAACCTTTGAGAAGTCCCAGTAAAGTATCAGTAAAATATTTTCTGGCAAAGACGGCCTCTATAAAAAGAGGTATGCTAACTGGGATTAACCTATATTTAAAAGAACAGTAATCAGAAAGGGACATTTCATTAACAACTTTAATTATTTCCAAATCCCTATACAGGTCATACCCCATTAGCACCAAGGGCTTTTTTATTTTAATATACTTGCAGGCCATCCCAATGAACAAGAATTAATTTTCATGGGTGGAAAACATGGCTATAAAAAATGTGTCTCTTTTTCAGCCCGAAAGCACAGCAACTTGCACCCCCCCACTCCCTGTCCCCTCTCCTCTCAAGGTGAGCATTTTCACGGAGCACTGTGAGGCAGCTGTGATGTAACTTTGTGCTCCAGGGGTCACAGCTGCTGTCTGATGCTTTCAGTTCAGAGGGGTGAGTTCCCAACACTCTGCACGTAACTCTGCTTTGCTCTACTCATTTAACTGAAACATTTTCTTTAAGAGAATAAACTGTAAAGTTTTAAATAGTAACAGAAGATAAGGAATGTTTTAAGATGGCAGTCAATATCTCTTTTGTTAAACATGGGGTCAGTCTCGCCCAAAGGATTTGGACACTGCTGGATTAACCTGAACACTAGAGGTCTTAGCAGCACAAAATTCTAATCTGCTCTGCATGAGACAGCAAGATAAAAAGGAAAGCTTTTTTATTTTTTTTAATGTTTTTTCATTTGGTTTTGCCAAGAAACCTGAGAGACTTCATCAGCCTCCTAAGAAAAGCCATAAATCCAGGCTAGCACAACAGTGATAAGGGAAAGAGACACTCTAAGACCTATGTGTAAGCACAATTGCACCTGAGAAACTCCCTGGTGTCACATCACAAAGGTTTCCTGAAGTTCCCCAGTGTGTTTTCTGTACGTGTGTGTTCCCCTGGGTATATTGACCCAGTATGTATTTGTGACTAAGTTTCCAGCCAGCACATATGTTGCTCAAAACACAGCTTCAGCAATAGCAGCTCCATTGCCTGAACCCATCAGTCAATAAATAGAAACAATCACAAAGGTTTGATATTTTGCTAGACAAGGCATTCTGCTAGTCAGAGCCATTCTAGAACTAAATAGGGATTTTATATTTCTCATTTTCACACAGTTGTAGTTGCAGAATATTTCAGAGGTGGTTTCAGCAGTGCCGGAACGCCAGCTGTGCACAGTGCTGTGGGTGACTGTGCACAGCATTTAGAAAGACAGAGTTACCTCATTTTCCTGGGTGAAATCAAGAGCATCTTCCCCTGATGCAAGCAGAGAATGAAGAATCCTTTGTTTCACCTGTTCCCATTCAACCAGCATTGATTCTCGGTGATACTCCTCAGCCATGGCAAAAGTCTGTTGGTGAAGAAGAACCAAAAGCTAAGGAACATATAGAAACACCCATCAGCCTAACTCTTCTATTAATAGACAAGCCCAAAAATGAAACAGAAAATAGCAACTACATAAATCAACCAGGTCAGCCCTCAAGAGCTAATGGTGTGCTGCATATTATTTTAACAGGCTTCCCGTTCAGGTACAAGGGGATTCAGAAAGTAGGTGGAGGTGGAATTAAGACAACTCTCACATACCCCCAGCTGGTAAAAGAGGGAAACTGTGTCTCTTCCACCGCACCGCAGCACACGAATCTGAGCAGGCTGAAAATCGGTAGGCTTCCTCCCTTAACTTAGCAGCACACACAATATCCAGGTTCATCACTGATCTGTGTGGCTTGTTGAGACTTAAATTCTCTAATGACCACTAGCTTTTCACCTCCTTGGAGGCTACAAAGGTCTGACTCCCTGCATTCTTAACAAAGACGTGTGTTTATTGCCCATAATCATTTTCAGGTCTTTACCAGTGTGCTTTTCTTTTAAACGGGAAATAGGATAAAATAAAAATCATAACAGTAAGGGAAAACTAGCCAATGTTAAAGAATCAGGAAGTCTCTTTCATCAGGCACATAACTTGGGAAAGCACACAGGAAAATCATATCCCAAGAAAAAACAACCTTTACCTTTAAAATGGCTGAAGTGCTACACTGTCTTCAGATCCAGCTGGGGAACATATGGGATGAAACAGCTTTTCCCTCAGTAAGGAAAATATTCCCTTATTTTGGCAATAGCATTAGGATAGAGAAGATGCTTCACTACCTTTTCTGTTATTGCTGGGGTGAGACTAACAGCCTCAGGGATACCAGGGCAGGAAATAAAGAGAATCTCCACTAATTCTAAATAGAGAATAAGCTATGTTGTGTCTTCTCTCCTGTTCACACAGCTCCATGCTGCAACGTACATAAATAAATGTCTTGGTTGGCTGACTAAGTTTTTCGTTTCATTGCACTTCACTGTTAGGATATTGTCAATTAATGGGCAAAACATTCCTCAGAAATAATGAATTGATAAGACACAGTGACATTTGTCAAACATTTAATTACAATGCATGCATGCAACTAGAGCATAAGATTTCTGTTTCTTTGTTGCGTTACATAAATTCACTTTATATTTTCATGGCAGGATATAGGTCTCACCTGTACCTTCACTGTAATAATTTCAACAGGGTTTTAAATATGCTTCAATAGTTACAGCATAATGTTATGCAATTGAAATAATTTAATAATGCTTATGTACTATTTCCTGTCATTTGAAAGAAACACAGGCTCAGTTCTAAACCTGATGCCACCAGTGTACGTGGAGGGAAACAATCATAACATGAGCACTAGGAAGTATGGAATGACATTTTCAAGAAGTTGTTTTAAGACAAACAACAGGAAGCATTTTCCCATGCTGCATAATTCAATTGTGAAAATCATTGCCCCAGAACATGACAGATACCAAAAGCACAAACAGATTCAGAAACAGGATTAGATGAGTTTCTTATCAGAAAACAAGTTGCTGCTCAGATGATCTTCAAAACAACTATTTGTTCAGAGGTGAAGATACAGGAGTTGAAGAGGGGAAGGCTAGCTCTATCTTTTTCTTACAGACTAAGTACTGATCCCTTTCAAGGGAAGAAAACTGCACTCCGCAAACCTCTCCGGGTTTTGTTTTTAGGAAAAAACGACGGTGCTTTCTTCCAACTTACCCTCCTCCTAGACTCTTCAATGGCAGACAGCAGTGCATTATCTTTTTCATTCTTCAGGAATCCCTGCAGAAAACGAGAAACAGAGCTTCAGCCAAAAAAATCAGCCTTGCACTTACATCAGATACATATTGTAGTACTCAGCTCTTTCAGCTCTGAGAAGTGCTCAGAGCTCTCTCTCTGCAGTCCAGTCTCAAGAAGTTTAAAGGTCACTTTACTTCATCAGAGGTACAGTAAGATGCCCATCCAGAGCAATGTGGAAATGAAAATGCATTAATCCCCTCTTTTAATATGCATTAAATCCTAGTGAAATGTCCTGCTTCTATTCTCTTTTATCTCTGTGTCCCAGCATCTGCTTCCTCTTGCTCTCCATTTGAGGGAGCTAGGATGAAAGCTGGTAGGAGCGATAAGCCAAGATAAGATTGTTGGACTGGAGTATGCTGAAAAAAATAAAACAGTCTTTGACTTGGCAGCTTCAGGCAGAAGTGGAGCTCTTGGAGGACCGATAGGAACTGTGAAAAAGAGCCTTAAAAATAGTCAGTTGAGGAAGGATGGAAATAACTAAACAGTTGGAAAGCATACAGAAAAAGTTTACCACACAGCTTCTCTCCATGAATACAGCTGGAGTGGGTAAAAAGGAAGAACTGTATTTTTAATTTTCAGTATATCAGTAAATCTCAAAGAGGTCAGGTGTGTGTGAACAAACTGATTTAGATGAGCTGTTAGCTTCTTATCCCAAAGGTTACTTTTATGACCTATACTAGGAAATAGAAAATAGTTTTAACTTTAAACAAGTAGCTGTGGGGTAAACTGCGGTAACACACAGAGACAACAATCAAGATACGTTTATCATACTTCAACATGAATATCTTTATTCTGCATTTTCACCGTTACATCACCAATTAAATAAACTAAGTTGATTTGTACTCCCGGGCTTCAACTTAATCATTATTCAGGTCACAAAAAAGAAAAAGAAATCTTTATCTCCCTCTGAAGTAATCAACTCTAAATGATCAACTCCATTAAGTGTTAATATCTTAAAAGTCTGTACGCTCACTTCACAGCTTTAAAACCAAAAGCTGCTAACAAACCCACAGAGTGGGAACTCAATGGACCATGCTTTATGCTTTTATAAAGAGAAAACACAATTGCAGCAGTGTCCAACCGAATTTGTCGGGAATCAGGAGAGTTTTGTGCCTTTTAGTCTCCCCATCTTCCTGCAAAGAATTCCTGTGGTGACACAGGGAGATTTGGGCTGTTGGAAAAATATATTTGCAGTAGGTCTTAGAAACAGCCCTGCAGCAGTAATACATACAACCACAAGTATCACAGAGTGATACTTAGCTCTGGGAGGTGAGGAGCATTTGAAATCTCCCCAACCTGAAGCAATCTGGCAGGAAACCGCCACAGAGGTGTGCTGCCTGCCTTCCTGCTCCCCAGCACCAGCATGTGAAATAAAGGGCATTGCACCCTCTCCTTCTGAAATATGTAGAACAAGCGTTTGAGGTACATGGGACAGGCTGCGACCTCCTTCAGCTGGAAATAAGAATGTGACCCCTTTCTGCACACCAGAGAGAGAACAAGCCGCTATCCTCCGAGAGACGTGCGGTGCAGCTCCCCAGAAACAGCCCTTGAATTACACACAGAAGAGAGCGGTCACTGCTACCCAGCCTATTCTTCATTTCACCAGCCGACAGGTCCTGCTTTATTTATAGACAATGCCCACAGAGAAATCACAGTTACAACCTGAAAAAAAGGAAGCTAAATCCAGATCCTCGCACACGTCTGGGGACCAACTATTACAGCAGCTGTCACCGAGACAAGGGTTGCCGCAGTCACCTAACTGGGCCAAGACCCAGCCTCGGCTCTGTGCAGGAGAGGGATGGAGATGTGCCTTGCATGGCTTGTCCCTGCCTGCACGGGTAGAAGGACTTTGGGAGGGCAACAAGTTTTCTGTAGTTTTTTGGTTTTTTTTTTTCATTTCACCACCTCCGACCTAAAATGGAGAAAAATTATCAGGAATTAAAACAAGCCGTGCTTCTAAGCTTCAAAGCACGCACCAATACGCGAGCAGAAGAGACAGATCCATTTCTGATGGTAGAGATCTGATGCTGCAGTGTGTTAGCTGTATTCTAACAACACTGCTAATTTTACAGGCAAAACCAGCCCACTGTCTCCAAGATGCAGACCTACAGCTATCTGGATGTGATGGAGGGTGTGAGCTTGCAGATGTCCTGGATGCCTGGCTCCCTGCTCGTTCTGTGAGCACTGGATACCTGGAAACCCCAAGAGATACCGGAGATTTCCTGCCCTTGGTCTTCCCCTCTTTCCTTGCAGGGATGTGTGGCCTTAGCTGAGCAGGTACCTGCCTAGAAATGTACACAGCAATGATAGTAATCAACAGAGTAATTAAAGATGTGCTTGAACTTCCCTTGATGTCAGTAAATCCAGGCTGAGTATCCTTAATGAAACCACCCAGCTCCCAGAGAGTTCTACTAGGTCCGTTTAAGGGATCACATTACACCGAATGCCAATTAGAGGATGATAACTGTCTTTTTCAATCTCAAAAACTACTCCTTTAGCAAAAGAAAATCCTCACACATTCCAAATAATATCTGCAATGCCTCACTGAGGAGAGGTACCTTTTTAAAAGGTTGCCCTATGTCTTGTGTTAAACATTATGACTCTAGCATGACAATTGCTGCTTCAGTTAATTACAGGCTAATTGTTAAACCTCAGAAGAGGGAGTTTCAGTAACTGATGCTGGAGCTCCTGTTACTGCTTGTGCGAGCTGCTTCTGCTTAGTTAGGCCAAATAAGAGCTCCTGGGGGTGTCACTCCAGACTTCGGTGGCCAGAATTTCACTCGTTAAGAAAGTGAGGTGTGTCCGGCTGGCTGCTGGATTCCCTGGATTTATCGCATTGCCACCTAGTGGTGCACTACACTTTGATCACCAGACGCGATTTCACGGACACACATAAATGCACCCAAATACACCTCTGCTGCATGAAAAAGCAGAGCCCCGGAACAAGGACGGGCAGAAAGATGGAAGGGATGCACTTTACATTAGAGAATTTTTGTCCTCAGAAATCCCAGGTCACAACTTTAAGGGTTCACGTATCTCTCAAGAAGGCTGGGCTGGGAACGGTGCTGGTTGTGCTCACCAGTTACATCTGCCCTAAAAGCTTTCCGCAGTCCCAGAGGCGAGGTTTGACTTTGCCACGAACGCTGGCAGACTGTAACAAGGAGACGGAGGTGCGGCGTTCAGCACGCACGGGGAGTGCACGACCCACAAAGCAGGAGCCGCCCTCTCAGGGGAGATGCTGCTGATTGTACAACGAGTAACATTGTACAGACATTGCTTCATATTCAGCATCCAAAGAGAAAAGCAGGAGGAGAACAGAGATTATTGTTAGGAGACAAAACGCTTTTTTGCAGAGGCAGATGGCAAAGATAGGAACAGCCAACACGAGGACTGCTATAATCTCAGAGGTGAAAACCTCACCTTGCAGCTATCCGTGCACAAGCTCTGCCAGCGGAGGGATCCCAGCGTTGCTCGGATTTTGCTTGAAAATGAAAATCTTACTTCCTTGAGGCAGGTTTATGGAAAAAGCGCACAGAGCCTTAATGTCACATCACTCTGCCCTGCTTTTGGTTTTCCTCTCTGTTACTGTCTGACTCCCACACATCCTTCCTGCATCTAGTTTGGAAGGGAAGCAGCATAACTCTTCTCCATCACCAGTTCTCTGCAACACTCACTGCTGAATGTTTCCCACACACCATTTGTACAATATCCGATGCGATGGTGTTTGCAAAACAGGGACACAGGCATAGAAATACACCCACTCTCGCACCTTCAGGTTCCCGTTTCTCAGTTAGTCCCGCTTACACTTACATGTCTACTGACTCTCAGCATCTTTCCTAAGCACATTCCAGATCCTCTTGGATCTCTTACACCTTGAATTTCAGCCTGATCTGCTCATAGTCTCCTCTTTTTGCTGAAATCCAGCCTCACTCTGCCTCACTTGACTATGGTTTGTAGAAGTGGCCCCACAGCAGAAGGGCAGGACAGGACCCCTGGCAGCCTGTGCTTGCTCTGCCGTTGCCTCTCATCTCAGACAACCACGGACACAGGCTGATTTGACAGCAATCAGCACCTGCCTTGCTCCAGCCTGAATTCCAGCAAGAGAGTGTTCCAGTAGTTCATTATCGGTACAAAAGGGCACACGTGCGCGCACCGATGGTCTCTTTTTGACAGGAGACTGAAAGTCTCTTCCATTTACTGCAGCAAATGAGGTTAGTAAACTCTCCTGGCTGAGAGAAGTCTCTTAATTACTTTCATCAGCCAGGCCATACTTTTAATACTTGATCTTAGTATTCAAGCTGTCACGAGAAGGCGAATGTTGCCAAGTAGTATATTGAGGCCTTGGATGTTGACAGGAATGGGTACTTTTTCACTGGCACAGAAAGAAAGAAGAAAATGAAATGAACAATCTGGGACCATTTCAAGTCAATTGCTCTTTGATTAAAATATTTCCAAGTGCTGGATTTCCAGTAGATCCAGTGAATCCAGGAGGGACAGTTAACAAAAATCACTCTTTGGCAACTCCAGGTAAAGCACCTGAATTTATTATTTCTACTAGCAATTCTAAGAAACAATTTGCTAAGTACAATCCTATTGAAAACATGGGCACATCTGAGCACACTCCCGAGGTGTTGTACCCTGCCACAACCCTCCTGGCTATGTTCTCTCTGGAAACAGAAAATGAAGCAAAACTACCTGGCACTTTTTTAACCTAAATTATTGTTTGTGCTGACACAAGCATCAGTGCTTGCTGGCTGCCTTTAAATAGATAGGCCAAAGGGTGAAGAGCCACGGGGTGCCCAACTACTGTATTCCTGAGGATGGGGACACACCGGTGTAGCGTGGGCAGTATTTCGGTCTGTTCACTCTTCCTTTGTACGCGTGACACCAATGTGTCTTGGAAGCTTCCATAAGTCTCTCCATGATTTGTTTTTCAGAAAGCATCAGGTTTTTTGGGCTAAAGCCATGCAGATAAGCAGCTTCGCTACATACCTTGGCCTGTGCAATGCTGTGCCCTTCAAAGCAGCAAGGCAGATGCCCAAAGATCAGCTACCAAGCAAAACGAGCCAAGAGCATTTGTGAAATTGGCTTCCTCCTTGGAGAGCTTCAGATGGCAAAACTGCTACAGGGCCAAAGCAGACTGAGGGCCCGAGTGCAGAAATCCTCAGAGGGGAAGAGAACCCAAGGAAGGGTGATTCGCCAGTCAGTATCACTTCAAAGCTGCACGAGAGGCAAGGAACACATCATTGCACACGGACACTAAGGTCCACTGGAAAGGACAGTCTGACGAGTCTCATCCCATAGCTGCATACGTTGTTCTATTTAAGGATTTAGCAATACAAAATTCCCCTAGCCTAAGACAGCTGCACTTGTCGAACTACAACATCAACTCAACTTCCTTACCATCACGTTTAGAGTGGGAAATCCTGCGACATTTTTAATTCCCTGTTGACTGAGCAGGAGAAGCAGGGAAAAACCAAAAGGCTTTACAGCTTGATAAGACCTCAGAGTCGGTTGTTGCATCAGAGACTTTCAAAGCAACAGCCATGTTGAAGCTGAAAAGGGAAAAGCACGTAGCAATAGCTAGAACACAAAACTGTGCTAATACAGCCAAATCCCGGGCTTGGGGAAGATCTGCTGCTCTGCTGCCTGCCTTCACAGAGGTGTCAAATCACATCCCTCTGTGTAATGTGACTGTGCTCCACACTTGTAGCCGATACTCATGCTCAGCTGGTTTGAGAGTCAAGCTAGGAGAGTTCTTCCCCACCCTGCAAGCCAATAGCATTTGAGTGGCAGTAAGTCATTAAAATATACAAAGCCTGGCTTCATCTCTCCTGCCTTGCGTGACTAGCAACAATTTTAAAGATTACTTCAGGGTTTTTTAAGTGGCTTCCTGCTCCAGCAGAATCAAATTTTGCGGAGCCGCAATACTGTCTCCTTTCATGATGGAGAAGCAGCAACCTGGGCCTCACCCCAGCAGCAGCAGGAGTCAATGCACGCCAGGCTGGAGTCCACGCGCAGTGCAGAACAAGAGGGGCACCTCCACTTGCCCACGAGGCTCTCCCTGGGGCTGTGTGCACCACTGAAGATGCACAGCAGCACCCTCCTTTGCCAGAGACAAGCCCCGGGGCAGGAACAGGGCCCCCCTACCCCACCATCGGCACGCGTTGATGCGGTGCCCAGGTTCCAACACAGTCTTTAATCTGTGTTACAGAGTGAGCCTTAAGCAAATATTTACAAAGAGCTCTCTGCTGCAGGTTAGTGCCCGCAATGCAAAGATCTAGTACTTTTTTTGGTATTTTTTTACTGATTTGAGACTGTTTGATCTGTGAAACTCATGCAGTTTTCACAGTAATCTTAAGACGGTATCCAGGAACATTGGATTTTGCTGTGTTGGATAAATATCATTATTCCTTCTAGCCGTGACAGGAGAAACTCAAACTGCCGAAAGAAGCATTCCTTAGGAAATCACAGATCAGCTCTAACATAAGCAGGGGCAGATGGTGCACGCTCTTTGACTCTTGCTGGGCCTCTTTGAATCTGGCAAGTGAAGACTGAAAATGTGTTCCTCAGACATACTGGCTTGAAGGGAAGAAATACAAACACCTCCTAGCGCTCACTTCAGCCAGGACACCATCCACTAAGCACGGAAGGCTTATATCAAACAATCAGTTAATATCAAACCATCCCCGGCACTGAGAGGCACCACCACATCCCACACCCAACCGCAGTCCTCCGAAACACATCTGCAGCATGTGGCCGGCAAGGACAGTGCAAGGTATCTGTAGTGAACAGAAGCAAAATTTACCATGAAACATACAGGGAGCACAGCTTTATCACACTGGAAATGTCGAGAAAAATACCACTGCTCAGATTTCCGGCAGGAATATTGTGCCAGGCACTCGGCAGCGCCAAAATCGAACTCTCCGTTATGTGGCACTGCTTGTTCCGTGTATAAATGGAGATCATCACTGCTGGCGAGAAACATGACTCTGCTTAATTTTAGTTTCTTCTGTTTCAACGCAGGATGCTCAGTGAGTTCATGCACTATGAGATTTCAGTATTTCACTTAAACGTGTACTTACAAGTGGCTTAACTCCTAACAGAACATGAAAATTCATTGCAGTGTTCCTGTGTATTTTAGGTTTTACAAAATATGTCAAAAGACATTTACAGGATTTAACAAATCCAAGTGCAATAAAAATGAGTGAAGTAGGACACTTTAAAAAAAATCCACAATATATCAACCATCACAATAGATATAATTTATATACTACTTATACAGTGTACCTAATTATTAAAATATTAGTAATTACCCATACTATTTGTTCTGTCTTTCCCCTTCGTCAGAGTGAAACCAAAATAACTTCAATTACATAAGTTAGTTTCTCATTCTCAGACTCTAAAAATCTGTTGCCGTGTTATGTTGGGCTGCACAGCGTGAGAATGCTGTTAAAAGGCAGTTTAGTAGTTTTTTTTCAAAGTCACAAAGACTTTAATGGCATAAAACTAAGATAATACATTTTTTAATCCAAAATTTTGCAGCAAAGTTGATTAGAATGAGGTTCTCTTTCACATACAATTACCAGCCTCCACTGCACAAATCATTTTTGACAGCAATTGTTAATGCAACACAAAAGTAGTGTAAACAACAGTGCTACTTTCTCTAGTGATCCTGTCTTTCTCCCCAGGCGTATACTCATTTTCCTTCTCCCTAGGATATAACTGGGAGTGGTTCAACAAGAATCCCAGGTCCTACCAAGGTACGAAGCACCAAGGAGATCTGTGCAATAACAAAACAGAAAGTCTAGAATAGCCCTAACCTGCTGAGAGGTCATGCAAAGAACAGGAGGAGTAGTAATGAAAAAAAAGTATCTAGAACGAGGAGGATATTACCGCCTTTACACTCCTGAATATTACTGAATGTAATACATAGATTTGTCTCAGGAATATAAACATCTCTGTGTTCTATTAATTGAACAAACATAAAAATGGAAAACTAGAAAGGTAGACAGACTCTCGCCAGCCAACTGTGGCAACAGGAGATGTTACTCAAGAAGGAGCTTGTCCGGCTGGCTAACACTGGTCCATTACACCTGAAAACATCTCAGATGGTGTTTCTGTTTGTCTTAATCAAGACAAAGAAACCAAAATGTCACATAGGCAATTAAATACAATGCTACCTCACTTGGAATACAACTTCTTGAGTGAGGGAAGCTCTCCACACAATCAGGGGCCAGCAGGACCAGCAGCAGGACCCACAGGAAGCCCATCTCCTGTGGCACTGGCGTTTCACCATCAGCAACGGCATCAGCACAGAGCGAACAGACCACACAGTCTGAAACCTGAGCGCATTCATCCAGTTTCCAAATGCACGGCTACCTGTTTTTCTCAGCATTTTTAAATGCAGAGGGATGACCTTAGTGTGGGGCTTTGCTCAGCACTACGATGAGTAGCTAGAGCCTCTCTCCTGCACTATACAAGTCCTTGCATTAGCACCGTGATTAAAAATACAACCCTACAAAAATCACAAACGCATCAAGAGATCCACAAGCAAAACAAAACTCAAGGCTTTGCGTCTTTTTTTGGAATTTATTTTAAATAAATTAAATTATGAGATAATTCCAGCGGGCTTGAGATCCACAATGCAACCCCATAGTAAAAATATTTATAGCATGCAAACAAAAATAATTTCTGCTCATCCACTAGAATAAGCTGTTATACCCGCCTCTCCAGTATCATGTTTTTTAAGGGAATACTGTGAAAAAACCTACAGATTTAAATGATTTAATACCTTCATTGTACAGTCATAACTAAGGCTGGAATGTAATACCTCTTGCTGGAAACATCCTCTCATCAGGCAGGACGCCCTCGAATCAAGCCATCAAAACCAATTTCACTGATGACGCCATTTTCTTATTTCTTTCGCTGCCATTTTAGCATCGTGGTTACTCCACATTTCCTCGAGAAGTAGCTGTGCATTCTTCCTGCTCTAAGAGGAAACCATGCTCAAATAACACAGTGACAAATGAAACCTGTACGTTGAATTTCTGCCCGTGTCACGTCCCTGCATGGCAGGGGCAGGGACGGAGCACAGTTGCCATTGCAGACCACACCTCAATTCCCTGTACCGAGAGCTGGCGAGGAGTCTCCCGAGATGGTGCAAGCTGAGAAACCAGCCACTGGAAATCCGTGGGCACCACACGAAAAATTGATGCAACTGAGGAAAGAGGAGTGTCCAGCCCTGTTACAGGAGGTGTCTCTCTGAACCCCACAGAAAATGCTGGTTAGTAAGGGAGTAGCTTGAAAAGAGAAGCAAAAGGCATAAAGGAGGCACAGAGACAAGCTTGCAGTGTCTGCTGCTGGACTAATTGTACATTAGCATTAACATATAGGCAACCACAAAAACCCACTTAACCTGGCAGCAGAAAATTCATTTCTCAGGATCACATTCAAAAGCCAAACTGCCATCCCAGTCAATCAATGAAGTATTCGCTATCCCAAAATGACATTTCTGATGGATCACCAGCAAGAGGGGCAAATTGTTAAACAAACTTGCTACTCATTAACACCCAAGCCTCCTGTAATTCACTTCTAAAAATTTTAGTGTAGTCCTTCCGTCTCCCCCACCCCTTTTTAAGTGCTTTATCCTTCTGCTTGCCTGACTGGGAACATGTAACCTTGCTGTTTGCGAGAAACAGGGCTATGCTCAGGATTTTTTGAAAACCAAAACATGATTGATATTTCCACATCTCTTCCTTCACAATTTCAGATGTGTAGAAACAGTTAAATGCCTTCAAGTTAGTCTGAAACTGTAGGTAAAATAACAGTAATGAAAAAAAATTGTTTCTCTTTACCTCCTCTGGATTCAAGTAGTGAGCCTGGCAGCACTGAGTGTGACACTCTCCCTGTTCTCAGGCTGACTGAAGAGGAAAGATTTCGGCTGCGGTGCCCCCATCCCACAGCTGAAAGCCTGCGTGCTGCCTTCCTGAACGTTCCTTAGGAGCAGGAGTTATCTTTCTGCTTCATGAAAAGAAAAGCCGAGCAGCATCTTCCAGCCTCCATCTGCATTTCAGGCAGAAAGCGATGCAGGCAGCAAACGCTCATTGCCTCGAAGGGACAACGCCTGGTTCAGACATCAAAATCCTGTCAGCACTGGGAATGCGACAACCAAGTTACACCGGGATGCAAACCCTAAACCAGCATAGGTGGCTTTCCCCAGTGCTGTACCTCCACAAAGGGGGTTCCTGTAACATTTCTACTGCAATTTGAAGTCTCTCAGAAAAACCCACACAGGGAAAGAAAACCTTTCCCGAGTTAAATTTACTTTATTTCGCTGACAGTGGCTAACACGACAAAGAAAGAGACAAGATTACATTCACTGTAGTGTGAAGAATGTAAGCTCTTTTTTTTTTTTTAAATACACACTGGAACGTCAAGAATATGTGCGAATTTGAAGTTCAGCCCTCTTAAATAGCATGAGATGATTTGGCAAAATCATCCTCCTGAGTTAAAAAAATAAGCCCAAGTTAGCTACCCCATTCTTTCTCAATATTTGTAAATAAATCATAGCTACTTTGTTCACCTAATCGCTATTTTCAACATGACACCTTATCCCCCGGAATAAATATAAATATTTTACTGACAGTGAAAGAAAGCAATTTGGAGTTCATACATGTCATGATATCTTTAAATCCTCAATTTAAACATGCCAAGGTCTTTAGAAATGGTTTTTCTTTACTACATTACTGATACATTTCACAAACTTAATTATTTAAATTACATATGAATTATTAATTGCAGATCATTAAACTAAGAAACAGAAGTCTGGAATATGCCTGTTATAATTATACAATTTATACTTTAAAACGTTAGACATTATAGGGCTCAGAGAGAAAAGCATACATCAGAATTCTCTGCTGCAATAAATACGTTACAATAAACACTTTGTCCTTTTTCAGCTTATTTCTCCTATTGTGTAATAAACCTAAGGTTTAAACTTTCCAGACTTGGGGCATGAGGCCGGTGTGCTGAGGATACACCAGAGACAATAGGTTTCCATTTTTCTCCTCCGGCTGTACTCCACCCTGGCTAAGGAACTGTCTAGCAGTGCATGCCTTTATTTGCGTCTTGCATTAACAAGGCACACAAGCTTTCGGACTTTAATGTAAATTAAATGTCAAGTCCAGATGCTGCCTACAGATATCACAGAAAACCCTGCTATAAGAGACCTACAGCTAATTATTCATTACAGTGGCTCAGTCATTTTTTCATACATTAATTTATGGAGCTTAGTTGAACTCTGTCTCCCACCCACTTCAAACAAAGGAAAATAATTTACCACACTGTACCAACAGCAAGGATAACTGAGCCATCTCCCATATGGGGTCAGTGGGGATGGGATGGTTTCCTCCATATTTTTACACAGGCAAACCACACATTTCATTGTCCTTTACTTGACTTTTTGCTGAGCTGCTTTTGTGGCGAGACCCCCCTTTGCTCAGGTAATCTGGTTGGAGAGAGGCAACTTTTTGGTCATGCTATGCCACTGTTCCGTATGTTCCCTCTGAGCATTTCTCAGTTGACAAAAGGAAGAGTGCAGAACGTGGCACACAGGCACCTTAATATTTGGGGAGGGAGCCCCAAAGGAGGCAAGTCACTCTCTACTGCAAGAGCCCAGGTGCCATCCCAGCACGGTATGTTTTATTAAACTGCTTTCTTTCATTTCCAAAAATAGAATTGAAAGGAAAGGAGAAAAAGCAACCCACCCTGTACTTTTGTCCCCATACCAAAGCCAGGCAGAGCTCCCGGTTTCATGCAGCCTCTAAGTCCCCAGACCTGAGAGTATTAAATCAGCTGCCACCCACCCAGCTAGTCACGGCCACCACATTTATATAAATGTTAATTCCCTGACTGCTTCCCTTTACTATGACTTTACTGGATTAACCCTTTTCACAATGTATCCTATTCAGTTGAAAGAGAGGTGGGATCTAGGCTGCAAACTCCAGTGGACTAAGCAAATATGCTTTACCACCTCATTTAAGAAATTAACAAAAAAAAGCAAATCTCCAAGTAGCTTCATTTGCTTTGAAAGAGTAGAAATATTTTCTCTCTTACTTTTGTCCCACATTTGAAAACCTTACTTCAAAATAAAATTAAAGGAAGTTTAACATGTCTTCTAAATAAATCATAAGTGCATCTGTAAGAACAGGGGAAACAGAGTGGACCAGTATCTTTGCACCACAATGAAAACCAGGAGAAAAAAAAAATCATAATCAAGTAGCATCTTTATTTTTTGTTTAAAATACTTCCATAGACTTTTCATAGCCTAGGGAAGAGAAAACAGGAATAAAGGCATTCTGAAAGTTATGCTCCTGTATTTCTGCTTAAATGAAAAGCAAAGTCAGCAATGTCAAGAGGGTCTTTAAAAAGGCAACACAAATGAAACCCAAAGCAGACGCTGGACTGCCCCACCCAACAGCTGTTCTAGCGAAGAACGTTGGAAGGTAAAGGCACAGACCTTCCCGTTTCTTTTCTGTGAGCAAAGGACCTTTTCTCCAAAACTACCCACCTGTTCTCTTTAATTACTCACCTACAAATTAAAACAACCTGCAGCAACAGTACAAAGAAAAACCGCCACACGAGACACCTGAAGGAAAACTCTCTCTTATCAAAGCAAGCTTTTTACCTTCATTTTATACATTTTAAAAGATAGACATTCCTACCTGTAGATCTCAGTACTGAGGAGTTACAAACCTGTTAATGCTGGCTGTAACTGCCACACTTCAGTTGCCTGGTATTTAGGCTTACACAGCTGTATCTATCTCTGTTAATGTTCAAGTTTTCTCATCTTAAAAAAAAAATATATATAAATCAAACCTGCAAGTCCTGAAATGGCTGAGACAGTCAAGAGTCCAGCAAGACAATAAGAAAGCAGTTGCTTTGCACGGCTGAACACCACTGCCTGTAAAGCATCTATGTATTTTTTTCCAGTGGTGCTTTATTCAAATTCTAGGGAAAGCATCAGTCTGAAACCAGTAACTGATGGGAGTAACAGTTTATAGGTTACAGAAGGATATTTTATTGTTAACGGACTGTACCATGTAGGAATTAGGAGGGGGTGAGGCGGCAGGCAGGCAAGAGGAGAGAGATGCTACTATTTTTTTTCCCCGAGCCACTGCAATTACTCTGATGTGAATTTTTGATGACTTCCGACATATTGCATGGTTAATAATCGTTTCAGCTGTCATGTTTGGTTAATGTGGAAAATGCATTTGCTGCATTGTGATGCAGCACTCCAGCCACAGATTGTAACACCAGTTGTGAAGCTATTCCCTTAACTGAGCTGCATGAATTTGCACATACCATGAGGCTGAAATAAATGGTAGTTTGATTTTTATACAGCAACAGAAAGCTTCTGCCATTTTAGACCTGCAGAGCTGTTGGTACAACTTGTACAGGCAGATAATTTTACTGCATATTAATCGGTGTCGATGCTCTTTAAAGGGGAGCTTTGATTCTCTATTGTTTTGCTGTGTTTGGTTATTTAGCAGTTAAAAGACGGAGCTACTATTTACATTAAACATCACTCTTTTTTGTAGCTTTACACAGGTTATTTAATTGTAAGCATATATACATCAATGAAACTGTCAGCACTACAGAAATGCAGCCTTGTTATTCATACAGGCTCAACCTACTTCTTCCTCCATATGATACTTAAGAGTGTGTGTGTATATATAACCTTGTCTTACAAATGATTGCACATGAGGGGTGAAAATATGCTGCTTACAATCAAATAAAGAGAATTTTATTTGCAAAGTACCACTTCTTCACCTACACTTTAAACATCAAACGGAAAAGTATAAGGTTACATAAATACTCGTGTGTGCCTTTCACTGTCACCAATAGAAAAACAATGCTGCAAGCAATCATGCAATTACAAGAGGAGATGTAAAACGGCAGAGATGAAACCATGCTAAGAGCCAGTCACCCGATGATTAAAGTCAGGCCAGTGTATTCCAGCAGTCAGGTGATGGTGCCATCATTACAGTGCAGAAAGCCACGGAAAAATCGAGAAACAGACCACCCCCATCTTCAAGAAAAAAATTAGAAGCACCAAAGGAATAAAGAATGCATTTGCTAATATGCCAAATGCACAACCACGAAGAAGCATTTCACAGAATGCGTGTGTAACGCTATTGGGAAGTTACGGTCACAGGTCCCAAGTGCACATTTAACCCACGGTGCCAACCCAGCTCCAGTCTGCAAACTGCTGGTGACACTTCCAAATTCAAAGTTCATTCTTTCTAAATTCCAGAACAACAGCCCTGCTGCCACATTCCTTCATTTCACAGTTCAGTAATTCTGCTCACAAATGCACGTCTTGGATATGCAAACACACAGAGGCAAAAAAATCCAGACTTGGGATGTCTACGTTTAATGAAGAACAAAAAGCTACCAGGAGAGTGCTTTACTGTGCATGAGCACTGATGTATCTGCAGAATCATCACCAACACCACCAATTCATTATTTCCACTTCTGTTTAAATTAAAACAACACTGCAATATATATGTTGGGCATGAAATATCAGAAAACATGGTGCAGGACATTTTATATGGAAAAAACAGGAGTCTCTGAATTAATGCTGTACTCTCTGGTTTGGGAGCAATTCACATTAACCAGGGTTATGTCTGCAGAAGGTGCTCTGTCGCTCAGGCTCACCTACCCCAAAGGCATCACTGCACCTTGCACAATTTCAGAGTTTCACAGGTGGCAGAGTGGTCTCTTACAGTGTGTTTTGGCTTTGAAACTAGCAAACTTTATCCTAAAAGTGATTTTCCTCAAATGACTGCAGGGAGCAATCCCTCCCTGCTTGTGACCAAATGAACACTGAATATGTGAATCCTCCTACCAGGCATTTCACGAGTGGGGAAGACAGGTCCAAATCCAACATTCTTAGTGGAAAACTGCAGTCAGTTGCATTGCAGGGAAAATTATTGATCACAACCAGCTACACCCCACAGTGCAGGCAAAGTCCCTTTTGGGAGAGGAAGGTTAATACATTTGCAGGGATAATTTAACTCTGGCATTCCTCCTGCATTTCTGAGCATCCGTGTCTGGCACCGTCCCTGCTGCTGTGCTTGCCTCAGTAACTTGCCACTCACCTCACACACACTGCTCTGGTTTTGGATGGCTTCTCCCCCTACTTACCTCTAGTTTGCATAACCCACTAGTGGTGCAGAGACAGAAGCACAGAGGATACACAGAGCTTTTGCTTTCTAGCCAAACCTTTAAACAGGTAAATGTACCTGGAGAGACAGTCGACTCTTTAGGACAGACTGCAGCCTCCCAGGGGTTTCAGGAGCACAATCATCCATCTGGAGCTGCTAGCCACAACTTCAATGTGCTGCTTTTATCAACAGTCTCTGTTATTTTCTGGCCATGTAAAGCTCCTGCAGAAGCTACTTGCAACTGCAGATCTGTGCATTACAATCAGCACATTTATGTATCTGTACTTTGTTTTACATATCACATTGCCAGGGGAAGCTTTCCTGGTGTAGCTCAGCACAGCACTGCCTCCCCTGACCTATGGATTTCTTAAAGCAACAGCTTTGAGGGATATGAACAGAAACTACCCACCCCAAATGGCTGTTAGTGTAAACAACTGTGAGTGCTAACCCAGCTAAGATGTCGGAACTGCTATCTGTTTCACTGGCAATCAATTTAGTGGAGCGTTCAGTCAGCTCACGCATCAATCACTTCTGCACTCTGATGTGACTGTGGGAGGAGAAGAGGGAAAACTACTGTTCAGGGCTGCTGGGCCACAGCTAAGGAAAACCGTAAAAGTCCTCCTCCTGAGTAGAAAGCATCATATCGCTAAGAGAATGACAATGCAAAGAGAATGCAGAAGCCGTTGGAGTAAGAATATCCTCCTCTGGGTCAGGATCATTCCCTCACTCCATCTCTGGGTGCCCACAATGACCTCCTGCCTTGTCAAGTAAAGCTTCATCTCGGGAGTGAAGGAGATTCCTTCATCATGACTACAAAAATCAAAAGATGCAATCACCCTTACCTTTAACAAAAAAAACCCCTACCAACAAACCACAAAACATGGTAGTCTGCAATCATCGTCTCCTTTTCTTTCAGTCTTGCACTGGACAGGGATAAGGGGGAGAACAGGAACGGCATCCCTGGATCTGCTCCTGTATTAGCTCCTCTTTAAAGTTCTACAGTTTCAACGTCTGCCATTGCCAGTGAGCATTAACCAGCAAAATTGAGAGACATTGCTGGCAGTGAGTTCTAACAGTGATAGGTAGCTCCTTCCCAAAATTTCTTCTCTGCTTAATCCAGCACTGTAGCAGCAGCAGCAGCAAATACTGCACTGTCATACTGGCTCCGGAGAAAGCCTTACAGCATGAGCTGGTCCTCCCCGCAAGGCCAGCAGGGTGATTATCCAGCATTAATGACAGGCGAGGTCTCTTCCTCTGCCTTCAGCTCCGCACACTCATCCTACCCCTTCAGAGGGATGCAGAAAGAACAGCAACAGAGTTCAGGAGTCCAATCCAAGCAGGTTGTGGTGAAGAGGAAGAAAACCCAGGCTAACATTTTAGCATCAATACAGTTATACTCACACACAAGCGGAGCAGAGCAAAAAGTCAGGTTGAGTGTATTATGAAGCTACTGGCCTGTCTAGCAGGGAATTTGGGCTTTGTTACAATGGGCTGACTTTCACGGACTAAGACAAATGAGCCATCCAGAGTCAAAACAAAAACTAGAACTGGGAAGTGACCAGCTCCAGTAACATCCAGTATCATCATCACAGAGAGCCATCCTCCTGCAGGGGAAAAAACCACCAACGCACTCACACTGGGAGTTGCTGGCTTGTTACAGAGCTCAAAGGAGACCTGAGTTACAACACAGCTTTGGAACTAAATTTGTACCAAACAAGAGGCAGGATGTAAAGGCAGAGAGCGGGAAACATCCCTGAGAGAACCGACTGAGGACCAGTGCTGTGTGTGACCAGGCAGATTCAGGGGGAAGTGAAACACAAATCCTGTAAAATTAGAAGAGTGCCGGTCCCAAGCAGGGGAGAGGTGGGGGGAGCCCAGGCAAGCAGAGGGGATTAGCACCAACACTGCCAGTGCTGTTACTGCCATCCACACCCCAATTAGTGGTATCATTTGTCAGGATGAATGGGGAACTTGCACTCAATTCGGCAATTTGACAGAGTGTCACTGAACTACCTCACGTCCATATTTATCCAAGAGGCAAGTGCAGGAACCAGTTTTAATTAGAGCCTGTTTGACAAAGAACCGAGGGTATTACCCATGCTCTCACCATCAAGCGATAATTGAGATGTAATCGTTTAAACAAAGCGCAACAAGTGTCCATTTACCCAAAGCCATTGTTAAATATCCACTAGGAGATTATTTTCAAAATTATAATGTGCCATGAATATGCAAACCACTTTCCATCTTTAGCATTGAAAAGAATAATCACCTTTAAAAAAACCCAAACCACCAAAAACCACAACTGAAAGCCAAACAGCTATTTTGCAGCAGAATTTGAGGAGTGTTTTAAACATGCCAATGCTAATTTAAAAGGAGGGGGGAGACGAGTGATGGCTCTGCTTTGGGGCCATTAAACTCTGTCTGGAAAGCCCTCTTTTGTACAGCATTAGCCTGCTGTAAGTCTGTAATTATGAGGAGAATGTGTTAATTTTTAATTCAGATTGCTAACCCCTTTTTTATGTACAAACCCTGCATGTCAATCCCTCTTGCAGATGACTGTAAGCACCGACATGACCAAATTCAACTCTTGGTGGTAAAAGCATGCTCTCCCTGGGAGGTTTGGCACCGTGCGCTGGAAAGCAACTCAACCTCGTAGTGAAATAGCTCTTTTATAAAACTGTCACCTCAGCATCACGGCAAGCAAATCCTCTCGACCCACAGCCTATTAAACCAGAACCATATGGCCACTGATATTCACACCTTATTTCAGCATTCTTCTGTCTGGCTACTGAAATTCTAACACAGCTTCACAGGAAGCTGAATTCCCACGTCCCTCACATCCCCAAACACAGGGAAGCACAGGATGAGGAAGTTAACCTAACACTGCCTAGAGGCCTGCACCAAGTTAATGGCTGTCAAATAATAAGCCCATCTTTCATCTCTTCTGACTCCTACTGATGCCGGCAACCCACGGAGGAACCTGACTTAAGAGCATCCTTTGACACAGTCCGGCAATGAATTATTAACTGGCGGAAGCCGCAAAGCGTCAGCTAGGAGCAAACACGAGCCTTCTATGATGATTAACTAGAATGCAATTATCAGTGCTCCTGCCTCTCACAAAATGTCTCCAAATTCTCCACCACATAAAGCCCAAAAGGCACTACACAGAAACGCGTGCACATCAGCATGTATGAAAGCAGAAACAATTCTGTGCTTTTACCTTTGTTTCTTCAGGGTTATATTCTCTCAGACCACTCACAGCTGATGAGAAAGCTCTGCCTTGCCACCTGCATTACAGCAATTATACACGGACTTGCACCACTAACAGAAGAGTCACATATGCAGAACCAAGTCCATATTTTTAATTTCCACAGCAATTCAACCCATGCAGTCACAGAAACTTGCCTGCAGATTCAGAACCATCCTTGGCCGTGTTACATCACGTAGCACAAGCTCTTTCCAGCCCAGGGCCTGACTGGGCATATAGAAGAAGCTGTGGCTCTCAGCTTGCTCACCAACAGTGGACAGATGAAGATTCACCCCTTATGACGATGAGTGCTGCCAAAAAGGCTGTCCCCAGCCTCCCTCTGAAAGGCGTGGGCCCACCCTGCAAGTTGGATGTAAGATATGGGCCTCTAGCAGCATCCCAACATTCAGGAAGAACAACTTGCTCAATTCTCTGCCAAAGGAATCCAGACAGCTCCCCATATGAAACCACAAGGTGCCGAGAGGCGACAAAACCTAGTGATGGACCTAAAAAGACCTGCTGAATCCCAGAACGCACAAGGACGTTTGCTTGGGATGGGATGCCATGCCATTCTGAAATTAGCAGTGAAAATCCAGGACGAAGACAGCATTTTAGGTTCTTCTTAGATGAGAAGCTAAATTTGTGCTTTTCCTTTAATTACAGCTGCCAGCTCTGAAGAAAGTGGCACTAGAACTGCTGGCCAGCATGAGAAATGAACACCCACAAGCACACTGGTTAAAGTGAACAACAGCAGTGCATGGCTGCTTTGTCAAACCATCCTTGTATTTCTCATAGTGAAAGTACAACTGAAATCAGTATTGGCATCTCAGTGGGCTTAATTAGAAGTCAGGTCTACTCTATTCAGGTCTTTATACTGTGCTCATTACATTAATATCCAAGTGCCTTCCAGTCCTGCATTAAGTGACATGACTAACATCTGTCAATGTTGTTTGTTCTCTTCTCCATTTCCTGGAGGAGTGGAAACACAGTGTTCAAGCAGATCACGGAACGCAACTGGGAAGGGAGATTCCTCCAGCCCTAGCTCACACAGAGCATGGCCATATCTGCTTGGTTAATGGTTTTATATCATAGTCATCAGCAGCATGATTAAGCAGCTATACATATTAAAAGCACCAGGTCTCCTTCCAGCAGCATTTTCATCCAGGATTGCCATGATTGAAAGACAAACAAAAATCTGTCCTTTGTGGACCAAATTAAGTCATCTGGAGTTTTATCACTTCATTTCTCTGCCTGAATCTCCTTGCCTTGTCATCTTATATTAGATAATACCGAGGATACAACTTCCAGCAGAGGAAATAAAAGCATCCATCTGTTGAATTTGACTAAAAAGGACAACAAAGGTATGAACAGCTTATCCTGCCCTTAAATCCCTCACAAAACACACAGCTTAAAGCTACAGAGGTTTCACCTGGATATCAAAACTAGAAGACTGAAGTCAGTAATTATTTCTTTTATACTCACGTGCCTTTCACCTCTCCAAATTATTATCCATCTATATATCTCTGTCCTTCTGATGTTGAAAAGTACTTATGTCACCATAGCTTCTGAGTTATCACCCAATAATTCTTTGCAAAGACACTGTGAGAACACTGAGAGAGCTGGAGAACGGGAAGAGCTAGAGGGAGGGATCAAATCTTAGACTCAATCAAGATGATGAAGGATTGGCAATGCTACCTGTCTTAAGGTCAGCTAGCTGGGGTTAGGCAGATGCTTCTAGTAAAAGCAGATGCCTAGAGAAAGGTCAAACTCAAGAACATAAACTTGGTAGAGATTGGGAAACGATGGGCTGCAGGGGATGAGACTCTCACCACCATTCTTCTCATTTGTCCAGCCAAATCTTCAAAACTGAAGGTAACAGAAGCCCACTGAAACTGAGTCACCAGCTGTTAGATTAGAAGAAAAGCAAGGACTCATTCCAGGCGAGTGACGGGAATACACAGAGCTTTCATTTAATGCAATGTGCATAGCCATACAAAACGGGGATTAGTCTTTCACAAAAAAAGAACAACCTTTTCAAGTGTGTAGATAAAGAGACTCTCAGGAAGGGACAGAGGCTGACTCAGAAAACTATTAAAAGGACAAAGTGACTTCCAAATAGAGGTCACTAGTTCAAACATGAACTAGATCAGTAGTGGCCAAGACTAAAGCATCTAAAGACTGATTAGTAGTGGTGTAAACAAAAATGTGTTGCTAATCCTCCTTGAGCTCCTGCTACACAGGAGCCCATACTGCAAGATCCATGCAGAAAGCAATGCAGAATTTACTTTCTGTCCAGCCCCAGAGGAACAGCCGGGGCTTAGGTGGGTACCCACACACCAAGTGCCTGTCCCCAGCCAATGCAGAAGTGAGACAGATGCACTGCTCCATTTGCCTAAAATGGCCAAGTTCCTTCTGGTTATGATACTCTACCATAGCGTGCTCACATGTTTTTTGCTGGATACATATTATCAGATACTGCACTGAACAACACCCACTTGGCATCTATAAACAAGCCTTAAGATCACATTGCAGGTTTCCGGTATTATTTTGTCAGAGAATTTTCCTGTGAAATCACTTTGCTGATTCACTAATGTCTTACATATTCATGAAAAACAGACCACCAAATGTCATTTATCCTTTCCCCCAACACAGATCAGAAGAGGCTCCAGTTATCCCCAGAGATCTTGTAGCACTGCAGACTCAGATGTACATTATGAGAAGCCTTACTGCAGAACATCCTTCCAGAGGACATCCAAGGAGGGCAGACAGGATTCCAAAACATACATTTCAGTAATGAAAAGCAGTAAACACACAATGTTTACCACTCAGAAGGTACATCCAGTAATGCAGCTGCTTTAACTTTGGTCATCAAGCACAACTCGGGTGTCTCCCATCTATCTTCACAGGGAATCACAGCTTTAATACCACACCATGCTGTCAAACACAGACGTCCAGTGAAGCATTATCCTTCTCACTATTACTGGGCACTGTAACACAGGTTGCAGATGTATTTGCAGGGGGGTTTGTGTAAAACCACTCTTCACCAACCATTAAGCAAACACTTCCTCGTGGACCTGCAGTTTCAGTAACACAGTCATTACACACATCAATGCATACTTTTATATAAAAATATTTGTTGCTACTCAATTATGATAGCCTATTATTCATGTACTATTACTGAACTAGGATCCTGCAAATAACATTAATTCCTGTGCTTATTTATTGGAAGTAAGGACCTGGTGGAGGCAAAGATATAGAAGACCTGATTTCCTTTTTAAAGAAAACTTTTATTAATATTTGTTCCAAACAAGATCCTCCAGCTGCTGCAGTTTATTACCACCCAAAATGCGTTTTCCCTAGGGTCCTCCATTATCAGCAAGGGCCTTTCTTGCACGTCAAATCTTTCGAGAGATTTTCTTTGCTATCTAATTTGGGAGACTTAGGTATTTGGCATTTGAGGAATGCAATCAAATCCTGCCCCTACCAGGTTGTCTGGGGCACCAATTAATTCACCCTCCTGTAGAGAGGGAGTTTATCATCTCGTCCTATTGCTAGTATCTAAAAAAGTGGAACAGAGCAACTTAAATTGGCATTGCAATTACTTAAAGTCTATAAATAGTTGTTGCCATAGTGTTAATTAAATTGCTATATGGTAATGTCCTTTCTTTTCTACCTTTTAAAGCTAAACTCTGATTAAGTCAGGTAAGCTGGGACCATGCCATCTAAGAGTCCATGGAAAGTGAGTACAAATGCTTAGACATTGTATTGTACTCCACACAAAGATGAGCTGAAAATCTGAAGTAGCTTGCAATGTTCTCTTTTGCCCACTTGGTATGAAAAAGAAGAGACTAATTTCCAAACTGCATCATCATCTGTCACCCAAACTCAAAATTTTGAGAAATCACCATAAAATTTCACAGACCAGCCACAGTAATTGAACGGATATAAACTTCATAGGGAAAAAAAAAAGTTTTTTTCTAAAAGTTTTTTCCATCATCTTTGTATGTTTTGGAAGGATGGTGAACAATGGTGATGGCCACCTTTGCACAGAACTATCAGATCTGGCAGACTATTGAAACAGGGGAATGGAGGTCAGATCACTGGGGAAACAAACATTAAGCCCAAGATATTCCATGGCAGAAAAAAAGTCAGTTTTAACACAAATACCAGCACAAGCTTCATCTTGGTAATTATACCACTCACACTGGTATTTGCTCAGAGATGGAGCAATTTCCACTACGTCTCAGTGAGAGAAAAACTTTTTTTTTTTCCTTCCAAAAGTATCATAATAATTTCTTTTAAAATGGTGGACTCTTAACAGGCAAAAACCCTACCTTACAAAACTTTATTATTTAATGGGAAGCTGAAATGACAGGGAAGGGACTGCATCAAGTCCTGGCTACAGGTCTAAGCGAGAGAGATTAAATAACACTCAGGACAGTAGCCAGAGGGCAAACTCTTGGCTCCTCACCTTTTGTCAAGTGTTTCCCCTCACATTTGGAAGAGCAGAAAGCTTTCTGGTCTCCCTTAATTTCCAGTACTTCTAGCCACAGTGAAGTATTTAGTATTTCAGTGTCTCCCGCTTCAGAGGGTCAATTCAGTATGTGAAGGTCAACAAATAGAAAACACGGAAACTCAAAACTTGTCTATTTATCTTTTTTTTTTTAAATCCAAACCACATTGGTACTTTTGGATAGACAAATTATATTATAAATGTAGAATTTCAATATTCTGGCACCAAGCCACATTTTAATGGACATTCAAACACTAACTAAGGAAATGGTTGTGCATTAAGCCTATCAATAAGTCAACAATCAATACTTCAGTATTGCAGTAAAAATACAATGCACCCTTTATAACTGCCGCTGGCCTCATCCTTCTTTGTCAAGCTCAGCTCCTAATAAAAAAATAAAAGTCTTGAAGCAAGAAATGAAGCACACACTATTTCAGAGTCATTAAGCATTTATCCTAAAGTCTAGACCCAATTGGTCCTCTGAACTGTACAGATTTTTGGTTTTCAACTGTGTTCTGACAGGGCAGAAGAGTCAGGAATAAAAAGGACAGAGTTCAGACACAAAATTAATCAAGCAGGTCAATAGGTAAGAGCAGCAAAATAAAGAAACCTCAAACAGCAAAGCCCCAAGCAACTGCAAATTAGGAGCTGGTTCCAACTTTATCTCCAAAAAGCATCTCGGTCAAAAGAAAACAAACAAAAAAATCCCATCAAAGCATACTAACATTTGGGTTTTAATCCAATTCATAGATTTTAATTGCCTGCACAGCATCAATCCTGCACAATCCCTCGACATACCCATCCTATCAGTTTGATCAAATGAAGCCAAAGGCAGCCTCTGCAGAGCACGAGTTTTGGACACCCTCTGGAAAGCGTGACCATCAGGCCATATTGCTCCGCAACAGAACAAATGCTTTAAATTTGGTTAACTCTGGCTTCCCAGTCAGAGCCACGGCCATAATGCTGAGCCACCATTGTATTTCTTGACAGTGGAAAAACCCCATAGTTTTTGGATGCTTGGAGCAGCTGTGTATGTCTGCAGAAAGATTCAGGGTATGCTTTACAGGAAGAAATGGTGGCAGACATTGATCCAACCCTGTGAAACCGGAATGTAAAAACAGGAGGACAAAAACAATCAAATTGATCATTTTTATCTCCACAGCCTAGTAAGCTCAGTACTGAAATGGAACTTCATCATGGAATGGCTAAGCCAGCCTAATAGCTTGGGTAAATAAGCCAACTGAATTCTCCATTTTCTTCTCCGAGTCCTCAAATACACAGAGGGAAACAGAGCATGATTGTTTCAGAAATCCCTCCACGGATCCCTTATGTTTATTTGCTAAAACCATCTTGCATCCCTGGGGTTTCAGCTATAAAAAAGCACAGAGCACGATTGGGAATTTGGAAAGACTTTTTGCTGATATTTTGAAGTCAGGACATCTGCATCTTGAGGTTGAGATCTGTAAAAGCAGCCAACGCTGCAAGTCTGGCAGGCAAGGGGCAGGAATACCCAAGTCCTCGCAGACCATGGAGCAGTTTGCCAGTGCACAATCCAAGTTCAGGAGCAGGGTATGTGCCCAGCAACAGCCTGGGCCAGACCTCTGACCATTAGGTTTTGCTACTTCAGCTCACTCTCTCTACACCAGGCACATCCTAAATAATCCGTCTCAAGTGAGAGTCACCACGCTACTAAATACTGCTGCATAAAATGATTATGTTGGGTTGCAGGCAGTAGCTGTATTGACCAAAGTTTTAGCCTCCAACTCTGAACTGCCAGCTTAAAGGGTTTTTGCTTGGCCACAATTCGACCTCAGAGCAGCAACTAATAGCAGTCTTTGCACAATTTCAGCTCAGAGAAGTTGAAGATCTCCAGACCAGACTGCTGACAGCCACTGCAGCTGTCTTAACGACAAAAGGGTGGTTTCAGCAGAGCTGCCAGTGGACAGGAGTTTGTAGCACAGCTTCAGTTTCTTGTTTCACGTGGGGAAAGGAGCTCTGCTGACAGTCTGTACCACAGGGGCAGCCAAGGACTGTGCTGCTCAGCACCGCCAAACTAGCAAACCACTGATGGAAAGAAACAACCTTATTTTTTCACAAGGTCTGGTGGTATCCGAGAGAGAGAAGTTGGAGGCCAGTTAAATGTTGTCCAATACTGATCAGGACTGTGAACAATAAAAAGGTCTGAGAAAACAGCAAAAAGGAAAACATCCATATAAGCTTCCACTACAGAATCTCACAATCTTGTGAGAGCCTGTGGTAAATGCAACTTTTAATTCTCAGCTGTCGAAACTGATGCATAGGAAGACATTTCTTGAACTCAAAGTCAAGCATAAAAATCGTGACAAAAACTGGATCAAAATCCAGCTTTCCCAATTTCCTGCAATGAAAAGCAGCTGCCACAGAAGACCATTTTCTAAGTAAATATATGCATCAGGGGGTGCCAGTCAGGCAAGGATCCAAAAATTCAAGGGTCAGGTGCTATTCAATATTTGAATCAGTACAATAAAACACTGCATAAATATTTAAACTGGCACTCCTGCTCCAAAATACTCTTGGAACACATTTCAGCCACTTGCTTTCAAAGTTTATAACTGACATTCCCTTCTTCCTTCTGCCCTATGGAACCTCTGAAAAAAAACCCATTCCTTGTTCATCCACAGCACATTTAACAGCAGTTTGCTGGCTTGATTTGAATGTGCTGCTTTCAGTCAGCAAGTACAAATAGATAAATCTCAAGTGCTGAAATCCTATATCCTAGGCTCTTTATGAGCTCTTGTTCTAAATCCGCCCTCAGTTTCCCTGAAAAACCCAAGCGAAAAACCAAAACCTGAAACTCCAGAACACTCTCCATTTTTACATCTCATTTATAACCTCTGTCTTCAAAAGCTCATTGCTTGGGCTCCATTTCAGTTTTTTTCACAAAGCGTGCTATAAAACAATGTAAGATGCAATTTGTCATTAGACACTTCAAAACTATGGAGGACACACATTTGCTTAGATCCCAATATAGATATCAAGAAGTCAAAGGCCAGGGACAAATGCTTTTGATATTCCACGTGCAACTGAACCTCCCAATTGTTTTAGCCAGCCATTAATATAAGTTATGATCTTGTAGGGCAACATTTCCCTACTGTCAGTCACTACCTGTGCTGCCCAACCCAGCCCCTACTTTTAAACTACACGACATTCAATGAGCTGGAAGTTGCTGTAACTGGAGGTAGAAGCCAAGCAGATGTGCACTGCCAATAACCCGCCTGGCTGCACACTCTAACAATTCAATACATTGAATTGCAGCTCTACTGGCGATTCCCATCCTGAGATCTCCACAGTCACACTCAATACTGATTTGCATGAACCTGCTCCTATCTCAGCCTTCATTTCCCTGTGCTTCTATGTCCTAGGCCTGCCAATGTACCTAAGCTCCAAAGCAGATGAAGTTTCTCTTGAAAATGAAGTTAAAAAATCTTTTAAAAGATATTTCAATAACACATCCTAAGAATCACTAAGTTTTTTTGTAATAAACACATTAACTACCGACCACAGAAATCTGACATTGCATCTGACACCTGCAGTTTCGCTTCTACTGCTGGTAGCAACAGCTTGTTCAGCAGATGCTTCTAGTAGCACCTAAGCAAGTTGTTCAGAGATTAATAGCAAAAACAAACAAATAAAAATCCAGACCCAAACCATACCCAAAAACCAAGGGACAAAAGACAGCTCTTCCTCTCTCAGTTTCGTTGGGCTGTCAAAAGTAACAATTAAGTAAATCTTTCGTGTTAATGCAAAAGGAAGCTCTGATGATCCCACAGGTAAGAGTACTCTGATGGAATGTACCACAGTATACCAAAAGGCTCTGAATTCATACAAACACTTCAAAAGGTAGCGCTATACTTAAATTATTTACACTCACGATGGTCCTGGAAGAGTCCAAAGGAATTAGCTGTGAGACTGTCAGTCTGAGTAAGCAAGATTTAGTCTGTGAAGCCGTGCCCTTCCATGAAAGCTACGTTCATTAACTCACTGCACTGATTTCACAAAGGCTATTAGAAAGGCCAGGACTTCAGCCTTTCAGATCTGGCACTTCCCAGGGCCAGCAGCCTTACACTAAGCAGCGTTACTGTGTGGCCACGTGGAGCCTCTACGTCAGAGGAAGAGCCACCTGCTGATATGGTGTCACTCCTGCTTTGCTCTGGAAGCTGCAAGCTCATTTTTTAAAAAAATAATTAGTCAATACTACACAGCAAGGCAAATGATCCAGTGTAGCAAAGGGTTGTTGCAAGATGTAAAAAACTCGAGTAAAATAAATCAATAAGCCTGGGAGTTGTTTAAACTCTGAGGTCCTGCCTACCTACTCTCCCTGCACAAATTCACATATTTAACAGTACTCCTCAGCTTCTCGATGAAGTGCATTAACTACACATCCAGCTTACAAAACCAAATTGCAACACTCTGAAAAATACATTGTGAAAGACACAAAAAGACCTTTTCTTTAGTCACACACGGTAGATACTCAATTTCACTGTCTACTGCGTGCATTTTCCATAAAGCAGAGAGGTACAGGATACTGGTCATGATAGTTTTCAATTTATCACTCTGGAACTTCAGTTAGGAAGAGGATGAGATCAGCAAGCCATTGCCTTTGACACTAGAAAGAGCCTCACTAATGGGAAGGCACAGCCTGCAGTGGCATGGACAACCAGATTGTAACTCCCGCACCAGGTGCGGTGCAACAGCGAGTCTTTGCCCGTATAAACTGCTTAAAGTCAATTAATCAGCACATAAAAGAGCTCCAGCAAAAGCCATTTGCATTTTAAGCAGTGGCCATCCTTCTCCTCCTTCAGCATCTGACCTTCCAGCTTCAAAGTTTCCATGATAAGGTTCATGTAAAGTATCAGAAAAAAACCCTGTTTGTTCTGGATGACCATAACCATCCAGCACGCTTGCCACAAGACAAACACTGGCTTGCAAATGCCTAGTGTGTTCTTTCCGGTAGCTGACACCAACCAGGGGTGCTGAAGGCAAAAGGATCCACCTCGGAGATATGCATAAAATCAAACGATTTAGAAACTCCCCCAAGATGGCAAGATGAACCTTCTCTGGATCCACAGGGGCACTTCCCACATGCAACATGTTCTGCTGAGCTGTCTCTGCAACATGAGTCTTTGAATTGCGCTTCCCACCTTCCTCTCGGAATATGTGGTTTCAAGCAACATTTGTTGCCAGGATGCATTGCTAATACATAATATACTGGCTGGAAATTAGTATTTCATCTCAGACAGACAAAATGTTACAGGCACTTCTTCAGGGGCAATGCATGCCGAAGAGTTTGAGGAAGAAATTTTCTAAGATGAACAGAGCAAACTTACAACCAAGAGAAGACAGATCTAGTTGAGACAAACAACTAAATCCTGTCCTTTAAGACACACCACAGATTCAACCCCCTGCAGGAAGGAGATCTGTTCTGCTGCAGAAGAATGTTCTTTCTCAAAGTTTAGCTTTGGGTATTCATTATAGGAATAACTTCTGACTGATGAGCAAGACTTGCTTCTCTTTTCCTGGTGATGCTTTGCAAAAGGCATTCCATTTCTGGTTCCTGGGGATAGATGGACTCATATGTAATGTTTCCTCCCCAAATCCAGCATCCCTAAATATCAGCAAGGACTATCCAGCCTTCAAAAACAAGCCCCAGACTCTTTTCACACCAAGGATTGCCCACTGACTGGTGGACTCAGCATACACCAGGGGGCAGAAAGGCCTGGAGATTCCCAGCTGCCTTCTGACAGCTTTTGAGAGACACAGTGTAACACCCCTTACACGCTGGAGAGATTCCTCTGAGAGAAAATGCCAAAGCAAGGCAAAAGCAAGTACAGTAACTCAGAGGAAATAAGGAACAGGGAAGAGAAAGAGCAAACAATTCTGCTATAGTGACTAACAGGGATATAACTGAGTTACAAGTTACCATCAACTCTCAGCCAAAGATTTCACACTACTAGATGGGAATCGTTCCCAGCTCAGCTTCCCCCCTGGCTCTAGCAACAAGCCAGAGGAGGTGTCCACCTTAAGTGCTCATCTTCATAATTCACTTGAAAAACTCCCAGAAAACAAAACCAAAGTTTTCCTCAGAAGAGAAAAACAAAAAACCAAAAGGACATTAGAAAAGGTAGAGAATAAGGCATCTAAGAGTATGAAACCACAGACAAACAACAAAACATTTAGCATAACTTTAACTAATTATGCACAGCAATGTCATGCACTTCATCTCACCAGGAAGTAAGAAGCCAAAACATTAACCTCAAGTCAAAGAGCAAAACAAAAATAAGAGAAGTGATATTGATTCACTGTATCTGTTGAGTAATCAAGATTCTTACCCATTAGCAATGAGCTGCAAATTTTCTGGATAAGCCATTTTTAACCTTGGAAAAATTAAATCAAGATAGAGGGGGACTAAAAGAAATATAGCAGGGTTAGATCTATGAAAAACAAATGAAAACAAACAAACCAAATGTGTAACTCCACAGCGAGATGGATCCCTGCATCCAGCTTCCAGCACTTCGCTTTCACTAGGACCTAAAGATGGTCACGGTCTCATTTAGTCAAAACAATGGCGAGCCTTTTGACTACTGCATTAGCACTTATTTCACATTCATAAAACCTTCAAGTTTTTGTATCTACTTAACAGACAGAGTAAAAGGATTTAAATATGCCATTTTCTGCTACAAGCCTTGGGGCAGGAAAGAAATAATGAATGTTTCAGAGTTACTGTATGGTAACCATAGCAGGCAAAATCAATTACTGCTCAGAGGATCTGGAGATAACACACAGGTTTTATCATCTATTTGAAATGTGGTTTGTTTTTTTCCCCCTCTGCATTTCCTCCCCCATTCTCCTCAGAAATTTCTTTTCTCATACATTAGAATCTGGCCCAAAGAATCCTACTGACTTGTGTTTAGAGATAAGGATTTGTCATGATATTGTACAGTATTCCCACCTATGCACTCCCATTTATCCGAGATTAAAATCAAATCCTTCACAGATTACTACTTCTGCCTTTCACACCGAGTTTGGCTACACCAAACATCATTATCAGAAAAACCAAACAAACTGGCCTTATCAACAACACTCTGTAAGCTGGACAGACACCCTCAAAAGAGAAACTGCAGGACACACTTGGGGAATTGTCAAAAGCATGTGACATGGTCTGGGAACACTTTTGGGATGAATAACATTAAAACAAGGAACCAAGTAAGAGCTGGTACTTTAAGTGAAATAAGTGTTCTAGAAAGGGCATATCTGAAAATCCAGTTCGTACAGGTCTGAAGAAAAAGGAAACAATGTCTGTGTAAATGATGCCTGGCTCAAAACCAATAAAAGGAAATAAATTTTAACATAATCTGTAATTGGATTGTGGAATTTACTGCCACAGGAAGATGGCAAGGCCAAAACCATAATGGGATTAAAAACTGACTCGGTATGTATATGGATATTGACAGTACCTAGAGCTGAGTTTTACACTGAAATTGTGGGAGGAAATATTATTCCTCGTGCTTCAGGATAACCAGTCTCTAACCACTGGGGAACAAGGTGAAGCCTAATAAAGCAAGTAGATATTCTCATGAACATCGCTGTCAGTGTTTCTGCTCCGAGTTATCTGGTGCTGACTGTGCCCATGTAAAGGCAACCAAACAGATGTGTCCCAAACGCAATCTAAGAAATCAGCTATGACAACTTTAGTATCAGCTAATCCCATATCCCTGAATCAAGCCTAGGATAGCCAACTGAAGGATTCAGAAAGGTTTAGCAAAGCTGCTGAAACTGAAATTAAGCACTGAGGTGTTTACCACTGCCTTTCCTCATTCATCAGCCTTTGAACAGCGCTCGTGTGACACTGGCAAACCTTCCCTTTGCTCCCTCAAAAATACCACATGTGACAAAAAACCTCTCTCCCCTTTCCCACCTCCCTTCCACAGTAGACACTGAAGATAACACATAATCCAAAAATTGATGCTTGAAAAGTATAGTCCACAGAGACTTCCACTGCAGTCACACCACCTAGCAACATGTTTCATTCCTCTATAAAGTTATTTTAAAACTAAATCTCTCTAACCTTCTCAAGCCATTTTTACCAAGCAACAATTAAGCACGCTGTTCCGATTAAATTAAGAAATGATCTGTTAGCCGTGGCTCATAATGTTGCATAAGCATTTTGGTACTTCTGGTGGAAGTACCATGCATCTTACATGCTTACTGAGATACAAATAATGGAATGGTATAGAAAATTTCCAACTAATCTCCCTAAGCTTCTTTCAGTCATTTCCACATGCGTGGAAAACCAATGAGACATGTCGCAGTAACTGCTTTTTGTTTGAGCAGTTTAATTTTTTAGCTCAAAGTAAACAAATAACTGTTTTGCACCCAAAACAGTGTCAAAGCAGAGACTTGAGTAAAGTGTGGGGAGGAGGTAAGACATGAGTTCAGAGCAGAAAAGCAAAGGGAATTAATACAACTGGAGTAAAAAGAAAAAAGAGAGAGTGGAAGAAAGATGAGAAATAAAGGATAGGAAAGAAAACAGGAGACAGTGAGAACAGAAGTTGTGCCAAAAATCCAAATGAGCGAAACAAATGCATGTATCCTTAGTTCTACCTCAAAAGGCTGCAACTTTCTTTCAGGAACATATCTTGGCAGGAATAAGAATTTCATTTTGACTTCAAAAAGGAAAGTTAAAAAACATCCCTGCACACAACCCAAACATTTCTTCCGTAAACTGTCAATTTTTCAGGCTGCTGTTTTGCATGGGGAAGCTTAAGAACATCCACAGTTTGATGCCCAGTCATTGATAAACAGTTGACACACTGCTTAGTTAGTGACTGTTTTAAACCAAAGCTTGATAATGACTAGGATTAAGATTTTGGATGCGGAGTCAAACTGACTAATTACGACAGGGGGGAGGAGGGCATGCACAACAATATACCTGTGGCCTTTCCCAGAGCGCTAAATTACGCAAATGGTTTAGTAATAAACCCCAGTGGAATTCATCAGTCGAGTAACACTTTCAAGAGGCTTGAGTAAATGAGGGGTGCTTGAGAGGAGGGGAGGCAGTTGAGAGCTACAGCAGCTGCTGCTTTTCTTAATAAATTTGATGAACTGCCTCACTGAAAACAGAGTGCCCAGGGTTTTATGCTGGTTGTGACCACAGGAGTTCAGCGAGAGAGTCTGGCCTACTCACATTACAGATTTCCCTCGTGGAAGAGTGATTTGCTCACAGCACCATGAGGGATTAGTTGAGAAAAATGGTCAAGACAATGCTCATGTAATAAAGACTAGCAAAAAAACCCACAAAAACAATAGGTCAGGAGAAAGGTATCAAATTCACCTCTCTTATAGGTCAGCTCCAAGCCCCTCCGTCTCATTTCAGACAAGTTTGCTGAAGATCGGAATTCTTTTTTTCCTACTGGAGTTGGGAAACTTTCTTTACTCCTCTTTTTCAGAAGAGCTAAAGAGCCATATTGATTAAAATAGGTAAATGTTAATTTTTTGATCCCACACCTATGGTTTAGCGCCATTAACCCACTGCAACACTGAGACTTAAGGTTTCTGTCATCTGTGAGAAGTCCCCTCAACAAGAGCTCTGTATGGCTGTGAGCAGGGCTTCCCAAAGCCAAGAGCTTCCATTTCCAATTTCCACAGAGGCACTAGAAGGTCATACCAAGGTCCACTGAGAAAACTGGATTGCTTTAAAAATAAACATGTAAAAAATAATAACCTCCCCTCCAAATTATGGTCTTATACTGCTGCTATACAAAATGCTGCTCATATATTAGAAATCTCATTTACCTTCTTGTTAATTTTTGACAACCTTTTTTTCCCCCTTAAATACAACATAGATGAACTGGGTTCGCTTCTGTGTATAATCAGTTCCACTGTCAAATTCCAGCACAGCCCTGCAAACTTTTTATTTCAGAGCTATAATCAAGTTACTGGAAAACTCCAAATCCTCTCCTAATAAGGAGATGCTTTATTTGTAATGGTTTAAAAAATGTTACAAAACAAAACAGGAGTTGTGCTTTACAAAAGCTACATTTGAGCCTCAAATAAATAAATAAAACCGTTTCTTTAATCCAAGTAAATGCTCTATCACAGGATATGTGGAGGAGGCAAATTGCCAGGTTGCATCTCAGCATTGTTTCTTCTCACCAATCTGTATAAACGCAGAGATGAAACCATTCTACTAATTTTTTCCAGCACCATGAAAACACCAATTCCAACAGTTCATTTGCACATGCTGAGCACACACTGTCTAGGTCAGTAGTCAATACAAGACCTCAGCGAGCACTAAATTAATGGGACAGCGTGACACTAAGAGGTACCACATTGCCAGAAATGACGTCCTCCTGGTTAGATGCAACAAAGATCCTGAAAGTCATTAACGATCCCACAGGACTTCTTGCAATAGTAACATTGCCACAAGCAGGGTCTTGGGGAGATTCTCGCTCAGATCCTCACACCCAGGTTTGCTCCTGAGTTTCAGCTATGAAAGGATCCCGCACTGCTACCAAGAGAAGCAGAGATGTCTACACCTCAGCACAGGAGAGGCTGCATTTTGGATATGTGATGTCCAAACTGCCTTTTATACTGTATTTGCTCCTTCACAGGAATACGAGTTAACATTCAATTAGAAATTGGAACCATTTTCAAACAAGGGCAGAGCTACACAGCAAAAGAAGAAAAACAGGGGAGGGGGAATGAAGTCAAGCATCATGACTCAAAATCTGATACGTTTTAAGATGTTTGAAGTATCTATTACAAAAACGTTTATTACAAGTCTACAGTTGTCCCGATTTGAGATGCAAAGAACATATCTGGATTAAGCAGACAGGAAATGTGAAATGTGCCAGTACATAGCAGAATTTAAATAGATCAATACAGCTACTAGAACAAGAGCTCCCAATTTTTCCATCTCATGACCTTGCATTAGCATAAAGTTCTGAAATATCTTTCATACCCTCTTATTTACCCATGATGAAAGAGAAAGGCAGACCATGTATCTTCTCTCCCCGTTCCCAACCCTCAGGGTTAAGAATCCATGATCAGAACCATGATGAACCGGAAGATCACCACATAATTACTCCAATTAGCATGCAACCAAGCAAACAAATGAAATTTAAAATAATTCAGTATCAGAGTATTTACTGAATGACTGTAACATGGCCAACCAATGAAACACCTGAGTATTCTACATTAAAGGTACCATGGTGTGGGTTTTTTGGGGGCGTGCATGTTTGTTTTTAAGGTTAATAAGGCCAGGGTAATTTAAAACTGCACTAAACCATGCCACTACAGCAGTAATGAAAACTAGAGAAAATCGCTGCTTAGATGTGAATTACAAACGGGAGGGGAAAAGTGACAAGCAAAAAAAAAGAATTCCCCATGTTTTGGGCTTTTTTTTCCCCTCTAGTGTTATTCACTCACCTACCTGATGCCAAAAAGAAGGGAGTGTTTTCGTTTTGTTGGGTTTTATTCCTTTTAACTTAAAACCAAAACAGACCCCAAAACCCCATGCATGCTATGAAACAGAGAAGCCTGCACTCTTAAATCCCAGTCACGTCCCAATCTACGCACACCTTGGTACTTCCCAGGGCATCCTTTAATCAGCACAGGCCTTGGGAGGCTCTGGGCCAGCCTGGCCATTCAGAGTGGCCCTGGGAGACTGTCAGTGTCAGGAAGGTGGCAGACAGGCCACTGATCCCCTGGCTGCCTTGCCAGGGCTGCGAGCTGCCCAAGGACCTCCAAGCCTCATCACCCAGGAGAGAGCACAGGCAGGCTGCAGTTGATGTAAAATTGTTACACGTTACTTAGACGAAGGAGACATCAAACACGAGCTGAGGAAGTTTCTGTAATTTATATTTCCAGTGTCCACATCCCTTAGCTCCATTTGCTCCGTGTCAAAATACTCATTCATTCCCCACCACTGCTTTCTTCAATTGCGTGCAAACTGCCTCTGGCCACATTTAATTACCAGGATATTTATATTCTTGATTTACATGCCTAAATGTGTGCATTAAGGCTCAAATCCTGAACGCAGTCAGTGAGACAACCGAGGCAAAGAAGACAGCAGGGTTTGATACTAGCATGCACTAGTAAAGGGAGGACAAAAAAATTACTTCTAAGAACCTCTGAAGAGAGGTATTTTTGGAGCCAAACATTTCTACAGTTTTTGAAAAATTCCCAACTATGACCACAAATAGTATTTTTCATTTGGACTGCAGCAATGCAAAGAAACCAACAGCTAATGGCCAACCCTAAAACAACCAAGGTCAAAGGTTGCCCTCCTGCATTCACCATCGTGGCTCTGCAATGGTTAAAAGGTCCCCACAGCTGTGCTGGCATCATCGATTAGGACGAACAAGGAAGCGACAGAAAAATAAAGCCACCTTAATTTCAAGCTCCATTAGAAATGAAGGACTTGGGGGCGGGGGGAGAAATCAATGTTTGGCAAATGAGAAAGGACAAAATCTGCAAAAGGAAAAATGCATTTTCAGGCTAAGCTAATGCAAACAATGGATGGTGAACAGCACTTGAGGTTGGCCCTTTAAGGTTGTGTCAGCATTTCCATTTATAAACTCTGATTTTAGTTACACTCTAGTAGATTACCACAGGCTTTGGTATTATTCTAGCAGATACCACAAAGTATATCACAAATGGTAACAAAATAGCAATAAGAGCTCAATTGTTGAATAATGCACCCTTTCAGTACCTGATGTCAGAGTAAGAATTTTTAAATTATGAGTCATACACATACATACACACAAATAGAACGTACAGGGCTGGGGGGAGTATCCTGGGACCCAGATTCTACCAACACTAAAATAGAAGTCAAAGCTACCTTTGATGCAAAACCTGTTTACAGTACTTTGAAAAGTTTCAAAATATCCCAGACACTTAATTTCAGTCTGTCTCTCTTGCCACTTGGAGAGATTTCAGTCTAACCCTCTGCCCTCATTTAGATAAAAGCTCTTATTTCTGTATCTGGACCTCCAGAGAGCTACTCGGTCAATACTCTGAATAGCCACACCCAGAAATCAAAACCAAACCCTAGTATGCAACCTTTCATTTCAGTTCTGCCTAGGTCAGAAGGCCAAGGTGAAGCTTGTACAAATGAGATAATTCAACAAAATTTTCCTTCAGTGTAATGGAGCTAGGCCTTCACCTCAAACTTTCTAAGCAGATAAGCAAAGCACGCGAGGAGAGCTTGTGTCCGCTTCTAGCATTCATTTCACAAATCTGCACAGAGCTTGACTGAGCCTGGAAAATGGGAGCAAAACCATTTTTTAAAACTACCACCATGACTTTGGGCTTAGATTTTTCAAAACAAGCGTACAGGGGACCAAATCTAGTATCAAGCCAAGTGACACGTTCAAAACAGAAAGCCCACAGCAATGCATAACGTACACTGTAACCAGTCAAACGATCCTAGCAGGAATAAATCAGGCCTTGATCTAAGCAACTAACTCCTACCTGGTACCCCAAATATCAGTTTGACAGAGCAGCACTGAATCTCTCTCTGACCTCCGTATGTAAACCAAACAGCACAAGTGCAGGGGCCAGGTCCCACATCACACGTTACAGTAGCACAGCCTTCCCACAGTCTTGGAATAATTCCTCCTCTGGCTGCCATTACTGCAGCCTGAGAGGGGATCTGCTACGACAGAGCTCACTAGAAGAGGACGTCGTAGCTTGCATCTTCGGAAGAGTGAAGAAATACCTTTTCTGAACAGAAGAATGTCAATGTTACGTTTATGTGCACATACCCCATCTTTGGGATACAGATTTGCACGATCAAGCCTTACCTTGGATTTTTAAAAGCCAAAAAGAAACAAATAAAAAGACCCAAGCACATAAATACACGCTAAATATGAGACCAAGAATCACTTGACTAACACAGTAAATTTTGAAAAGATTCTGCCAAAATAGGGCATTTTGACAATTTAGAAAAATCTTGATATTTCCTGACATAAGAATTATTATAAAATGGATTTACTGCAAGAAGTGTTTGTTGTTCGGCAGGCAATTTAATAACACAGACTTTGAAATGAGAGAGGAAAAATACAAATTCTTATCATTTAATGGCAAGCCTAGAATCTTTTACATAATCTTCCCGGCCTACTGCTCTAGTGGGAGACATTTCCTGGACTCACAACCCTTTTATGTGCAAGCAATCTACATTTTACAACTGATAAATAATTCAGATAATTAATTGAGCTGCAATTTGGTGCACTTTTTAGTCAGCACTATAGAGCAACATTTAAAGAGGTTCTGTACAGAAAGTCCCTCCTGCTTATTAACCCAAGCTGAGACTTCTATGAAGGTGAATTCCTAGATTCTCTTAACACTTTCTGAATGTCTCGCACCAGCATCCTGGGACTTCATGCCCTAGGATGCTCCCCTCTGATTTTTCTTGCTGTGTTTTACTCTCTATATAAGAAACAGGATTTTTCCTGGCATTCTCCTTCTGCAGTGCTGATTGCCATCATTTGAGAGATTAGATTCTAGCATATCTCTCTGTGCTGGCCTCCCACAGGCTGCGAGAACAGACTGCACTGGAAGAAGGAATAGAGAAATAAATAAATGTTTTAGGTAAGAATGCAGGAAGAGCTCAAACAAACTGACAGAGAAATCTCTAGATGCAAAGGAGTGACGTGGGAACACATGGCAGGAAGTCATGAGTATTTCCATGCTGTAAGAGCTTTGGCAGAATTGAAAAGTCAGCAGAACCCTAAAATTCATACAATAAATATTTAATAACACTTGAAGCTTTCACACAACTGCAACAGCCAGCGAAGGCTGTGCATTAGGTCTGTGCCTCTGACACAAGTGCCCATATTCACCACCTTCCCCTGTGCTGTGGTGCCCAGAGGCCACGCCAATGCAGTCCCACGGCCGCTTCGGAGGGAAGAGGGCACAGACCTGTAGTCTCAGGTGCCTACCTCAAAAAAGTTTCAGTCTCTTTGGCAAATGATGCGGTAAAGTATTTATGAATTGATACGTGGTCAAACTGAAGCTTAAGGGACGTATATGAGGAACCACGCAGACAAGAATAATTAAAGTGTTAAAGAATCTACAGATGACAATTAAGTTTCAGACGTGATTTAAGGCTAAATAAACTCGCTGCGAACTACACAGGGTTGTGAGTCTGTGCTGAGCATCAGGAAAAGACAGGTCTGAGAAAGGACAGCTGAGCCTACAACACTGATGATGATGAAGTGTGAACCAAGTTCATTAAGAATACACGAAGAAGTTTTCGCTGGTTAAAAAGAGTAACGGTAATGTCAGAAGGCACGGGCTGAGGGCTTGATGCAGAACAGAACTGGCCTCCTCCATCCACAGAATTGAAGTTTACCAGTTTGTCTGCGTAAATACTGAGTAACAGCAGAGGAACAATGAAGTCCTGTAAAGAAATAAACCAAACCCCTCCCTTGTATCACTCTGCACGCTGCCTTCCAGATACAATGGGAACAGCTGATGGAGGAAGGATTCTACACAGTGCACAGGGATAGCTTCATCTGGCCCAAAACAAACACAACACATCTGAAGATGCCTTATGAAACTATCTAGGAACAAGGAAAACAAATCCCAACAATCATCAGGAGGTATAAGAAAAAGTAACATAGAAAGAAACTTCTGTAGCACATCTTTATCTAAAGTATCAAATAATTTTAAGACCTTCTTGATTAATAGAGGTAATTAGAGGGCTATCAGCAGTGTCTTAACACAAAGGTCCTCTTACATAACTAACAAAAACTTAATAAAAACTATTCTAAAAGTGTTGATGACTGCATACCAGAACCTACAGACAGGTACAGAGACTTGTCCATATTCTAAGCAAGTAATTTTCAGGTACAGACCACAGCTGACACCAGCCAGACAGCTTGAGATGTGACTGCAAATATCCTCAGACAGAGCAGAGGACGATGTTCTGCAAGACAACATAAAATCCTTGCACCCACTAACTGCAAAAACAAGCAGGGACAAAACATAAAACTGACACTTTGCTCATGTGCCTCCAAGATGACCTAAAGTGGAGTCCCTTGCCATGCTTGCCCCTGCAAATCACTTTTAGCAATCGACTACGAATGTTTTCTGCACATGGCCTGCAACAAAACTTTAAGATTCAAAGCACACAAGTATTAGCCCTCAGAGATGAGTTGTTAAAGTGATCAGCGATTAAATCGCTAGTGTTAATCATGATCCAAAACAGCAAACAGGGAACTTTGATTTAAATGATTGATTTTAATCCTGTTTCTCATTTGTACTTTTTAGCTGTTTTCCTGAAGAAAGGGCTGAATCTCATTGGCTGAATTGGCCATTTAAACACATTGATTTGCAATTAACCACTTGTTTTATGTTAAATTTGGAGCTTTTCCTGACCAGGAGGATACATGCAAATATCGACAAAGGTGATTAAAAAAAGGTACTGGAGATACAAAAACATACCAAGACCACCACCAGAATATACTAGAATCACCATTTCATTGAGATCTGGTATAGTTAAGAAAGAAGAAAATCTCCACATTTTAGTTAGGTAACCAGCAATAACATAAAATGTGATTATTATTCAATCGTATCCATTTTCTCACACGCCACAAATCTCCTCTCCAAAGAGTCAAGTGCTCTACTGCTTCTGGGCTTGAGAATCTACACTAAGATTCTTCTTACAGCAGAAAGGAAAAACAGTAGAAATCAAAGAATTAACAGCAGTAGTAAACCTAAAAAAAAAAAAAAAAAAAAAAGAAAAAAAAAAGAAAAAAGAGGCAAGAGTTGTTGAAAAAAAATCTAGACAGAATGAGGTCAAGAAAGGCATGTACCAAGTTTAACATCACCAATTAGAAAGACAACAACATCAGAAATTGGAACAAAGGGATAAAATGAGAAAAGACAGAAAGTGAGCAATGCCAGTGGTTTAAAGCTCTCACTCTATGATCAGGCAATAGATAAAGTCTCCAGAGAGCACTAATCTTTAGTGAAAGAGAGGCCTTAGAACACTGGGGTAAAAAAGTCTGCCTGAAGACAGGAGACCATAGGGCTCCTAACACTAGCATGAGATTAAACTAAGGGCCCTCCACCCAAAATAGATGGCACTAAATGCTAAAATAAAACATATATTAGATAAAATGGAGTAATTTCACATGCCTCCCTTCCCCTCCTGAAGTAAAGTAGTTTAGAGCATACTACTTCTGCAAAAAAAGAAAGAAGAGCTTACAACTCTTTTGACCCTCCTAAGTGAGCCATCTGCCAGAAAGGAGAGAAAAGACAAGCTTCAAAATGATTAACCGGTAATTCAGACCTTCAGTGCAACCCACAACATCAATTCTATTACCAGCTCTTAACTGAGTAATGAATATTGCAGGTTTCATCATGAAGACATTCTACGAGGGCAGGCAATGATCAGAAAGCAAACCTAGATGGGTCACAACGATTTCTAAGACACCCATGGAAAATTTACAGGAAACTTCACAAGACAAAATCATCTGGTAAAGCATTTGAACCATAGCAAATTCAGTCTACCACCAAGACGAGGTTATGACATCTGAGATACAGTGAAAGAAAAAAAAGCTATATTCACTTCTTGTGCTTGTTGACTTAAATGCCCCCTATTCCAACACCTCAAAATTGCCTCAAAAGTGGTTCCACATGTGTTGTTCCAATTAGGCATAAAAAAAGGTTTCAAAACTATGAGAGGTATCCCTGGGCAATTCAGGCTTGCAAAGCCAACAAAGACAGGTCCACAAAGGGACTAAGTATGTACCTAGTTCCTCTTGACTTCAGCAAGAATTTGGAACTTAAAGTACTTCTATTATCTTGGTGCTTAGTGCTGCTTCTCATGGCTAACTCAAACATCTTTCAGCATTGAAAGCGGCATCTCTCCTCTAGCCAGTGAATAAAACAGAGAGCGAGACCATCTCCACGGAAGCCTTAGAACAGCTCTGAATCACAAAACAGGAATGGCAGTGGCAAGGGCCGTGTAATTCACATGTCAGAAATGTCCCTACCTGGATGTCGGTGTCCTTCACGGGTTCAAGAGGCTCAAATGTAGTGGCTGCACTTAGACGCTCAAGTCGCTGAGAAATGTGGGATATATCGAGCCCTCCAGACCCAAGAAGAACCGATCTATAAGGAAGAAATTGTACAGACATGGAATTAGTATTGAACAGACAGAACTCTAAACCCAGACTCATCGGCAATATTTAGGTCAGCAGCTAGCCATGTACAGACAGTGCTCCCAGACGTGTTACAAAAACTGCACAGAACCAAACTTTAAACAGCCCTATGTGTCTATGTAAACACCTCAGCCCTGCTGAACTCTTTCTGCTGTTCCACTGCAGTGCTGCACAACTGCCAAGTCCTTCCAAACAGAAAAAAATGTACACTATGTTGGTAAACATCTTCAGCAGCAGCCAGAACAAGGTACTGCACTTTTGGGCTTTAGTGTCCAAAATCAAGAACGGTAGCTCCTAAGATAAATCCTGCAATTATCCTATAGTTTTTTGGAAGTAGAGAAAGGTTGGAGGAAAAAAACCAAAACACAAGCTTCACAGTCATTATAAAAAACAGCTTCGCAGTCATTCTATTTCTCCCAGCAGAACTCCCCCCACGTTGGAAACCAAAGCCGTAAACAGCTTCCCCCCTGTGTGCAGAGTCTCCGGTGCCAGTGCTCCGTACTTACGCCTTCACATCCGCAGTCTCCTGGGAGGTGCGGGTCAGGGTGCGGGAGCGCAGCCGCTCCCCGGTCTGCTGGATCTCCTGCAGGTTGCGTTCTATGTGCGGGAGCTCGGAGATCCCTTCTGTCTCGGCTGCCAGCTGCTCTGCCTGCTGCAGCAGCTCTCCGAAGCCTTCCGTGTCCATCTCTGCTGCAGGTTTCGCTCAAGACACACAGAAACCTTCGGAGAAAAAGGGAAAATTCTTGCTCAGCTATAAACAGTTTCTACACTTGTGGGGTCACAGACAGACCAGAAAGAATAGGTCTTCTAGAACGGGATACACTGCCTATCCTCCCCAGGCATTAAACATCAAGGACATCCTTTCAAGTGGTCTCAGAGGGCTTTCCCTTGCAGGACTACAATCTGTGGACCTGTCAGAAGAGGAATGCGGATGCCATATCACAGTTCATATTTTGCCTTGATACAAAGGAGAGTGAAAGCAGAGAAGTCCCTGTGAAGAATTTGGTGTCAATTTAGCTATAAACTACTTGCATACACACATAAATAGAGTGCTTGGAGAGCTGGACTCCATGATCCTTATGGGTCCCTCCCCATTCTATGATTCTATATTTTTATATATTTTAAAGAAAGATGCATACATGTGCATGCATAGGAATATATGAGGGCTGAAAACACAAATAAACATGAAGTTAAATTAACAGCAAAAGAGTTGAGCTATAGATCTGGCACACAGACAGCCATAACTAGCTATCTATTAAAATGTGTTACTCCATACGTCATTAACCCCCAGCCAAAAGAAATAAGTGCATGTTGTTCCAGTGTAGAAGACCCGTGTCTAAATTCAATGCCTGCAGAAAGTTTTACCAGTGTGAGAATTCCTTGCATTGACTAAATGACAGAATAATTAAAGAAATTAAAGCACAAGGCAAGGGCTGTAACAGAAGAGGCATTAAATGCATCGTGCAGTTCTAAATTCAGAATGGAGCCTGTTATTTTTACAGAAAGGACAAAAGCATACACGCTTGGGATCACTATGGAAAAAGACACGTAGCTGCAATGGTGTCCACATTAATGAAATACAAAACCCAAAACCTCAGTTTCACACACCAAATCATGGTTTGCAGCTAAACCAGCTACAAGCAATAAACATCAGGCACCTCTGTAAAGCCACAGATGATCGCAGGAATCTGTGGTGCTGACTGGTGCTATAGAGATGGAAATCTTCAGTACAATCCCTCTCTCATGGCTTTTGCACCCAAGTCCAGAGGGCCTGGAATGAAATAAGTCAAACCAGATCTCAAGCATTAACTCCAGCTGTTTATCATTTGCTCGAAAGTAAAATCGGCGGAGACTATCTTGATCAAGGGAGCCCCCTAAGAAGAAAACAGGGATTTTTACAAATCAACAGTAGCCTGCAATTCAAGTATTTCTTGGTACCCCTCAACCATACCAAAGCAATTTTACAGTAGAATTTGAACATTCCTCACGTTCTCAGTCTCACCACCATTCCCAAGTACAACTACCCAGCAGCAGTAGCAGTGCTTTCCTGTCTGGACAAATGATTTAAAAGCACTGCATGATGATTCATTCAGACATATGCAGTTTGAGAGAGAAACCGATCCCTCCTGCCTGGGTGCCAGGACAAACCCTTACAGCAGCATCCAGGAATGGAGAATTTCACAAGCACTCCCCACACACTTCTGGAAAGCTGGGGGAGGGAATGATCGTATTTGCAATGACTTGTTAATCAGGTGAGATAGCAGAGACGGGATCTGTTTGAGCAGATTAGCGTGCCACCGAGACAGAGTGGAGCAGGGAGGAGGAGGGTGGAAATAAGCAGTTTCATGCCCTGCAATGCAGTACAGAGCATCTTTCCAGTGTTTACTTGCAATAACTCAGATGCACCCCTGCCAGGAACAGCCTCTGTTGGCAGACACTGACCAGAACAGCCACACTCCTGTACATTTAAGAACGGATCAGATCCTCCAGGAGCAGTGACTGCAAAAACAACACAGACATCAGCTTGATTTGATCCGATCTGGTCCACTTCCTCTTTTCATTACCGAGATAAAAAGCTGGGAGCGTAAGAAGCACCAACTTCTCAGAGTGCTGAAACCAAAAGAGCGAAAAATCAGTGCTACAGAATTGCTCCCAAACCTGCACTTTTGAGCTGCAGACACCACGTTAATACCACGTAAAGTCTGTCACATCAGTTTGCCTGTGTAGGACAATTGCAACAACTCTGTGAGACTGAACCCAATTCAGCAAACACGGAATAAACTGGTTATTTTGGAGCAAGTTAAAGTACGTGTGATTGTAACCAAGCTCTGGAAGCAACATCTCAAAGCTTAGAGAGCCAACACTAAACAGCTTTCTCTAAGTGACAGAACTCAAATACTTAGACTGAATATTCGTATATTCGTAACAGCACAAACAACTTTGTCCCCACCCTGACAGTATTTACTGCATTCAAGAGACTGCAGTCTGACTCTTCATGCTGCTGTGCAAGGTGGAAACTGCTACCACAGTAACGAGCACAGCAATGGCAGATTTTCATGTCTGGCTGGGGAAGGAGCAACAACTGACACCTAAGGGAAAGAAAACACGTCAGAAATTAAATTAACTTCGGTGAAACCAGACTGACCTTGGGCTAAAAGCCAGGACTGAAAAGGCTCTTCTATAAAACAACTTTGATGACTTATCAATAGAAGCTGCTGCATTAGACTACGATTCCATTAAACCCCAGTTTAATTTCCCCAACATTTAAAACCACACATAAGCACTATATATTGTACAAGTTGGTGAAGTTTAAGCCAGAAAGAAAACAGAAAAGATGGCAGGTTTCTTAAGTCTATTCAGACTGATTATAATTGATGATTTCTTACCTAAATAACACCAAAAAACTCCTCAAGAGCACTACAATGCTATCTGAGGAAGAAAACTGGAGCTATCCAAATATGGCTATGATGAACATTTTACTGTACTAAATTCAGAAAGACCCAAAGCTGAAATACTCCAATGCACGTGCGAATGTCTGTTGTACTTCACGCATTGACAGGGCTTGTGTCAATTAACCAATTAACTTTGAGAAACAGTAAAAAAAATGGATTTTTCCAGTGCTCTGGGAAAAAGAAAGGAAGAAGATGTCACGGGGGAGAAGGAGAAAGAAAGCATCACCTACTGCATTCAGAGTAGCTGATGAACCAAGAGTTCCACAAGTTGCAGAAAGATTCTTCAAAAGAGGAAACAAGAAGAAATCCAGTGTTGGCCTCTCAAAGAGGCTCCCACCTCAAAGTGCTCGAGAGACCCAGTCTGATGAGTCAGGACCAGCTTCTTATGGAAAGAAAATACAAGAGCACATGTAGTAGGAGCAAGCCAGCAATGCTCTACTTCCTACAGCCAAGATCTGACGTAAAAATGCTTTTTCGACAGGCTCCAAGCCTGGGCTGCTACAGAGAGTGGAGCAGCTTCTGTCTGCTAAGCTAAACATGAATAAGTAAAAGGTCCATTTTGCAGGCCTGGGGAATTCTGTCTGAGCAGCAGCAATAATACCCAGCTCTCGCATGGCACTTGGCATAAGCAGACATCCAGACCTTTCAGAGAAGTCAGCAACATAATCCTCGTGTTACAGACAGGGGAACTGATTAAGAAGCACAGAGATGAAAATCAGAGAGCAGGTGGACAAATGTGCAACCCAAGTATCTGCTGCACATTTTCAGCACACCATCCTATTGTCTGTAAAACACAATAACACTTATCAAATCTAACAAAGGGAAAACTTCCATACCCGAACGACACTAAATCCAGATAAAAATCACAATAGGCCAGCTTAAAAACAAATACCTAAAAGCTTCAAGCTATATTTGGTACCCCATCTGGCACAACAGCCTGTTCCCCCTGCAACAGAAGGCAGATGCAGGAAACTCCTGAATAGACCACACAACAACCTTCCAAACCGACTGTTTCTTCTACCACCAATCAATTAATGCTCCTCTGCCTCCTATAAAAAGGCTTTCAGTCCTGCCTATTTTCTTCTTCATCTCATCTGTAGGTAGATATGCAAAAGTCCAATCTTCTTATGACTCCAGAGAGCCCTTGCAGTAGGTATGTTGAACAAAAATGGGTTTTCCCAAAGTTTTAAAGGCAGTAACACCGAGTTACTTGCACTTGCATTGTGAGAAAGGACAAGAAAGGGCACACGTTTCTCTACACGGTTCATTATTTAAACTGGACCTGAAGAGTAGGCATTTGAAGTGATTGCTACCAATACACACTATCACACATTTGTCAACTCTTCCTTTTATCTGCCATAAGTTCCTCATAGTGGTCTCAAGTCCCCACTGTTCGGAGTAACTGACTCAGCTGGCAGTTTTGCCATCTTACCACGTTCCCTCTTTTCCAAACACTTAAGTCTTTATTTTAAGCACCCGAGTCAGCAGGGCACTAACTTGCACAGGGTGGCAAACTGGCCCTCCTTAGATAGAGCATTTGGTTTAGTATTTTAAGTTCCTTACATGAAAACCCGTATCCTCCCCCCTCACTGAATTTTCTGTCATAGCAGCACCACAGAAACAGAATCGATTTAGATGACAGGATCACATACATTCTTCCAAGCAATTTTAAGCTTTTTCTATTTGTAAGTTTTCCCAAGGAGTAGGAAAACTTTTTAAGATACAACGTAAGTGAAACAGCAATAAAGCACACGGGAACTGGTGTTCCTTTGTCACCATCACCTTAGCTCTCCATGCCACAACTAAAAAAACAAGACCAAATTGCAGGAGAAGAGAAGCAGCCCTTCTTTGCACCTGGACTTTAATTCAAGCCCTTCCACTCACTGTTCATGGATTCCGGGTTAGAATAACATTGCAACACAGATGGCACCTGATCCTCCACAGCAGTTGCTCATCAGAGACCAAATACTCAGTGCATCCACAGCTCAAGGTTTAACACAAAGGCAGTTCAACACCACAGAAGTCTGGCTGGTGTCTGCAGCTGGCACCTAATAGCAAAAGGAAGTTATTCTGTACACTCTGTACGCTTTATAATGACTCTGGGAAAACCATAAACAAATAGCATTCTTTAGGTTCAGGAATAGAATTCTGCAGCCAAGGTGTGCTGTAAGAAATCCTTAAAGTCATTTTCATTGTTTTGCACGAGAAGTCAGTATTGCTGGTGGTAGAAAGGACTTGTGACCCGGGGTAGTGGGCAAGGCCTATCCATAAACTCATTCAAGGATAGTTTGAATGGTCCACATAAAGTGTTTAAAGACACCTATCCTCTCCTGCGTCAAACTTACTGATCTGAAAAAGACCAGAGCCCCAAATATCATAAATGGTTTACCTTCTGCACCCTGCCAGGCACGTATGAAAGCAACGCTTGGCAACTTTGTGGTTGTTTTATGGCATGATTCTTGGGGCTGTCAAGTGCAGGGCCAGGAGATGGACTCGATGATCCTTGTGGATCCCTTCCAACCCAGGATATTCTACAAGTCTATGAACTACAAGGACACATAAGCTTACCAAAACCTGCCATGAAACAGCAGTTGAGCCAGGGGCAGAGCTGCAAGCACTGTGCCTTTCATGAGTCACCACCACCACACACCTGACAGCAGGTGACATTTCCCTCATAGAAACCTTCCAGTATCTGAAGGGGCCCTACAGCAAAGCCAGAGAGGGACTCTGTCAGGAACTGTAGAGATAGGACAAGGAGTAATAAATATAAACGTTGAGAGAGGGGAAATTTAGATTTAGGAAGAAATTCTTTACTGTGAGGGTGGTGAGGCACTAGCACAAGTTGCCCAGGGAGGTTGTGGCTGTCCCACCCCTGGCAGCGTCCAAGGCCAGAGTGGATAATGCCTTGAGCAATCTGGTCTAGCAGAAGGTATCCCTGCCCATGGTAGGGGGGGGGTTGGAACTAGATAAGCTTTAAAGTCCCTTCCAGCCCCTTAACATTCTATGAATTCCTAGGAACCAACCAGTAAACCCACAGTGGTGAAGAACGACTCCCGTGCACAGAACTTGAAACAGACACCAAACCCCACACATACACAAACCCGTTCTCCTGAAACCTTCCTAGACAACGAACTTCTGCTTCCTGAAGCACCAGCATGGCACTTCGTTTAGACACTAAACTCCCCTTCTACAGCCGGGCTTGGCACTGCCGACCAGCACAAACGCGCTCGGAAGGAGACCCCTCCTCGCGCATCCCCAGCTGGCCCCGCTGCGCTAGCGCGGGTTATTGACAGGAGCGGCTTCCGGGGAGCCCCAGGAGGGCCCACGAGGAGGCCTGCGAA
>VZTA01015386.1:72201-90685 GCA_013398855.1 Mohoua ochrocephala | reverse complement strand
CGCCGCGCCCGCCGTGCTCACGCCGCGCGCCCCCATTGGCTGCCCTCTCGCCCTCCCCCGCGTTCCCATTGGTCGAGCCGCCGCACTTCCCCGCGCCGCGCGCTTCTATTGGTCCAGCCGCCGCTCTCCGCCGCGCGCCGGTTCCCGCCCCCTCGCGAGAACAACTTCATTGAGGCGCTCGGAGGAGGGCGCGGACCGAGCGTTGGGGGGGCGGGGGGCGGCTGCCTCCGGAGAGCGCGGGTTCGAGGCTGCCTCCCGCCTCCCCGCGCTGCGCGCGCCGCGCCGCGGCGGAATCACCGAAAGAGGAGAGAATCAGACAGAAGTAAAGTGCATGGAGTTGTTCCTCTCTATTCTCCCCCTCCCTTCTTAGTCACGGCTAACTCTTGCTGGCAAACCCCGTCTGCGAGCTGATTCCTTGGGAGGTAAAATGAGGATGACGAATTCATCCCGATTTTGCCTCCTATGGCCAAATACACCCACAAACAAACTCACAGCCAGCAGGTACTCTCACCATCACCTGTACAATGGTGTCCTGAGGGTCCTGTGTTTGGTCCCCTCTTGGGCACACACACATAATACCCTTAAAGCAGATACTGCCAATGTCACAGGATTTGTCAGGCAAAATCTGGGAACTGGGAATTTCATGGACCCGCAAGGGTACATCCAACAGCCTGCTTGTGTAAGAGATGATGTCCGGACCTTGCCACTGTTCCAAAACATCATCCATCAAACCTTCAAAGCTGAACAGATTTCTCCATTAACACAGTCTCTATTTCCAAAAGTTCCCATGTAAAAAGCAGTTCCCGGGCCAGAGGCAGCGCCGGCACCAGCCGCGGTCGCTCCCCACAACTGCAAAGTGCATGCAGGGGGTACATTCTTGCCTGTGGCTTCAGTTTGAGGGGAGCACTTGTCCCCGGCAGGATGCCCTGGTGGAATGGATGCCCTGGTAGGAAAGATGCCTTGGTGGGATGGTTTTCCTGATGAGATGGGTACCCTGGCAGGGTGGTCGCGCCACCCCAGCTCTCTCTAAGCCCTTCCAAGCTCCCGGGGCACCTTTCCAGAGCGAGGAGGAGAGTAGAGTCCTGGTCCGCCCGGAGACCGGCGCTGGTGCCCTCCGGGGCGGGATGGGGAAACAACCACCCTGCGGGCCTGGGACCGGAAAAGAGCAGGCACAGGCAGGGACCGAGGGAAGCGGGGACAGGCAGGAAGCTGGGGCCGGGCGGGCGGCGGTGCTGCGGGCAGGCAGGTGGCAGCAGATCCCTGCGGAAGGGCTCGGCGGCACCGGGAGCGGAGCCGCCCCGGAGAGCCGTTCCTGTGGCGGGACCCGGACCTCTTCACGGGGGCAAGGAGTGCTGTCCCCTCTGTGAGTGAGTGCCTGTCCCTCTACACTGGGCGCACAGGGCGCCTGTTCCCTTGCACAAGATGCGCAGGATGGTGTCCCCTCTACATCAGATGCCTGTACCCGCCATACTGGGTGCCCATCCCCTGAGCATAGGGTGCTTCTCCTCTCTGTGCCAGCGGGGTTTAGACTGGATATCAGCAAAAATACTTCGCTGAAACTGTTGTCAAGCACTGGATCAGGCTGCCCAGGAAAGCAGTGGAGTCACCACCCCTGGAACGATTGAAAAAACATGTAGATGTGCCACTTGGTTTAGGGGTGGGCTTGGCAATGCTGGGGTAGCAGCTGAACTTGATGACCTTAGGAGGGATTGTCCAAGACTTCTATGACTCTGTAATTTCCCCTCCGCACTGGGTACATTTTCCCTCTGCCCTGAGTGCACGTTCCCTGAGGGCAGGGCGTTATTTCCCCTGTGCACACGCGCCTGTCACCTCTGCACAAGGTGTGTTTACTCTCCGCACCGGGTGCACGTCTCCTCTGCACACAGCGCTCGTCCCCTCGGCACAGGGCGATGTCCCCTCGGCACAGAGGTGCCTGTCACGTGTGAGCAGGGTGCTCGTCTCCTCTGCACACAGCGCATCACTGCTCGGCACAGAGCGCACATCCTGTCTGCACAGGGCACGTGTCCCTCCGGCACATGGTGTGTGCCAGCGCCACGCGGGGTCACGGACATCTGTCATCCCTCTGGGATTCACACAGAGCCAGAAAAAGCGGAACCGAATGCAGCCCCGTGGGCAGCTGCAGGCTGCTCGTCTGGGAGGGCAACCAGGACTCCCCTGCCCTGGCTCCCCTGGGTGTGCAGAGGGGGATGCGTGGTCACCTCAAAACACCTCTGCAAACTGAGCTGGGCTTTTCTTCGCAGGGCTGCATAAAGCACATCAGCATCTACTTGCGTCAAGCAGAGGCTCTCCTCACCCTCCCACTATACAGAGCTGTCCACAGGCTGAGAGCTCTTCCTGCTTCATCAAAAAGTACTTTTTTTTTTTTTTTTTTTTAATAGAAAATACTCCTGAGGGGACCAGAAAGCCCCTACCCACCTCACTGACAGCAAGGGCAGGCACGGGGTACATCCCAGGCCAGCTCCTCACAGGGGTGCCTGCACCCATTCCGCTGGTCCTGTGGCTTTCCTCACCTCAAATCCTCCCTGGGGAGGCTGGAAAGGGCACCGAGGCTGGGTGTCCCCACCTCCGCCAGACGGGCGTGCAGGCAGAACCAGGAGCAGGCAGGGCAGGCTGGCACCGGCAGGGTGCAGAGGTGTGTGCCCACGTCCCACCCTGGCACGCTGCTGGGAACGAGGAGCGGTTGATGCCTGGGGCGCTTCCTGTGAGGGGAAACCCCATCCGCGCCCGGCTTTGTTTCAGGTGCAGGATGCGGGCGCCTGGCCCCGGGGGGCTCAGTCTGCAGCCCCTCCGCTGCAGTGGCCGGGGTCGCAGCCTGGCTCCAGCAGCACAGCCATGCCAGTCTTCTTTTCCAGCAAAGCATCTTCCCATGGGATTTATTGGCTTTTAAATGCATTTAGGGCAGGGCAGACCCTTAAAACCCATTTCCAGCGCTACACCTCTGTTGCAACAAGCAGTGCTGGGAGGCTGCTTAGGCAAAGACACACTAATGCAATAAGACAACGCATTTAAAAGACAAATGGGTGCTGAGCTGAGTGTTGCTTTTCTCACTGCAAGGTTGGGTGCTGAACAGTCTGGGCACCCTCTGCAGAGCCATGTGCTGAAGCTGGGCAGACCTTTGAGGAAGGGGTGAGCCTAGATCATCCCAGATGCCTGAAACATCCCTGGGAACTGGTATTGCCATGCTCCTCCTGTGCAGACACCCCACCTTCTGCCACCCAGCCTAGCAGAAAGGACTACGTGGGTACCCAAGCGGCCAATTTTGCTGTTTATTAAATTCGTCTTGCCCCTTGTCCCTGGTGCCTTGTCTCCAAGGGCTGCAGGAGACTTTCCTGCCAGGCAGAGCTGTCCCATTGCCCAGAGAGGCACAAAAGGGGCGAGGGCAGCAAGGCTGGGAACCTACATCTGTAGTGGGGCACACCCAGGAGACGTGTATGGGCAAGCAGGTGCCTAAAAAGTGACTCTTTCACTTGGCAGAGACTTTCGGAAGCAAAATACATCCTTATGCATCTTCCCACTGCCCTCCCTCCCCCATCCCAGCAGCCACCCCTCATCCAGGCAGCCGAGCACTGCATTCATGGCTATGGTTACCTGCCCTCCTGCATCTGGAGGTCACTGCAGCTTTAAGCAAGGTGCTTCCCAAAAATGAGCTGGAAAAAAGTGCTTGGAGGTTATGCCCACAGCAGGAGCCAGGCACTGTAGCTGCAGGTATTTGGCAAGGGGAGGCTGTAGGGAAAGTGTCCCTTTGGGGATGGATCTGCTCTGCAATGGATTGGGGCTTGCAAAGCATGAGCTCTTGAGGAAGGGAGGTTTGTTCCCACTAGAATTTGTCCAAGTGATCTCCAGCGGCAGCTCAGGGCGCGCATGTTGCCAGCACCCATCGCCCTCCCACCCACCATGCTTGCTCTCACAAGCTCTTTCACCCAAAGGAAGCCCGAAGTTTTGGTGCAGAGGCACCTGCCATGAAGCCAAAGAAAGGCTGAAGAGGACCGGAGCCCCTCCTTCCACGGCTTGCCCACACCCCTGGGTTTGTCACCTGTCCTCCCTGGGAGACCAGCACCTTAGAGATGCCCAAAGCAATCCCACATGCAGGATGAGGTCCATCCCGTGCCCTGTGAAACTCCTTTTCTCCCTCAAGGAGGTGCAGAGCCCACTTAGGAAAGGACATGGGGGTGTTTGTGAGCAACCCTCTCCCATCCCGCAGCGACAATTCCCACACAGGTATCCACGTGGTAAAAATGCTCAGCCTCCAACCCAGCCCCACAGCAGCACTCGTACCTCCAGACAAACGCCTTTATTTCCATCCAGTTTCACCACTGGTACAGAAAATACAAAACATGAAAAACAAAAAAAAATAGGCTTTTTTGTGCCCCCCACCCCCCGTCCCCAAAGCGTGCCGGCTATTTACAGGCAGAGGCGAGTGGCTCAATGGCAGCAGCTGCACTTGCTACTGGTCGGCTCCTTGCACACGCAGCCCTTGGCGCAGTTGCTGCAGCTCGCGGGGCAGCAGGAGCAGCAGCCTGGGGGGGGAAACGAGTTAGGAGGTAGGTGGAAGGGATTGGGGTTCCATGGGGCAGGGGGACCCGATGGACAGTGGGGAACACCGCTTCTGCATGAGCAGGGCTGATGATCCCAATGGGATGGACTTCTCCCTGTAGGGCAGGGCCAGGGGCAGACCCCCAGAGGGGAGCTAGGGTGGGGGTGTTGTCTCAATGGGCCAGGGGAAGAGGGAAGGATCCCATGAGGATCCTACAGGGCAAGAGAGAGAGTGGTGGGGTCTCCATACAGAGTCCGACAAGGCAAGAGGGGTTGTCTACAGGGCAAGAGTTGGAAGGTTCTTATGGGGGTCTGACAGAGAAATAAAGAGTTCCCTTGTGGGGCAGAAAGGTGTCCATGGGGTCCCACAGGGCAAGAAGGGGTTCCTCTATGGAGCAGCAAGGTGCCCAGGGAGTCCCACAGTACAAGGAGAAGTTCCCCTATGGAGCAGAGAGGTGCCCATGGATGTCCCACAGGGCAGTGGCAGATCCCTCCAAGGGCAAGGCCGGGTCCCCCCTCCCTGAGCCCCCCACTCACTCTTGCGGCAGCTCCGGCAGCGGCAGTTCTTGCACTTGCAGGACCCGGCGCAGGAGCAGGAGTCACCTGGGGAGCGAGCGAAGGAGAGCGCAGTCAGCCAGGAGTCAGGCAGCCGGGAGTGAGGCGGGAGGCAGCCGGGACAGGACGGGGCACTTACCGGCGGCACACGTGCAGTCCTGGGGGTCCATGGCTCGGCTCGGCTCGGCTTAGCTCAATCTAGCGTGGGTCGATTCGGCTCCGTCCGGCGTGGCTGGCAGCGGTGCGGACCAACGCTGGCCGCCCGCTATTTATGGGGCAAGACGCGGGGCGGTGCTGGCGCTGCGCACGGTGCAGCGGGGCCGCCGGCACCGGGGCCGTGCTCACCGGGGGCGGTGCCGTGCCGTGCCGTGCTCACCCCCGGGGCCGTGCTCACCCCGGGGCCGTGCTCACCCCCGGGGCGGTACCGTGCCGTGCTCACCCTGGGGCCGTGCTCACCCCGGGGCCGTGCTCACCCCGGGGCCGTGCCCTACCCTGGGGCCGTGCTCAGGGGGGCGGTGCTCACCCCGGGGCCGTGCTCATCCCGGGGCCGTGCCCACCGTGGGGCCGTGCCGTGCCGTGCCGTGCTTATCCGGGTCACGGACCTGCCCGCCCACCCCCGCTCCCAGCCCGCTGCGGGGAGGCCGGGGTGTCCCACCTACACCCCCGTCCCCGGCAGGGTGCTGCACCCCGGGGGACCGAGACGCTGAAATGCGTGGGGTGTGGGGGTGACAGCGCTGGCATGGCACTGCCACCAGCTCCTGCACACTTGGGACAGCCCCGTGACGCTGTCCCATGTGTCCAGCGCTGTGATCCAGCGGTGCCCCCCACCTCAGGGGTGGCTGTGGAGTGCATGGGACTGTCCCTGAGGATGAGACTGCCTGTTTCAGCACCCCACTGGAGAGTGGGATGGCCCTGGGCAGCCCCCCTGGGGCTGGAGTGCTCAGATAACCTCCCAGGAGATGGTGGATCATAGAACATAGAGCACCATGAGTTGGAAGAGACCCATAAGGATCATCGAGTCCAACTCCTGAACCTGCACAGGACAACCCCAAAAAGCACACCATGTGCCTGAGAGTGTTGTCCAAACACTTCCTAAGCTCTGTCAGGCTTGGTGCAGCGACCACTTCCCTGGGGAGTCTGTTCCAGTGCCCGACTACCGTCCGGGTAAAGAACCTTTTCCTAATACCCGACCTAAATCTCCCTTAACAGAGTTTCATGCGGTTCCCTCGGGTGAGCATGGGGATGCAGTGTGGTAGCTTGGCATTGCCAGCTGGGAGCTGCTGGGAGTCACTTTCTCATCTCTGTGAGTTTTCCACCTTGTCACAGAGTTTATGTGCCAACTGGCTTCCACCACCTCGCACGTGCCCGTGGCCAGTTCAACATCCAGCATGGGAAACTGGCTGGGCCGGGGCCAGGCTGTCCCCATGCCTGCACCCTTGCTCTTGGTGGTGTCGCAGATGCGACAAGCCTGGGCTCAGAGCCCGTGCTGTAGATGGGGCCGCGGAGGGCCAGCGGGCTCTAGGACCAGGAGAGCTTCAGTGACCCAGGGACGCTGCGCCAGGGAACGGCTCGTGCTTGTTTGCAAAAGCACGGAGTTGTTTTTTCCTGGCAGTGTTTGCCGGTGGCAGCGAGGCGAAGCCGGCAGGCATTGCACACGCCACTGGCTGAGCGGGAAGGAGGAGAGGTGGAATAGCCGAGCACGTGTGGTGTCACTGCACATAAACACGGGTTGTGAAATCGCTTCCCTCCCGGACACCCCCAGCGCCGTGCTTCGGGAATGTGCTGCCCCGCGGGCCCCCCCTCCAGCGGGGCGGGTTCTGCTGCACCCGTGGTCGAGGAAAGGAGAGCCCCGACCACCCAAAATGGGATCGTGCATCCCTACACGGAGCCATACCGAAAGTGGAGGATGACTGTGCAGGGCCAAAGCTGCAGGGAAAGCAGGGGATTTCCCAGATTCCTGCATGTCATACATGGGGGGGGGCTGTGCCGAATCCCGGGACACGTTGTCCTGGGCCCACGTCCCTGTGAGCGGGAAGAGGCAGCACACACAGAACTGTATGTGAAGCTGGGATGGGGAAAGAGCCTGAAAAATGCCTGATTTCCCAATCTGAGCATTTCCATTGAATAATGAGGTCATCCCGCAAGCAGAACAGGAAGGAATGAATGAGTATCCCCTGAGCCATGGGCTTGCTGAAAGGCTGTGCCAGACATCAATGGGGAGAGGAGAGCTCGGAGCTCGGTATTACTGCTGGTATTCCAATTTCCCAAGGCAGAGAGCAGTTAAACCCAAGTCTCTTCCCATGTAAGAGTAGTGCCAGGTCCAACTCTGATTTTATAGCAGCCATAAAGTGAGCAGCAGAGCCGCGGCTGCCCAGCATGGGTCTCAGGGCTCAGAGTTGGGATGCTGGAACCCCCGTCTGGCCCCCCCCACTCCTCTGAAGGCAGGGGAGAGCATCCGACAGCTGCTCTCTGCCATGGGGCACAGGGATGGGCACAGCACAGAGCCATGGGGCAGGACCAGTGCAAAGCCAGAGGTGCCAGCAAAGGCAAAGGGATGCTGTGAGCTTTGCTGGTTAAACCATGTTTGGGGATAAATCCCATTAGCAATCTCTCCTTCACTCTTGTTGTGGGCCCACCAGTGATATTTTTTTATGGTTGGCACTTACATCTCTCTGGGTTGGAAGGAATAAAGGTAACCCTGCTCTTTGCAGAGCCGAGTTTAGTGTGATTGCTCCATGCCTGCTGCGTGCCTGCCCTGCCCTGCATTCAGCTAACGTACGGGTGGCCTTTGCACCCGTCAGTAGTGTGAGGTGATGGTGACATCTCAGGGGACACCCTGAGGGACGAGCCCTCCTGGAGCAAAGGGGTATCCCCTAGGGATTGGCACCGTGAGCAGCCGGTGGGCAGGGGTGCTGTGCTGTAGGCTGTGCCAAATCCCTGGCTGAGTCCTGGGGCTGGTGACTGGGTGGGTCAGGAAAGGTTTTTAACCTAAAAAGAGTCCATGAACGGCTGCATTTGAGGAGTGCGGGGACAGGCAGAACCTGTCATGTTCCTGGGAAGTAGCAGGGTGGCACGTGGCACCTGGGGTGCAGCATTCTGGCAGCAACATGGCTGTGCTTGGGCAGGGTGAGCGTCACACCCTGACAGGGGCATCGTAGGCATCACATCCCATCGTGGGCATTCCGCCCCATCCCAGGCATTGCACCCCATCACATCCCATCACAGGGGTCCTGGTATGGGCATTGCAAACCATAGTGGGCATCACACTCCGGTCTGGGCATCACGTTCCCAAATGTTCCGTTTAGGCACAGCACCCTATTGCAAGCAGGGCACCCTATTGTGGCGATCACGCCCCATTGTGGGTACTGCACCCCATGGTGGAGAACCAGGTCACCTGAGGCTCCCCAGGAGCACCCAGTCAGGCTGGCAGAGGTGGCAGTGTGGTTCTTCCAGCCAGTTCAACTAAACTGCCAGGAGGAAAACTAAACCTGTTTCTCTGCCGCTCCACCTGCCATGGAAACATTCCCCCTGGAAATGGGCAGGGCTGGGGCGGTTATTACAGTGAAAGCTTGTAATAACGAGCTGCTCATTAGCCCCGAGGATCTCTGTTGGAGGAGACAGCATGGGATTCGCCCCTGGGTAACAAGAGGGTGGGGGGGGAAATAATCCCTTGTGCAGGGAAAGTGTTAAAACAGGAGTCAGAACTACTGGTAGGGAGAGCAGAGCCAAGATTGGAAGACAGGAGCAAAAATGAGATGCAGGCTCTTTGCCATGACCCCCCACACGCATCGTCCTCCCACTCCCCAGGGGAACCGCCACATCCAACAGAAGTGCCAAGTTCCTTATGGACCTTTATATACATATCACTTTATTTAGGTAGCTTATTACATGTCAAAGTGACAAACACTAAAGAAATCTGAACATATATATATAAAAAAGACAACCAACATACACAATAAGGTTATTCTTCTTTGGCCCCCCTGGATGTGCATCACCCCCAGATGTGCAGCCAGGGGTCCCCTATTTGCAGCAGCTGCACTTGGCAGAGGGGGGCCCCTTGCAGACGCAGCCCTGCGCACACTTGGCACATCCAGCTGGGCAGCAGGAGCAGCAGCCTGTGGGAAAGACAAAAAAATATTAAGGACATTCTCGGGAGGTCTCGGGCTGGGACTCGGGGGTGTCTCACTGTTTTGGAGACCTCCCACGTATCCATGCCGTTCCCTTTTAGCAGCATCCCCTTCCTTGGCAGTGTCTCCCAGTGTGTTTGTGCAGCCGGGGCTGGCACTGGAGAGGCAGGGCGAGAGTGTGGAACTGCCGGGGGTTCACCAGGATTCCCCCAGTCCCTCTCTTTGCAAACCCTCATGGCACACGGCTCTGCTGGGGGTGAGAGCATCGGGAGCACCCAGAAGAAACCTCTGTGCCGGTTTCCTCCCCAGCATCCCCCTATGCTAAGCCTGAGGTGCTAGTGAGGGTAATGCTCAGGTTTAGGTGGTACTGGGTGACTTGTACTGCCTGGACAGGGGGTGGGATTCACCCTGTGCTCCTTTGGGGGAAAAAAAACATATGCGAGGAATAAACTCGCCTCTGGCAATGCTGAGACTGATTTGATTCACTGCATACATGGACATGCAGTGAAAACCCCCCGAGTGTTTCTGCCCCCGCCCCTCCTCCTCCCGGGGGCTCGGGGATCCCTCTTACCTTTTTTGCACGATGTACATTTGCAGTTTTTGCATTTGCAGTTGTCCCCGCAGGTGCAGGTGCCACCTAAAACATAGAGAAAAGGAGAAAAAGAGGTTGAGACGAGGTGGTGGGAGGGGATACCCACAACTCAGAGATCCGCGGGGGAGAGCATCGCCTCCCCTCCGAGCACCCACTGATGCTTCAGTCTCACTCAGAGGGGAGGTCACGGCATTCCCAGCCGCTTCTCAGTGACATGCTCCCAGTGTGACACCGCAGTGCTGGGCAAGGACTTCAGCTGCTGGCCCAGCCCGTACGAGAAAGAACATCGGGAATGGCGGAGGAGGCCGGCGGGCGGGAGTGTCAGTGTTCCCGCTGGGATGCTGGGGCTCCCGCTGCCCCCCGGGATGGAAGGAAGCGCTGCCTTACCTGTGGCGCAAGGGCAATCCTGAGAGTCCATGTCTGGCTGGGCTGGGTGCCTGCTGTCGGACGCGTTGGGCGACGGGAAGAAGCTTTGGCAGGACTCGCAGCCGCCTCCTATTTATCCTTGGCCAGGCGAGAGCGAGTGCAAAACCTCCGCCCCTGCAGCCTGCGCACGGCTCAGCGCGGCTCCTGCCCCGGGCGCTGCTGATTCACTCCCCGGGCGGCCCAGCGTGACCTGGGGCTCCCGCATCCCCCCGCGCCCCCTCCCCGGGCTGCTGTGGCAGCAGGGAGGGCTGTCGGGGTGACCACCCCTCTCTGCTGAGGTATTGGGAAGGGTGCAGAGAACGGCCAGATCTCATCACGCAAATGACACCTGTCTCGGAAGCGTTGCTGCACTCGACAGGGCTGGGGGCTGAGGGGGTGCACCCGGAGAGCCCCCACAGTCCAGCCCTTGATTGATTGATGCCAAAATCAATCTGCCAATCTGACTTGGGAGGGGGTACATTAATCCAGGGAGTGGCACAACTGCTGAGAAATCTCAGTGCCCTCCTCTCAGAGCTGGCACAGTGGGGTGATGGGGACCTGGCACCATGAGGTGACGGGGATGCAGTCCTTGCTTGAGACCCTGTCCTGTGGTTCCTACGCCCTCCCTGCAAGCGGGAGCAGCAACAAGCTGGACTGGCCTGGCCAGGCCAGAGCCTGCCATGCCCTCCCAGTGCCCCAGGACAGCGGCACCCACGTCCCCTCGGCACCGTGCGTGGCACCTCGGGGCCCCGTCTCCTTCCCAGCTGCGGCGCTCCATCCCACTCTTCTGAATTAATTTCCGTGCGCCATTAGCCGGCTGCGCAGGGGAGGAGGGTGGCGGGCGAGCTGCCATCACCCTGGTCAACTCCTCCAGCGGGTTTTACCCACCCACTCGAAAGCACAGTGAGGGCTTGGGGTGAAAGGCACAAAAAAAAAAAAAGATGCTTGCTGAGATTTTTGGCGTGGGGACAGTCTACTTCATGTGCAGGAGGCATTGTCAGCCATGGAGCATCCTTTCTCCTCATCCCTGTGTTTCTGTGTGCTCTTTGGTGTCAGTGATACCCCATCCTGGCTGCCCCCTGCTCTGAGACTCCTCTGCTTTGGGGTTTTATCCCAGCTGGGCTTTTGCCTGAGGTACCTGGCTGAGGCAGTTTGACGATGCTAATCCAGCCGAAACAGCGGCCCAGGGAGTATTTTTACCACTCAGCTGTCTGGGCTTGTTGGGAGCTTGTTGGGTGACCTGATGGGGAGCATTGCCAGCGCCCCAACTCAGCGTCTCCTCCAGCCTCTCCAGGCCAGTGTGGGAAATCAGTATGGAAAAGCCTAAGGAAGGCAGCCAATGGACCCCTTCCTCAACTCCTCCGCCCTGGAGCAGCTTGTTGGTGCCCCGACACGCCAGCCCTGCGGCCGTGTGAATGTCACTCTGCTGCTGAGGCACTGGGGCGTGATGGCAGGGGACGGTGCCAGGGACCGGGCGCATGCCAAGAGTGTTATTGCTCCCGTGGGAGCAGGGAAACACAAACACAGGAAACTCACATGCAAAGGGTCACCTGCCTCCCTGGCTACGGCCCCCTGTACTGTGTTAGTGTCATAGCAAAGGGGCAACATCTCCTTGGGATCTTGCATTTGCTCTGCTCCTTAGCTGAAATAATCAGCCAAGCACTCCTGTGGTACAGTAATATGCCCAGGGAAATGCTTCCTGCCATGTTGTGATGGATACACGGGGAACAGCAATATCACTGTTGCATCTGTTGTGTCTTCCCCCACTGCCTGGCACCCTTGGCCACCCAGGCAAAAATTGGCTCTGTCTCCAGCTGGTGGTGGCCCAGGGATACAGGGACAGGTGGCTTCTCCAAAGTGGTCCCTCTCCTTCAGCCTGGGGGGAGGAAGGTGAAGCCCACAAAAAGGGGAAAGAGCAATCTGCCATGAAAGGACAGAGTGCAGGAAAAGCTCTCCAGCATCTGTTCTCACTCAGACCCCAGCCCTTTTTACCTTCTTTCCTCCCTTTCTGCACAAAGGTAAAAAGCATCTTCTGGGTGATGTAGGACTGGGAGTCAGGGCTCTGGTAGATCTTGCATTGCTCCTGGTCTATTCTGCAATTGATTTGGGATACATTCTATAATTAATTTGTGATAGGACTGGAGTAGTGGGTTGTCAGACAGACACACAAATCAGGCTACCTCCAGAAGCAACCTGTGATTGAGGTGATAAGCTGGGGACACCTTCCTGCTGTTTAAACACCCCTCGTGACAAGGTCTTGCTATCCTTGGTTTGCCTTCTGGCCCCTGCCCTCCATTTGCCTGGGGGTTCTCCATCATTTAAATGGGCCTGATGCTGCTCCCCAGAGCCGAGCAAAACAGGCAGGATCCCTGCACAGCATCTATTCACCAGCCCTCGCTGTGCCAGAGCTGTACCCCTTGGCTCTCACGTCCCCTGCGTGGGATTCCTGGCTCTGTCCCCAGGCATGTCCGTGGCAATTACCCCGAGATTGCTGGGCGGATTAACACGGGTGAGTCAGTGAGATGCTCCAGTGCTCCAGGCAGAGCCGGAGATGATGTTCACCAGGGGGATGGTGGTGGCTGAGCATCACATGGGCATGTCAGGGACAGGGCTCCCTGGAAAGGAGTGAAGGAAGCTGACAGCTTTCAGGACAACGTGGCAGAGGCACCTGTTCCTGTGACACCTGGGGTGCCTACAGCCGATTGCTGAAAGCCACAGGACGGTGCCAGGGCTGGTGCCGGTGACTGGCAGTGACTCAAGGCTGGTGCCAGGCAGGCGAGGAGGGAGGCACAGCAGCCAGCTCCTGTGGAGGTGAGCTGGCACGGGTCTGCCCTGGCTCTCTGCTGAAGGACACGTGGCTCCTGTCACCTGCGGGCACGCAGAGGTGCGTAATGGACCAGCGTCAGCCTCCAGCTGCCCATGGTGCAGCCACCCAGCACATTGCCTTCAGGAGACCCTGCAGACCACTGCAGGTCCCCCTCTCATGGCACGTGTCCCCCCAAAGTGCTTGCTCTGGGCTCGCTATCCCCTCCAGAGCAGCGATGGGTTCGGTGACCCCTTCTTCACCCAGATACAACATCCCAGGCAGCCAGGGGGCTCTGCTGGCAAAGCAGCATGGCTCAGTGGGTACAGACTGTGGGCAGGGATGCAGGGGGCTATGAACCCCATGCGGGCACAGCACTGAGACCCTGGGGTACAGTCCCTGGGGGTACCCTGCCTCTCACCATCGCCTATTGCTTGCCAGGCAGGGTGCTGATGCAGGCTACCCAGGGGTGTCCCTGACGCTGCAGCAGCAAGGGCAGCTCAACTCTGCCTGCTCCAGCTGCCTCTTTGTGTGGGACTCTGGGCAGGAGAGCCGTGGCTGGCCAGGGCTCAGCTGCCAGAGGTGCGTGGAACCGCAGCCCACCTGGGACCAGTCTTTCAAACCCAAAGAGAGAAAAAATATTTTAGCACCCAGCAAACACCCAGCACATGCAAGTGCTGAAAGCCAGCAGGAAGCCCTAGGAGTGATTGCTGCTTAGAAAGCAGGCTCGGCTTTGATCCGAATCTCAGGTTATTGTTTGCTGATGATAAACAAGTGTTTGAAACACGGGAAATAGGTGCTGACGTAGTTTTATTTTGCCGGCGCTTGCCAGCCCTTTGGCAGAGGAGGAAGAGGGTGACTCACCCCTCGTCTACCCTGGGAAGCCATTCCCAACCGCTCCCCATGTGCATAGGCAAAGCCTTGGAAATATTTGGGAGTGAAACCGGATCAGTGGGGTGACCTCAGGCTGTGGAGACTTCTTTCTTTTTCCCAGAAAATTGGGAGCAAAGACTTGTTCTGCTCTCAGTGGCAGACATTAGCTAAACCCATCGTCTGTTTTCCCTCCTTGCATCTTCCTGGGAAAGCTGCCTGCTTCCCTGCCTGCGCCTTGATTGCAGCTTTAGGAAAATACATCCCAGCTAGTGCTTCTTCAGATACCAGCCATCAGCAAAGACGTGGCATGTCCCCATTTTCCTGGGGAAATGCCCTCCTTGGGGACTTGCTGGCCCACATCATGTCTGGAACCATAGGAAGGCACCTTGAGCGAGGGCCCGCTGGCAGTGGGAAGGGGACGGGCAGATTTCCATTAAGCAGGAATTGCACGGCGTGCAATCCTGGGACGCTTTCACAAGCCGGCAGCACGCTTTGATGTGGGCTCTTTGGGAGCCGCCTTGTGACCCAGCCGGCTGCGCTAGGGCTGGGACTCCCAAGGCCGGGATTATGAGACGGGCTCGACTGCCGGCTCATCCTGTGGCTCCAGGCAAGGGCTTGGCCCTTACTCCTTATTTCTTATCTGGAGCGGAGCTATCAATATTACCTTCTCCTTGGAAAAGCAGTGTGGAGAGGGTGGGGATTTGCTAATTACTGATTTTTAGGGAGAAGGGAAAGGAAGAAATGCTGAACTGATGCCATGAACTGGGTCCAGGAGGGTGAACTGACCTTGCAAAGTTCCCGCCGGTTTTGGGGTGTGCATCCTGAGAGACCCCAGCACAAGGTGGGAGCTCCAGCCTGGCAATACAGGCTTTTGGGGCCAGGTGATGTGTGTTGGGGCATGTCTGGAAGATGAAAGGGCTGATTCTTCTTTTGATCATGAAATTCTCATAAATGTTAATAGGAATTACTTCGAGGTCTAACAAGGGTTGAATTGCAGCCCTCAAGGGAACGAAGGGGGTGAGGACCAACCAAGCTTTGGCTGGGAAATAAAAATGCTTGAATTTACCTTGTTCCCCACCTGCGAGAGCAGAAAACCAGTGGGCCAGGGGCTGCCCAGCATCCCTGCAGACTCTCCTGGGATAGGGGTTCCCCAGGTGTCCCCCACTTTGCCCAACACTGCTGGCAAGTGCATGACAGGCTTTAAGCATCACCTTAACTCTAGGCATCATTTTAATTCACCAATCTAATGCTTTCCCAGCGTACAGTTTGGATTTTCTTCTTTTTCTTTGGTTTTGGTTTTTTTCCTTACATCTTTCCTTCCCTTTTGTATTTTTCAGGTTCCCACAGACTTCAAACTCACCTGCTCCAACTACTCGCCACCTCCCCTGGCTGAAACGTGACCCAAAGTTTCCAAGTATCGTTACCTTGGGCATATTTAATTATTATATTCCCCTTTAGTTGCTAATTAGAAGCCAAGAGTAGAAGGATGAGTAATTCCCTGGGATGTCAAGTAGACACTTGCCTGAGCTTGCAAAGAAAACATCAACCCCCTCGGTATAAAGGTGTGAAATAAAAGGATGTGATATTTTCCTTGATGTCTTTATAGCCCTGCTCCTGAGATCCAGAGATCCTTGTTGTCTGTCCTGGGAATGATTCACGCAGCTGCTGTGCCGGATCCTGCCTCCCCCGAGAGCAGCGTAGCTGTAGAGACAGGATCTGGCACAACGGCTTTTCCATCCCTATCCAAAAGTGTCTCCCATCCCAGGAATGGGCATGGGATGGGGGGGGAAGAAATGCTGCTCCAGCTGGGGCAGCAGACCTGGGATGGGGAAAGAGAAAAGCCCCTGCAGACAGGCTCATTCTTCATTTTAAGGAGTGCTTAAGTGTGCTGATGCAATTGCTCATCCCTCCCCACTCCCTCCAGCCATATTATCCCCCTCCTCGAAGGACGGGGATGGTTACTTCTGCCAACATTTTCCCAAACTCAATATCTGAGCGCTCCTCAGCATTCTTCTGCCATGCATAGTGCATTTTTGCTTAGATTTGAAGTCTTTTCCAAGAAACAGCTTCTGGTGTGTGACAATCCTCATACCTGTCCAGCTTCTCCATGCAACCTGCCTAGAAAGCCAGCACCCCGTGCCAAGCATGTTTGATTATATAATCTATCTCTCTATCTGTCTATCGATCTCTAATTTATGATATTTTATTATATAATATTTATTATATTAAACTGTATTGACTTAAACGATATGATATTAAATTATTATAGTATATCAATGATGTTAGTAGGAGCTAGAAAAGAGCAAACACTGGTCCCAGGGCATTGCCTTGCCAAGCCTGTGCAGAGTAGCCAGGAAGGAGGATGGCGATGATCTCTTGCTGGATTTTAAGACCCCTATTCTAGTGAAGAAGCTGAATAATCCCCCAATCACACTAATCCTGGCTGCAAAGCAGCCCCAGTCTGTCCAGCAGTGAAACCCAGGGGCTTAGTGAGGATTTTATGGGATTTCCCCCCTTGTAAAAGTGGCAAAAGGGAAGGACCTCTGTCCTGAGCACTGCTCAGGACTCAGGACTGGATGCTGTAGCTTTGGATGTAAATAAATTGTATTATATTTTATTATTTTATTTATAAAATAAATAAATTTAATTTCATTTTATAGATGATGGGCCTTTCAAACGAAGGGAAACGAGTGCTAAAAGCCGCGATTTCAATATTAAGAGTTTCAGAGCCAGCTGATTCAAAGTGGCAGCTGTAATTTAACTGTGTTGCAGACGTGCCAAACCCAATACCATAATTAGGGATTCAAAATAATATTTACAGCTCAAATCACACATATTTAGCAAGAAGTTGAAATTTCCATCTATTTACAATTTTACCAGCTTAAAAAGGTCTCTAAGCTCAGTTTTTCCCCCATTTTGCTCGGTTGGGTTTGAAGAGCCTGGCAGAGCAATGCTCAGCGCTGCTGGGAGGGAAGCTGGGGATTTTGTCCCTGCCCATAGCAGGGGGGTTGGAACTGGGTGATCTTTCATATCCTTTCCAAGCCAAACCTTTCTAGAACTCTACGATTTTCCCTGTGAGGACAGCAGTTTTTGCTGGCCTAGAGCAACACCCTGTTGCGTGTCTGAGTTCAGGCCAGTGCTTTGCCTTTGTGCTCTGGTACCCAAACCAGCACGAGGGAGGAGGGACCCACTGCACGGTTGGCACTGACACCCATGCTCACCCCAAACAGAGCCACAAAGGGGAAAAAACACCCTCCTTAATATGCCGCACGCGATTGCTGCCTCGTTACCCACAAGTATAATGCCTCATTGATAGAGCTGCCAGAGAAACTTGGTAAAAACAGCTAGAAAAGGAGAAAAAGGAGGTTGTCACATTCAGAATCGCATGATCCCTGCTCGAGCGCTGCTTTTGAGAGCCCTCCTTCACATGCGGGGCAGGGACGCCGCTGCCGGCCAGGGACGCCGCTGCCGGCCAGGGCTCAGCCAACGCACAAGGAAATGCCAACTGGGACGTGTCTGCCAGCTCTCCTAGAAAAAAATGAATCTGTGCCTCAAACCAGTGGCCTTTGTAGGGAAGGAAGAGCTGTTTTTCCAGTGCATCCTCTCCCAAACCTGCTTCTTGCTGGAATGGGGGTGATAAAGTCCCAGTGCAGGTGATGGATTCAAGCACTGTCAGAGAGCACCAGCCATTTACAGCACCCATGAGGGTTACCTTGTTAAAATATTTCCTAAACCTAAAATAATTTAAGAATGTCTGAAGTCATGACCTTGAGCCAGGGTTTCCCTATTCAGTCTGTGTCCGGGCAGGGAGTGGGTGCTGAAGGGAGACCCACGAGGGTCTGTATGCCAAAATCCACACCGGGATGGGGACCAGCATCAGTGTTTACATTGTGGCTCTGTGAGGGTTCGGCCTCTGTTCCCTCCATCTCCAACCTCCTCCCAGTGCCCCAATGGCTGGATTCTGTAGGATCCAGTGCATAATCCCACAAGGCAGCAGTAATGATGTTCTGAGGCTGTGCTTTTGGCTTCATGGGACATTTTAACTCCGGGTTGGGTTTTACTGGCTTGGAAATCTCTCAGTTGGAGATACTCCTGGCAAGGTGTGAGTAAGGGTGTGTGTGGCAGCCGGTGGGCAGCAAAGGGTGAGGCGAGGGCACTGGAGACAGAGAGGGGATGGCCCTTGGCCCAAGCTGGGTGCTGACCCTGCAGAGAAGCTGGGACTGAGATGGCAATGTGGGTGTTGGGGGCCACTGTGGCTGCCCAGGGGGGCAACTGCCTCTATCCTCCTGTCCCCAGTTGCCCCCCAGTACCTCCAGTTGCTCTCCCAGTTCTCCTGACCTCTGCAAATGCCTCCCCTAGTCCCACACCTCCAACTGTCCCCCAGCTCCCCTAAATGCCCCCTGCATCCCAAACTGCCTCTCAGCTCTTCTGACCTCTGCATTTGCCCTCCTGGCCCCCTAATCCCACACCCCAGCTCTCTCAGGTGCACCCTACTATCTCCACTTGCTCCTCCCTCACCTCCCCTGACCTCTGTGAGTGCCCCCCACCTCCTCCAGTCCTACACTTCAGTTCACC
>VZTA01015386.1:41261-71467 GCA_013398855.1 Mohoua ochrocephala | reverse complement strand
GAGCCGCGCTAACCCCCGCCAGCTCCCCTGCGCCAGGGCTGAGCCGAGCCAGGAGCTGGGGGCTTGTGTCCCTCGCCCTCGGCCGGCCCGCGGCCGAGGCGCCCGAGCTGCGTGCGGGCACGGGGACGCGATGCTCGAAGCCCCGCTCTGCGGCAGCCAGCAGGGAGCTTGCAAACATTAGTAGCAGGTGACGAGGCTGAGCAGTGGCAGAGGTGCCCAGAGAGGCTGTGGAGTCTCCAGCCCTGAGGATATTCAAATGCCGTCTGGACACAATCTGGAGTAACGCGCTCTGGGGGACCCTGTTGGAGCAGGAGGTTGGACTAGGTGGCTTCTGTGACTTCCAACCTGAACCACTTTACAAACCCAGGTCGCCAAGGAAACTTTCACGTTTTCTAGCAGACAGCGGGATTTTTTGAAGCCATGGGTTTTATCATGCTGTTCTCGGAGCAGTGAGGTTTAGCCCTGTTACCGACCAAGCTCCGTGTTGATAACGGGGCTGAGGCTTCTGTGGGTGATGCACAAACAGCCTGACGGGACCAGAGAGCATCCTGTGTGCTGTGTTTGAGTTAGAAACATAAACAAAAGAGGGTTAAGTACAACCTGACTAATAAACAAAGCATAGGTTGAAGCATAAACCCACAGAGGCACTTAGGTTGTAAATACAAACAGGGTTCATCTGTGATGTTTCCCAGCATTATTCATTTTATTTGATGCCTTTAGGAACAGCATAGAACAAGGGCTTGTCTGAGGGACAGACTACACAGCCAAAAAGCGAACTATTGAGCCTGTGATCCTCTGACTTGGCTCCAAACAGTTACGGTGACTGAGCATTGGTCAGTGAGAGTGAAACCGTATTTATCATTCTTCCTGTTTAAATTAGCCATACTCACCTACAGATGGAGGTTACAGATATACGTACCAGGTAAATGGTCCTAAATGTGTGGGGTGTTTTGCAAACACTGCTACCAGCTGGAGGTAATTTGTTTAGTTTGTTATTGCTCCCTTTGGTTTCCTATTTTTGCCTTACTCTGAAGACTTATCAGTTGTCATTTTCAGAAACAAACAAAGCAATGGTGTCGCAACTCCATTGGCTGGAGCACTGTTTTTCCTGCCGTTTCCCTTTTTCTAGTGTAGTTTAAAGAATAACTGAGAGCAATACTATTGTCACTAAACCCCCCAGTCTTTTGTCTTCATTTAGGTGGAGCGAATGCCTTCTTCCCCATCGCAGTTATTATCCAAACAATAGTCTTTACTGTTTGTATACAAACAGATATGTGTGTTGTATTAATATTTATATCTTGGTTTCTTCAGGTTTTTATTCACAATCCTCATGCCCGAGGACAGAGAACGAACACGAACCGAATGGTGCAAAGTAACCAAGATTCAGACATTTCTCTTCTGAACATTAATCAAGGGATCACTTGTCTGACTTCGGGGGTGCTTAACCCTCAGCTGGGTTATGATTGTCTTCTGGTTGGAACACAGACTAATTTATTGGCTTATGATGTGTATAACAACTCGGATTTGTTTTACAGAGAGGCAAGTTGATTCAACTGTCTGCTTTTTTTACTATCTCCATCATTTTCTGTTGCTTTGAATTGTAAAGATTGCAGTTTTTACTCTACTTCATCAATTAATTATGTGTCTGTGCTATGCATTATTTCTACTACTGTATTGAGAACATTTTGTCTCTAGAATATCTGCAATATGTCAAAATTAATATGTGAAAACCTACTCTTACACATACAGATATACATCGCATTCATATGTCACATCACCTAGCAAGACCAAATTAAAAAAAAATGGGAGGCATTCAGAGCTCAGCTAAACTGACAGTGATAATTTTGGAAGCGCTCTTCTTGATTTGTGTGCTCTGATGTATGATTGTCTGCTGTTTCTTTTTCCTTTAATGCTTCTCTGTAGGTTTCAGATGGAGCCAATGCAATAGTTCTTGGAAAGCTGGGAGATATTTCCCCTCCACTTGCTATTATTGGTGGAAACTGTGCCCTGCAGGGCTTTGATTGTGAAGGAAATGACCGTTTTTGGACGGTAAGGCCATGCATAATAGTTTTGATGTTATTAGAAGATTTTTTCAATGCCACTAATTAATCTTGATTTTTTTTTTTAATACGATAAGTATTAATTTAGTTGTTGATTGTTCTTAATTTATCTCAGGCCTGAAATTGTATTTTGGCCATGTATTCAGTGCACTCAGATGTTGCTTGAACACTGATTGTGTCGATTGTTCTGTTGCAGTAGAGATAATAAAAATAATCCAGCTTCTGACAGCTATGACCATCACTGAGTACTGTCCTTCTCTTTGCAGGTTACTGGAGACAACGTTCGTTCGTTAGCGCTGTGTGACTTTGATGGTGATGGGAAAACTGAGGTTTGTAACCATTTACACACGAATTCAGCTGTTGTGGTCTTGTAGTGAGATGATAAAAACCCCCCTTGGGTTATCAAATACAACTGACTTGTATTACCAGTTAAAGTTTCTCATTTTTCTTTACACCAGGAACAACAACACAATGCAATGCCTGTGGTCATCAGTTGGCAAGGCATGTATTTTAGTGGTAATTCTTGAATAGGGTTATAAACTCTTAAATTTCAGAGAAACAACTTGCAAGCATCTTACATGTAAAAGTGAACTTTTAACAAGCTGTGCTTTTGAAAAGCTTCACTTACACTTGGTAGAATCAAGAAATCTGTCTCCACATCCAGCCCTCCTGTTTCGGTATAGAGATGTGGGGAAATGAAATAGTCTTTGCTTTGCTGATTTAAAATGACAATAACTTGTAACACACGTCTTGCTAATATGATGTGAGACAAACAGTAGGAAACAGCTGCCATTCTGATCATGCAGGCTGCAAGAGATGGGTGAAATTGAATTTGTATGGCGTTCTCTTTTGGTAAATGTTCCTTCGTCCCAAATGAACAATTGTGCTTCTAAATATGAGTCTTTAAGAAGAGTAATGGTTTCCTAGTATACATCAGATGCAAATCAATATGAAGTTAAATTATTATGCTGAAAATACTTACTTTAGTCATCTGCTGTAGAACTTTAAACGTAATTACTTAAGCTTCTTGGTTTAGTTCCTGAAAAATCCTCGTTTGGAATATCCAGTTGGACTGTGTAATGTTGAGGCCATTTACACATCACTACTTTTCATGTGTTTTTTATAAGCACTAAACTGATACAGACACCGCGTGATTGGCATCTTCAGGAAGTGAAACGATTTCAAGTTTTCAAGTCAATTTCTGCACAGCTCCTCTTTGTATTTTTTTTAATGTGCTGAGAGGTGTTTATAGAAAGTGGAGATAGTGTATAAGGATTCAGAAACCAGGGAAGTGATTTGTGGCACTAATTTTAAATGGTTGGCACTTGTGCTTTTAAGTGGGTTTTGCCACATTTTTCTGCTTGATAAAGGTTCATTCTCGGCAGTTGGTGTAATCTGGTGCTGCTTTGAGCTGAGTAGAGCTGGATGCAGTATCCAACTAACTTGTTGGACCAGTTACCCCAACATGCATTTACTGAATTTTTTTTAGGGTTCTTTCTGATCTTAATTGTCTAGGTGATTTTAAAGGATTTTATTTATTTATTTACTTTTATTTCTGGCTTTTGTGAAACTGCCTCTGGTTTAAAACTGAAGTTCTGAGAAAATGCACAGAAGCAGCTTCCTAAGTGATCACTTTGTGTCTTACCTGGTAAATGACTCTGCTAGCTTCTTCATTTCTGTTCTTTCTGCCCCAGTAAAAACATGTTTACATTTAAAATTGTCTGATTTTAAAACTACATGAATATCCTTTTAGTAGCTAACAGAACTAACTTGTCACTGCTTTCCTCAGGATTTTTAGATTGATGAAGGTTACTTTCTCCCATCTTGAAAAAGACTTGTGAGGCAGAACTTTGACTTGTTCTTTCAAATTTCTGTCCAGTGGAATGAAAGTCACTGAGGTGGATGTGGTGAATCAAACCAATGAAAAAAAATCTAGGCTCCTCGGGAAAGTACAGCATCACCAGTAATTGTTTCAAGATAGTGTGCTTTTAGCTGGTTGCCTTTTCCTGGTGGTTGCAACTTGGTCAAGAAATCTGTGCTTCTTTAATATATTTATTGTTGTAAATTATTTCAATAGCCACAGTAGACTTAGCTTGGTGTGATTTAGGTTGACATAATTTGAAGCATCTTTACTTGGGAGGAAAAAAAGCCTTTAATCTTTTTAAAAATCCAACTTTGTTACGGATTTGTATCTCTTTCGCCAAGTAAAGATGAAAGGCTCATGGATTCCAGTGGGGAAAAGTACTACCAGGTTTTAGACTTTGATTTATAATTCTGTTTGTCATTGGTTTTAGGATAACTTTATGGACAAGGCACTGAGCAGATCTGCTCCTTGGTTTCTCAGTTTGCAAAAGAGAACCTGAGAATTGTCACCATCTTCAGTACGAGCTTGTCCACTGGGCTCCTTTTCAGTTAATGCCTTCTACCTGGTGAACTAGGAAACAGGAACAGAACTAAAATGTAGGAAACATTAAGGACTGAGGAGGCAGAAGACCCAATTCAATGCCTATTCGTATAATCATTTACATCTGGATAAAGCCCATTTTACTCCTACTTTGCAGTAGTGACATCTACCACTTAGGCTGGAGGAGCAGAGATGATTGATTCTTGGATTCATTGGTTTTTGTTTTGTTTGTTTGTTTTGGGGATTTTTTTTTTGTGTGTGTGTGTATTTGTGGTTTTTTTTTTTAATAAGGGATCTTCAGTGCAACACTGGCAACACTTCATAGATCTGTTTAAACCTCTTCATTGCTGGACTTGAAATATTGATTTTTCCTCTGGATCCTGGTGCTTGCTTCCTTAGCTTGAATAATTATTTTTAAGGACCACTATTTTTTTTTCAGCTTCTTGTTGGCTCTGAAGATTTTGACATCCGTGTGTTTAAAGAAGATGAGATTGTGGCAGAAATGTCAGAGACAGAGGTAAATTATTTCTGGCTAATGTTTATTATAGTTGCTGGCAGAGCTGAAAGTGTTGTGTACTCTAAAGCTTCTCTGGTTCAGATTTATTGTGTAAAGTAGTTACTTAACTATTTGGCACAGTATCTATTCTGCTAGAACTGCAAAAGCTTGAGTTTAATGATGTCTTTCATTATGCAGGGGCCTTTTTGCTTTGTTTAGTTACAAACCTTTCACCCCATTGAGAAAAGTGACTATTCTTGGCTGACAGTCAGGACCCTGGGCAAGGGTGATTAAGGTTGCTGGATTGTGATTGAAGCTCTCAGTGTCCTCTAAGTAAAAGGATGTCTTCTACGGTTTTCCTCAAATGTTTTTGATGCAATCGTGATGATGTAACTTGTCCCTGTGTGTATATTCAGACAGTGCATGGCAGGGTAGAAGGGGGATGCCCAGGCAAAACTGGAAGTTTGTATCGCAATTGGAGTTACACACTGACTGTATAAAAAGAGCTGTGGTGACTAAAGTAAGGTATGGGGCAGAGAGGTTTACAGAGGGATAAATAAAGGGTGTAGGAGTTGCGGTTTAGCTTAAGAATTGAGAGAAGATCCCCACTGATTTTGGTTTCTTGGAAGGGAGTAAAATACCATTAATCATTGCTTTTAGAAGTGTTCTGTCTTCTCACGGCCCTTCTGGGCCCAAGGTAGAGTAAGGCCGCAGACCTTTGTCCTTAAAGGTCTGAGGTCTCCCTGCTGCCCAAGATAGTACTAAAAGGCTTTGCTAATAAACCACTTATGAAGAGCTATAAGAGACAAATCCAGGCACTGTTCTGGAAAAGGAGGTTGTTGCTATCACTACAATTAGAACTGGACCTGTAATATGTTCTGCTCTCTGTGCAGTGGCCAGTCTGGTCACGTAGATATTTCTGGTTAAAAGGAAAGGTCCGTCACTCCCAAGTGTGATTTATTTCCAGACCCTCAGTAGAATTGTTTTAAATTCACACTTGCAGTCATAGGAGGCTTGTTACAATTCGACTGTTCTAATATAAGAGGACACAGCTGAACCTAAACCTTTCTTTTTTGGAAGGTAAATTCAGGGAACAGTGTCTTTATACATAATGTTTGGTTTGGAAGTCTTGGATAGTTTTCATTTTCTGTATTTAATCACTTACTCTGGTGAAACTGAAGCTGTAGACTGTTGTGATTCTTGTAAATGGACAATCAGGTATAAATTTAGGGAGTATTGTTACCTTTGGGTTTCTGACTGTCTCTGTGGTCTTCTGTCCTTCCTGGGTGCTCGTAATTTAGTTTGATACTTAGGAAAGACTCTGCAGAAGATTGTGAGAGGAAAGGATAAAGGGTAAAGTTTTGTGGTGAAAACATCCAAGGAGCACAGTCAGATGAGTTTAAATAAGAAGTTGGGGGAGAATTTAATTGAAGGAAGTCTCCTGTGCTACGTTGTACAGAAGACCAGACAGATGATTGCAATTGTTCCTCCTGACATTAAAATCTGTAGTCTCAGCGCGTGGAAAAACCTGCATTTCCAAGCCCTGAGAACCTCAATGAGGAATGGGTCTTAAAAGGAGTGAGAAACAGGCCAAGTTATGACTCTCAGGTCTTTCCCCGGAGCTTATTCAGGTAGGACACCTAGCCTGGTGTTCCAGTTGTGTTCCAAAGAAGTCCAACTGTGGGAGTTTTTAATTTTTATCTTACCAGTACTGGGCAAAGATTTTCTACCAATAATATCTCCGGGGCTTTCCCAACCCAGGCAAGTTGAACCTTTGGCATCATCAGCTCCTTAAGCGTAAGGAATGTTGTGTGTAGTTTCTCAATGATAGTGTGTTAGCCCTGATGACCACAGGAATCCTATGAGCAGTTGTTTTGCTGCCTGTGGTAGGAAGTAGTTGGTCAAAGTACACAGTTTGAGGGCAATTCTGCAATCCTTGCTGAAGTGTGTCCTAACTGGCAGTACAGCTTGTGTGAGGAAATCCTACAAGGCCTTCAGTGATTTCAGACTGATTCTTAAAAGTAGTTACTTCAGTATTCAATGCTTCCTACAATAGACTTACTCACCATTTAAGAACTGTAGGATTCGTATGATAGATCTGTAGCCTGTCCCCTGTTACTCGAAGTTGCACAAGTTTTCAGTCCTGTATCCTCTCTCCCTCCTTTCCCCACCAGACTATCACTGCACTCAGCCCCATGTACGGCAGTCGCTTTGGCTACGCTCTCGCTAATGGCACCGTCGGAGTTTACAACAAGACAGCACGCTACTGGAGGATTAAGGTTAGTCCATTGTTGGAGTATCATCACTAGAAGCTTGAAGGCTGCCAGGAGACTTGGTGTCTCATTTCAAGTCATTCTGATGTTACCCTTAAGTGAACTTTGCTGAGCTGAGAACTTAATGTAATTTTATTCTTACAAAATTGACCTGTTTCTATAGGTTCATATAAAATACCAGGCCAGTTCCTGCAGTACTTTTTGGCTGTTGGTCGTGGTTTAAACAACAGGGATACAACCATACAACTAGGGGTTCTTCAGCTTAGCAACAGAGACAGTTGAGTTCATGTTAGAAAATCCTCTGGTTGAATCAATAAACTGTTTTTCAGAGACTGAAATCTTGCATTGTCAACGTTCAAGGTTAATTTTTCTCATCAATAGCAATTTCCTGCTCCAGCAAATCAGTTTGGCAAGATTCTTTCCTGATGCTCATTTTAGTATTCTTAATATAACACAGAATAGTATATTTAATAGCAATAAGAAGATTTCTCAAGAGGTGGCAGGAAGAGGTTCATGGCTGTCCTCAGTAGTCTCATTTTATGACAGTGTTGAAGCCCTGATATTTTTTTCCTAGAGGACTTGGTTTTTTACACTTTTGTTTTTCTGAGTTCTTATCATCTGCTGGGATGGAAATGTATTCGAAGGAATGATCAGGTCCTTTGAAAGCAGTGTACTAGATTAGTAGTGCAAGGGCTAAGATGTCACATGTGTGTGTGACCGTAGAAATAGCAATGCTCAAACTTCCTGTTCAGAGACATCGTTGTATTTCTTTCTGTACTCTCTGTAGTCTCACAGTCCAGTGTTTTGCGTGTGCCAAGCATGTGCAGTTTAGAAAACATACCCGAGCTTAACTCGTTCTCTCTCTTCTGTCCACAGTCAAAAAACCAAGCAATGAGCATACATGCGTTTGACCTGAACTCTGATGGAGTGCCTGAGTTGATCACTGGCTGGTCTAATGGGAAGGTGAGTTTATACAGGGGGAAAATGAGGAGCTGTAGATATGGGGGCTGTGTTTGAACAAGGCTGTTATCTGAAGGGCAACAACCAAAAAATGAAAAAAAAGACTTAGAAGCCTGAGCACTGCAGATCTATTGCAATAAACCTAGTTTGGCTGGTGAGTCCTGTGCCAAGTGCAAGATCAGAGAAAAGCTGCTTCCCCTGCTTAGCTCAGAGTCAATTGCTAAGGTGTGGCAAGTTATTTCCATGGCAGCAGAGATCATATGCCCCATCCTAGAGTTCTTGAGTTTCTCTATTGAGGTGTGTCTCGAGGACATTCTAATAATCCTCTGCAGTGTTTTTCTGAATGTTCCCGAACTACAGGGAAGACAAAGCAGTTATGTAACAGGAGAGCAGCGTCAGTCTGGACTGTGGCAGGATTAATCAAGCATTATTTCATTTTATGGAAAGGCATTCTATACAGCTTGGTGTTAGTCTTTTAAGCCTGTTCCTTGGTATTCCCCTTTGCTAGAAATGACTGTTTTAACTGCTACATCTCTTCTGGATGCAGCTTGCCAGCTTTTTCTGTAAAGCCGTGCTTTTTTCTTCACACCTCTTATTACTCTCATTAGCCTGCGGCACCTTAATAGCTTCATATCAGGCTGGCCGTCTGGAGCCCAGATGTGTTGTAATTTAGGTTGGATTAGATGTGTAACATTGTTAAAGAGAGAACTTCTCCTTGCTTTACTCCTGTTCTTTTCCACTGGCAGTCTCTACCCAACTTGTTGGTCCGAAACAGTCCACAGCTCCTAGAAAGAGTAATGCTGTGACCCGTGCTTTGGAAAATTCACGGTGCATGGAACTGAGCCCACCTCACCCTTCTTATCCAATGAAAGATAATTGAAGGTTGTGGTATTTGTGTATAAAAATAATTCACCACACAAGGGCTCCAGCTAAGAGGAGAGGTTGTAAATACTGCATTAAGGTTATTTCTGGTTTAGTCCCATCATCGCTGCATCATATGTGCATAACCTTTCCAGTGCAGACTCGCAGTCCCTTTTATTTCCTTCTTTTTTTAGTTTTGTAACTTCTTTTTTTAGTTCTGTAACTTAGAGAAGCATCTCGGAAGAGAAGTTCCTTCTAGGGCCTTCTAGAACCTGCCTAGAGGTCATCTCTTAGTAGTATTTTTTTTCACGTGTGGTGTTTGGATGAGCAGAGCTGCAACTTTACCTGCAGTTCTGTGAGCAGAGCTGGCTTTCAGTGAACAGCTCAGACTGTGGCATGACACGTGTTTTGGAGTTGGCTTTTCTCTTCATGCTGAGGCTTGGAACTTTTGTTGTTCCAGGTTGATGCACGCAGTGACCGGACTGGGGAGGTCATCTTTAAGGACAACTTTGCTTCCTCGATTGCAGGACTGGTGGAGGGGGATTACAGAATGGATGGGAGCACCCAGTTAATCTGCTGCTCAATTGATGGTGAAGGTAAAAGCATTGTTCAGGGTATTAGTGTAATATACAGTAATATCAGGCACATCACATCATCTCATATTAGCTAAACATTGTTTTGGTTCCAACGTTTTGTGTGCCAAATTCCCTTTGCTTTACGTGCAGTTAAGGGAATTTTGAGTTGCGCTATCTGCAAACAGGATTTTGAATATTGCCTTCTCTGTGAGAATCAGCATGTGTTTCATTATGATCCAAGAAACCATCAAAATTCATTTGTCTAATGGAAGAAACCCCATCCTAATGCAAAGATAATGATATTCAGTACAGACTCTGGTTCTTCAGGCTACATTATAATAGATGAATGTATAGGAAATCTTTTTTTTCTATGTTTTAGTTCTTTGGCCGCTTTACAGTAGGTAAAGGTGTTTAAAGAACGAAGGGTGTGTGTGTTTTGGTTGTCTTCTGCAGATGAAGAAGTTTTATATTAGATATTTTAGATGTTAACAGCGCTTTGTTTCCTGGAAAATGCTATCCTGAGATTGGAGAAGTGGTGGATTTATCCCACCATGCATTCAAGAAGTCAGACCTGGTTACTGTGAGTGGAAACAAATATGATCACAGATTATTTAAATAAGCTCAGTATGAATTTACGGGGATGGCTCCAGGAAAGACACTGGTGTGATTATCCGACTCCTTGGCGTCAGTGGCCTGAGCAGGTCTGGCACAACTCATTTGAAACAAAAGCCTGTCCTTGTTAAATAGCAGAGTGTTTTGCTGTCTGTCTTAATCACAGGCTGTGGGGATTTGCTGCTCTTGGGGTTCAGCTTATAAACCTTTTTCCCAAGCTTACAGAAGGGCAGCATTGTAAGCAGTTCTGGAGAACCTTGTCCTAGCAGAGCTGTGTAGGTTGGTATCACTGGGCACGATCATCCTTTTCTGATGGGTCCATTGTAAACAAGCCTTGGCACGATGGGGATCCCTTTAGGCCTTTGTAATTAGTCTGGCTGGGGTTATATAGACAATGTTATTAGAGTTCTGTTCGGGACCAGCATCCTTTCACATGAGGTGTTCTTCTGTGTTGCAGTGATTTTTGTCTTGCTCTCATTTTAAATGAATGATGCACTCAGAAATAATAAAGTGGGTCCTTTCATCGGAGGACAGTGTGCAAGCTGAATGATTTCAAGTTCCATGCAACTTTTTACAGGGCAGCAGTCATATGCAATCAGGCAGCATATTCTTCCCAGGTAAAAGATTTTTGTCCCTGGCTTTCATTGTCAGCTGCAATCAGAGCACACAGCCTTAGAGCAAAATGAAAGCCATCTCATCACCTGTTCAGGTCCTCCATCTCCACAGACAGTTAGAGGTGTTTCCGTAACTCTGTGCTCCACTGGGCTACTGGGAAACAAGTCTTATCCCTTGAAGTGAAGTATCCCTTGATTTGGGGAAAAACTGATGTGGATAAATCTTGTTTACTGGCTGATTAACAGTGACTTACAGTAACTTCTAGACAGCAACAACTCCTCTGACCAGCTCTAGAAATCCAGGTACACATTTTATTAATTTTGCATAATTGTAAACTCGCCTGAGCACCTGAAAGAATGATTGCAGTGGGAATCCTCTTGCAAAAGGACTGGGTGTTGCACTTGTCTGGTCAGGTGAGTACAGCTTAAAGACAGGTTGGAAATCTACCTTTTTTCTTTTTTTTTCCTTTTTTTTTTTAATGTGCAGTTCTCTAGCCCCAGTCACCAAGAAAGTGAGAGCCTCTGTGGGTCTAAATCAATGCTCAGGTTTTCAGCTGAACAGTCCTAGCTGAAGACCAGAACTAGTATCTGCTGCAGAGGTGGTACAAGGGAGTCGTGTCACAGAAACTGAAGTTCTGGGGAGGCTGTTGAAGTCTTTGCTGAAATGGGCTGTTTTGTTTCTGTACAGTTCGAGGCTATCTGCCAGGAGGTGAGGACATGAAAGGGAACCTAATGGATACAAGCGCTGAGCAGGATCTTATCCGAGAACTTAGTCAAAAGAAACAAAATCTACTGCTGGAATTGAAAAATTATGAGGAAAATGCAAAGGTACTGTTTAAATCACGTGTAGGGCCAAAACACACCTTCCTGTTGGTATAAATCCAGAGTAATCTGGGAAGCAGTTGTGGGGCAGTCCAGACAAGTCAGAGCTGTGGCTTGTCAGGATGCAGTGGGATTGTCTGCTGGGGGTTCCTGCCTCTGCATTTGGCTTGCTCCTCGTGCAAGTTCAGAACTTGCTTTTTGTATTTTAATAATGCTTTCTTTGCTCCTTCCTCTTGCCAGAGCAGTTGTGTTTGGAGCTGGATTCCCTTCAGCCTTGTGCTTTGGCTTATGACTGCAAATTGTAATTTTCAGTGGATAAACTAGCGTGGGAGTCAGAGGGGATTGTGTGAGAGGATCGAGTCACTGGGTGAGGGCTGGGAGCACTGCCAGGATGTAGGAATCGCACTTGTGGCTTGATGGTGAATTCTGTAAGATTGTGTTTAAAATTGATATATGTTAAATGTTTTTAGAGTAAAGGTTTGTGTACAAAGCTGAGGTCCGTGCATGGTAAAGCACTCAAACACATTGTAGCTCAAGTGTGCACAGCTTCATGCCTAATCCAGCCGCCACTCATAGCTAGTTGGAAGTGTCTGGGAATTGCTGTAATGCAGCCTTCTTCTGAAAGAAAAGAGAACTGACTTGAGTGTATGTTTTCTAGGTTTTTTGAATGAAAATCTTGAAATTCTGATACTGAAGGGTATGTTGTTTTGCAACAGGCTGAATCGAACACTCAGTTGAAGGAAGCTGATGGTGCGATTCCAGCCAACACTCAACTCCAGACAGCCCTCTCAGTTAATCTGGGCTCTGACAGCCAGTCTGCTCATGTGGAGCTGTGTATTTCCACCACAAATGGTGAGTGGTAACCTGCAACCATTGATACTCACTTAATGTAAAATCATGCAAATTTTTAGTTATATTTAGCTGGTGATTTGAATGTCTCCCCTTTATTGTCTGTAATGCTCCTTTTGTGGTTTCTTTCCTTTCACAGAGTTTTGAATCAAGCTGTGTTCCTTGGATGGGTCTTAGGGGAGAGGAGTTTGATGGAATTTGTTTCTTATTATGTGTTATTTTCTGAGGCAATTAACATTTAACTTGGATGAAACCAGCTTTGGTGATTCCTGCAGCACTTCTTGTGTTGACTGTAGACACCAACCCGCAGCTGCATTAGTGAGGGTGTTGCATGAATGCAGCTGCACCTCAGCTGGCTTTACATGCAAAACTGGAACTACCCCAAGACAGCAAATTCACCTCGCACCAGGCATGCTGAGGATGCAGTCGAGTCCAGGTGTGGTAGTCCTGGTCACATGGGATATTTTAACAATTCAGAGGAGGGGTGTAAGGAGTTCACCATGCTTCATTCTGAAAACAGTGGCGGTTTGTTGCCAGAGGACAGCTTTTAATTTAGGAACTGCTTTTTCTTCCTGTTGCTAAGACACAATCATCCGTGCTGTGCTGATCTTTGCTGAGGGCATATTTGAAGGAGAGAGCCATGTGGTCCACCCCAGTCTCCAGAACCTCTCAGGCTGTGTTCGTGTTCCCCTTACTCCACCCAAAGATGTCCCTGTGGATTTGCACATCAAAGCCTTTGTGGGTTACCGAAACAGGTGAGTTTTGTGGTGTGATAGCTGCTGGTCTCCAGAACTGTGGGACCAGGAAACAGCAATAATGTGGCTTCATGCTTGTCCCATAGGGAGTGCACCGTTAATTCCCGGGTGCCCCGCTTCTCTCTGTTGCTGAAAGGAGAGCTGGGATGCTCTCTTTACAACATTGATGCACCTGTGGCACTGAGTTCTTTCCCAGACAAAGTCTAAATCCTCTGGAATCACTGTGATCTGTAGTGTTCTGGTTCTGCCTTTAGGGAAGGAATGCACATTTGTCCAGGAGATGTCTTACTGTAGATGTGTGGAGGGAATCAAGAGATGCAGAGGCTCTATCCTGTCATCCCTGAGGGATTGGGTCCTGGATGGTGGCTGCTCTGGATTGGAGAACTTGAGCAAGCCTGCAGACACAGCTGTGTCTCTCAAGCTATAAAGTAACCCTGAACCCATTTGGCTTCAGGGCAAATAGAAAGTAACACATGCTTGATTTCAAGACAACGTTTTTCCAGTCTCCCATAGCAATATCTCTCCATAGAAAATAAAATGTCTCTTCATACACCCTTGAAAACAACTTTTTTCCTGCTCACATCTGCCAGAGCTGTTGGTGCCTGAGGAGGCAGCATCCTTTCCCTGAACAGGGAGGCGTGTTTTGAGAGCTAGCCACCCGCTGCAGAAAGACTGCATGGGACTGAATGCCCTTTCTGTTTTCTCTATATGCCTTTATTATTGCTTTTAATAAGACTTCACTGAACTTGTAAAGAAAATATCCAATCATATAGTAAAATTGTAAATGTATTAGCCTAGAGAGTATACTTCAGTGGAAGGATTATTGAAGATGACAGCAATGGGGAGGAATCGTACAACCTCATGATGTGACAAGCCCGGAATTTCCAAGTTCCACTGTTTCTTTCGGGGGAGCAGCTAGCAGCTGATTATGTAACTGGAAACTGTGGATGTCAGTCCCCAGCTAAAAAAGAACCAGGAGCCATTGCCATAGGTGAATCCCTGGTATGTTAGTAACTCTCTGTTTTTCCATTGGATTGCTTCCAGCACACAGTTCCACGTATTTGAGTTGACAAGACAGCTTCCCCGCTTTTCCATGTATGCCCTGAGCAGCCCAGACTTGGCCACAGAGCCCCTGAGCTTTGTTAACTGTACCACAAATGAGAGGCCACAAAGGGTGAGTTTCTGCTCTTTTTCCTGGTTTCAAGTCTTACATAGGTGGAGCATTTGCAATCAGCTTGAGATTTCCAATAGCAAAGGAAAAATTATGCAGTGAACTGCGCTACCGGCCTTGGGAGTCTGTGTATTGCGACTCAGCCCTGCTTTTTTCTGTCTTTAAAAGATGACTCAGTTGAGGCATTCCAAGCATCAGGAATTCCTGCAGGAACTAAAGGCCTGAGATCAGAAGGTGTTTCAGATATTATCTTGTTTGCTGTGTGCCTGCTGATAGCAGGAGACCTGTAGTGAGTGTTGAATTTTGTAAGTGAGCAGAGAACAGGAAAAAGGCAGCACAGTGCTCAGGTAGTGGCTCAGTGTCATAGCAGTCTCTGATTGTTGGATTTGATTTTTTTTAGGAATATTCAGCTTTGGTGCGAGGATTCAACTGTCCTCATTCTAACAAGTTCATGACATGGGGTTATGGGGTGAAATTTAGTCAATGAAATTTCTGGGGTAGCGTGAACAGAGTGTTCTGGTGCACATCATGTGCAGGGACATTGTGTGGTTCCTGAGGCTTTCCACACAAGGGATGGCTGACTCTCTTAATTTTATTTTTGCAAGATTGTTATGTGGCTGAATCAGAGCTTCTTGCTGCCAGAGGATGCAGAGTTTCAGAGTGCTCCCTTTCAGGTTTGCTTCACTTCCCTTCGTAATGCAGGTCAGCTCTGCGTCAAAATCAAGCCTGGTGGAGAGGTGAGTACCTCCATGGACCAGGGGAACAGCCCTTTAATGATACTTCAGTGAAACCAGTATACTCATACTGCCAGTATGAGGCAGTAAAAGTGAAAGATGTCTGAACAGGCAAAGTACTCATGCTTTTGGAAATTTCTGTGTCTGTTGACTGTTGGTGGGTAAAATTCCATGGCCACTTAGTGAAGTAAACTGCTTAGCCTGCAGATCTGTAGGAAGGAGGGAATTTATTTCCTCACAGAGTGGTTTCGGGGGGCCATAACGTGAGGCACAAAGGCTGCCTGTAACTGCTGCACCGGTCCTGTGTGCACAGATGACTCTCTATTCCGAACCGGAATCAAAGCCCCTTTGAGCCTGGGTAGCTGTTGGACAGGCAGTACTGCTGGGCAGTTCCAGGAGATGTTCTGGCATGGAAGAGTGCTAAAGTGCTTTATTTCCTTTCTGACAGATTTCCATCAACACGGATGATATCGATCTAGCTGGTGACATTATCCAGTCAATGGCCTCTTTCCTGGCCATTGAAGATTTGCAGGTGGAAGCAGATTTTCCTGCGTACTTTGAGGAGCTGCGGAAAGTGTTGGTGAAGGTGAGGAGGCTTCGGGCATTTCTAAGTAAGCAGATAAGCAGTCACTGGGGGCTTTTTATGAGAGGATCTCTAAACTGCTTTATCTTTGTTGTGGAAATCAGCCCACAATGGCTTGCTGTATATTCTGTGGAACACCCTCAACTTGCTGCCTATTTTTGTTCTGTAGAACAGGCCCTTGGTCCCCATCAGTTGGTTGTTTAGGATAAAGTAAATATGTTGTCTGGGAGACTGAGCTATGGGTTTGGGTCAGCATGTGAGATGTGTATTTCAGTCTGCTCACCCTTTCTGGGGACCAAGGTACGGCTCCTGCAGTGGGGTGTGAGGGGAAGGAGAACAATGTCAGGGATGCTGGTTGGTTAGGTTGGGATGTTATTTCCTATTGCATTGGGCTGAGGTTTAGCCTGAACCCTGTGTGCCCAGGGTGCCAAGGACCCTTGCTCATGACTTGTTTGCCTTGGACAGGTGGACGAGCACCACGCGGTGAATCAGAGGCTCACTGCTGACATGGCTGAACACTCCAACCTCATCCGCAGCATGCTGGTTCAGGCAGAAGATGCCCGGCTCCTGGGAGACATGTGAGCAATTGCTGCCTGGCTCGTGTGTTTGGGGTTTAGAATGGCCAGTCTTCGCTTTTCAGGCAGAAAAGAGCACAGAAAAACATTGGTGTGATACAAGAGTTGCCTAGTTACAATTTTCAGTGTATAGTTGTACCTTTGATGGTCTCACCATGAGCTCTCCTTGAACCTTGTCATGTTCTTTAGGTGGGAAACCTAAAAGGAGAAGGCAAGAGGGCAAGGGTAGGGGCCTAGTGTACAGCAGGTGAGGTGAATCTACTTTAAGATGGTGAGCTATGTTAGAAAAGATATATTAAGGGAAGAAGGCAGGAAAAGCTGTCTGTGGTGTGTGAACTTTTGAGAACACCAAGAAAGAAATTTTAGGGGTCAGGTTTTCACTCTGATTTGCTGTTTTCTGCTAATGCTGAGCTTTACTTTGAAGAGCAGCAGTAAAGAGGCCCAAGCTACTGCAGGGCAGTGGTACTTTCACTGGGGAAATAAAGTGGTGTCTCCACTTTGTCTTGCTGGATAAAGTAACTGCAAGAATAGACTGTTCAGGTTTTTTTTAGTAAAATAATGAGTATAACCAACATGTCTAGACAAGTCTGTTGTCTTGTAGCTGGCAGACATGCAGGTGACTGTGGTAGCCAACACAACCATGTATTGCTACATCTTTATATTGACAAACCAGGAATGACTTTCTTGTCCTCAGAGATGCAAATAACTGGACTGATTGTTCCCCAGGAAAAACATGAAGACACGGTACAGCGAGCTGTATGACCTGAACAGAGATTTAATAAATCAGTACAAAATTCGTTGCAACAATCACACAGAGCTGTTGAATAATCTGAAAGCTGTGAATCAGGCAATCCAGAGGGCTGGGCAGTTACGTGGTAAGTCTGTGTTTTTGAAAGGAATGGGGAGTCTCAGACCCCAGTGGGCAGATGAGTCCCAGAGGTCAGCTGAGTTACTTAAGTGATTTCAGGCTTTTTGGCCTGAAACTCAGTAAAACTAATCTTTCATTCTTTAGTCATAGCCAATTATGTGTGACAGTCATTTGTGAGTGTTCAGTATAATGTGGGATCACAGTTTTAGAAAGAACAATTTGAAACAGTTTCCAGATTTCTGAATGAGGCAGAAATTGATAGTTTTGTTGAACATACTACTTTTAAAATGTTTCTAGAATTACTTCAGTTCTTAGTTTATAATTCTGTTTTAAAAAAAGCAATTACCATCTTAAGCAGGGCTGTTTTATCTGCATTATTAGTCCTGTAGGTCTTTGGGGAGGGAGGTACTTTTTTGTATGTTTATAGCATTCGCCTTCCAACAAGCTCTCATAAAACAGAGCTACAGGCGATTTTTCTTTAAAGAAAGGAGTTTGTTTATGTACTAGAAAAAAAGGTGGTGTTTCATCATGTGTTTAAAAAGTATTGGAAAGAAACCCCTAAATTTTCAGACTGGATCAAATAAGTATTTTTACCAGTTTCTTACTCTCTAACTGAGGGGTTTTTTCCTATTCTTTCCTTTTTTTCCTCCTTGCAGTTGGCAAACCTAAAACACAAGTGATCAGTGCTTGTCGGGATGCAATAAGAAGCAACAACTTCAACACACTGTTCAGGATAATGCGTGTGGGAACAGCCTCTTCTTAAGGAGAGGAGCAGCAGCTGTGCAGAGGCAGTGTTTCCATGCAGTGGGCACATAATGGATGAAAAGCAGTTAATTCAGACCCCTACTCCACTGTAGGGTGAAGTAATTACAAAGGTAGTGCTGTAGTTAAGCTGTCAGGTGAGAAATATTACACAGACCAAAGCTCCATGAAGAGAGCATCAGAGTTTAAGTGCAGATGTGGTATTTATGCAAGACAGAAGTTCAAACGGTTATTTTTTATTACAGTAACTTATGTATTTAAAAATATTTTGTAGTTAAGGCATCAGTCTTTTCCATTAAAACATAGATTAAAAGCTTGGCTGATTTTGTTCTGATTTAGTTGGGGAGATGTGTACTGCTAAGTTTATTTGTTGAAAAAACCCAACCCAAATGACTTCTCTGGTTTCTGCTGTGCAGTTGCTTTACGCTTGAACTTCCTGTGCTGGAGAATCCTGGGTTTCACTGCAGGGATGTGTGGCTCTAGGTAAACTGCAGTGCAGTGCATGAAAACCACCAAGGGGATAACATCTTGCTGCCTCTTAAGCCAGAAGATCTTTGACAGGCATCCAGTTCCATGATCTGTGTAGGTAGGAAGTGGTCTGTTTAGTATCCAACACTCTCCCCACACCTGGATTGCAGAAAGTTTTGCTTCCAGCTACTGGTTCCGTGCTACTGATGGAAAAACTGCAGATACTGCAGTGGGCAAGGGTGCATTTCAGGAACAACAAAAACAAACTACACACCCAAGCTTGGTGCATAATCATGAAGAGCTGGTAGTACTTAACGGGATCAAAAGAAGAAGGTATTGGAAAATGACTTGGCTCCTGGCTCAAACCTGTTTAATTGTGTGATCTCTTAGAATTGGATTAAAATATTACAGTAAGGCTCTATCTCAGATCTAAAAGTAATTTGGAATCTTTGCCAAAGCAAATTTCTTTTAGAAGCTAAAAATAACCTGCGCAGGATGGAGGTTGGGCCCCAGTGCTCCTGCACCAGCGTCACCCTTGCCACTGTACAGTGGTGTTTGCAATGTGGGCAGGGAGGAGTTGGCCCATGTTGAAGTTCTTGGGTGGCTTCTTGGGGCTGTCAGGAGTCATGTCCTCTAACTGGTCCCTCTTACGAGCCACTACTGAATTAAAACCAGCGACCCACCCTTTGTTACAGAGCCACTGGTGAGCATGTGACCAGTTGAATGGGGAACGTAATTCTTGCAACGTGTTTTAATCCCCAAAACTTCCCCTTGTCACTGCTTTGGCCCCTTCCATATGGAGGGCTGTGCTGCTGAAAGCACAGACCTCTGTCAGTTAGAATCTGCAGCAGGAGCTCATTTCAATCCTTTTAAGAAACTGGTTGTTAGTCAAATCCAGCTGCTTGGTAGAAGGGTGGTGAGCCACCCATGCTGTTCTAAGCAAGTGAGCTCAGAGACTTGATTATGGAACAGTCTCCTGGCATAAGTGCTGGGCTTTCTGCCACTTGCTGTACCTGTTCCCACTGTTTCAACCTCTTGTTCTTTATGTTCAAAATCCTAATGCTTGCTTGCTTACATTTATGTACTCCATTTAATGATAAGAGAGCAAGAGAGCGGCTCTGATCAGAAAGCAGCTTTCCCATCAGCCTGATTTTCAGGACTATGCACCAGGCACTGCCAGTCCCAGCTCTGCTTTGCTCCTGGCTGTGGTGTCAGACCTTCATTCACTGTCCAGACTTCTGGTAAGGCTGATTTCCCCTAAGTTTCTGACAACAGATTTGTAATTTATTTCCCTGTGAAACCAACTTTTACCTTTGCCAAATGGAAAATGCACATACTTTGCAAGGAGCTACACTTAATTGTAAATACAGATTGGTATCCAGCAAGAGCATCTATAAGGCTCCCATTACCGGCGCCGTATAAATGAAGGCCCCTCTTCCTCCAGTAGCTCATGCCATTTGAAATTTTAGTGAGTGAAGTCTTTCCTCTGTACCTGCAGCACCAGTCATGCCTGGGGCTGCCTGTGGCTTTAGGACCTAACAAGAAGGGTGGGAGAGCAGAGACATGTTCATTTTTAAACCTTTGAAAGCGAACTGCAAATTTGGCTTCGTAAATTACTTCATCTGAGTCACCAGAGGAAGAAGGGTGGTTCCTTGCGTGATCAAGTAGATAGGGGCTTGCTCAAGCAGAGGCTGGTATGCCCTCTAGTGTAATACTTATTATTAAAAAGCAGCAAGCTCTAGAGAGCCTAGCTTCTTCCCAGTCTCCTGGAAGGATGTACCAAGCACATTCTTAGGCTCACAATGCAGTCAAAGAAGTAACTTTGTTTTGTTAATGACTTGACTTCCAACTTTGCCTAGCAGACTATGCTGTGAATAGCTGTGGTGTCTGTTGCTTTTGTTCCAAACTACCCAAATAATTTTGGTTTTTTTTCTTTGAAACCTCCATTACTTGTCTCATTCTAATGGAGAGCTCAGAATAAGAACTACTTTCTTCCCACGAAGAGCTGCTGCCCCAATAGGCAGCAGAGTGCCTCAGAAACCATGATTCACAGAGTTCTGCCCTCACTTCAGGATTTGTTTCTAGCTTCATCCCCTTGTCTTTGTAAGTAGCCAAAGGAAGATTAAAACTGAGCAAGAGTTTTGGCAGTGCACAGAGATGCTGGCTTAGAGAAACGAGTTGGATTATGAACAAGATCTTGCAACAGCAGCTTGGGGCAACCACCTCCCAGCCGTCCTTCCCGCCCAAAAGAGCATGAGGGAGTAGCTAGAACTGAGCAGCTGCTCATCATCTGGGATGGAACTGACACTGGAGCTAGAGAGTCCTGCACAGTGCTCTCTAACAGCAGCGTTGGCCCCTTGCTCTGGCACCTGGAGGGGCTGAGATACCTTTCCCTTTGGAAGCAATGGCAGGGGTTCCTGCCAACTGCCTCAGGGATTCCTTTTTTGAACTTTGTGTATTGGGATCGAAGCTGAAAGTTGTTGCTCCTGTATCTTCATGAAGACATGCCCACAGGACCTCCCACCCGCTTGGGAAAGGGTGCAGAGTACTCATGTCAACAGTGAGCCTTGCTTTGAGCTTACTGCTCCTCTGCTGCCAGCTGTGCTCTTGCGCCACTGCGCTGGCCTCCAACAACAGGCCTGTAACGGGAGAAGGAGCAGACTTTAATCCAAAGCTACCCTCTCCCCACCCAGGAGGGATGAAACATGCACACTCCCCAGCTTACTGCAAGCCCATGGCTTGCACTGTCTGGCTTGGATAAGCTGAAAGAACACCTGTGTCTCAGTGCCAAAAAAAAGTTTCAGGCAAGCAGGTGCAGGCCAGGGCCAAGCCTCCAGCAGGGTGTTCTGCACTCTGGCTGTCTCCTGAAGCACCAGTACAGCTCTGCTGCACCTCGTGGTGGGCTGGATGCCTCAGAGGTGAGTCTGGCACAGTCCTGCTTGCAGGGAACGGGGGGCAGGTGCACAGTACCAAAAACGTGCAGGGAGGTGTTGCACCAAGGCCACACTCACTGCCTTTCTTGACGTGTTTACCACAGGCCTTGGCTGGCTGCTGCCTCGAAACATCTGAGCTGATCCCCAGTGACATAACCACATAAAACTCAGCAGAGCCCAGGACATAACTAAAAGGACACGAGGCCATGCTGTTGGTGACCTCCCTTGTACCCGTGGATGCCAAGCCACTAAAAGGTAAGCTGCCTCATTCCTGCTGCCAGTCCCTGGCCCCTGTTCTGAGGCTGGAGCTGGGAGCTGTCTGCACACCCACCCAAGGAGCGTGTGCAGGAGCAGGTTTCTTCTTGGCTGTTAAGCTGGTAAATTCCTTGGAAAAAGGGCTGCATCTAGGTCTGTCTGCACAGCATTTAGCATAATAAAGCCCTGCTCCTTGTTATGGTGCCAAGTCCTTCCCAATGCCTTTATAGCCTCACTGTCTTCCTTCCCAACTCCACAGAGTTGTGCAGCTGGAAAAACCTCATATTTCCCATGGCAGCTCCTTTATTTTTGTCTCTACAAACAGGAACACAGTTAAGCCCCAGAAAATGTCTTGGGCCTTTTGTAACAAAACTTGCCCGACCAGTGTATGAAACATTTAACTGACCCATTTCCTTTTTTTTTTTTTTAATAAAATCAGTCATCAGCTTGGGGCAATGTACAGTAAGTTGTAGTTCTCACCCTGACAGGTCAGAGATGCCACTCTGCTGCTCCCATGAGAGAACAGCTGGAAAGCTGACAGTGGTGTGACCACCCCACCCACAGACCATTAAAAGCAGTTGAGAGTGTGTGTTACAATGGACTCGGGAGAAGACCGAATTTCCATTTTTGCAGTTAAAAAAACCACCTGCCCCCACATTATGCAGTGTGATGGAGTTCCATGAGCAAAGTTTGTCTGTGCTTAGGTCAGAGCTGACCATCGGGGTAGGAACCTGCCCACCACCCACCACTGTTCTCTGTGGCAGTGGTCACACTGCGCCATCACTCATAATAGACAAAGGAAAAATCCCAAAATCCTGTTCTGTTTGGATGCTTGTTCAGGCGTGCCAAGCTTCGATGGTTGATGTATTTCACAAACTTCATAGTTTCTTTGTCTCTATAAACTAGGGCCAAGCAGTTGTCCTCTGGATTCACTGTCAACAGCTAGAGGACACAAAAATAAGAAAGGAAATCAGTTTCACAAAAATAGCTTTGATAAAATTCTTAAGAAAAAACAAAAGAGTCTCAAAAGTCAGAACAAAGGTCTGGTGTTAGAAAATGAACTGTGACACTATTTTCATTTTAATACCCCTTACCTGAAGCATTGTTATACATTAAGGGCTTCTGGACTTCTTACTAGTATGACTGCTCAGTACTGTCACTAGTACTGATGCTGAATGTGACCCCAGTGAACAGCACTTCCCTGGAAAAGTGTTCTCTCCGCTACAGCCTTGTGTCCCTTCAAGGCAGGCTTCCCAAACAGCCCCGGGTGCAGGTGCTATGAGGCGCTCTCAGGCCCCAGCTCTCATGCTTTAGGTGAACAGCAGCCTCTTGAAGCTGAGGCCAGAGCTACACCCACGAGCAGTGACTGGGGCAAGGAGACTCCAGTGCGCTACTGAGCACCCTCAGCATTATGTTGGCCTTATGACAGAGTGTAATTATGTCTCTCCACCCTAAACAGTTTTATCTGATTTGCAGCTAGCAACTGAGGTCCTTACCTCTTCATCTTCACCTTTAGCAATGTAGGAAGTAAAGCCACCATATTCAGGATTCCAGTCTTAAAATAGAAAAGAAAGATTCTTAGAAACCTCAATGCTGTCCAGGCTCCATACAGCCTTCCAGGAGATGCCATTTTTTCCACCCTGCTCCACAAAGTTACTAGATACAGGATAAGCCCCAGTTTACCTCCTGCCAGTCTATTTTTTTTCTTCTGTTCAGGAACAACTTGAAGCAAATGTACTGGATTTGCCTTTTACAGTAGATGGGCTATTTAAAGTTGTTTGATGCACTGCTCCTCGCCTGTAGAACAGTTCTGCCTTAGCAGATATGCCAAAGGATTTCAGTATCATCACCAGCATGTGCCAGATGGTCTCAGCTGTACATTCCGTTCTCATCTGGTCTAAAATGATTGTGTTTAGACTTTTTTTTTACCACTATCTAACTAGCAATCAACCCAAAACGCCTAGACGTGCCTAAAGTAACTTTTGAAAACCCTGGGCTTTGTGAATCGGAGGTGCAGCGATAATTCTGATGAGGAAAGGCGTGGAAGACTTCTGATGGGTACTGTGGCCACCTGACCCCGCAGCGTGCCCGGAGCCGTTGTGAGCCACTGCTTAGGAGAGGAAAGGGCTGGGAGGCTCAGCCTTTCCCTCTGCCCAAGCGCCACCTCCTGGCACAAGCGGGAAAGGTCAGAGATGATTCCAAGGCCGCAATCCCAAACCTTGGCATAAGGACTACTGAAACCAGGGTTTATGCCGAAGCGAGGATTAGGACAAAGTCTATAGAGACCTTCTATGTAGGAAGAAAGCAGGGAAATTTTGGCTGTTTTAGAACTGCTGAGAACTCAGAAGTCATTCCTTTATGCAAGCCTTGTAAAAGGAGTGTCTGACATCTCTCTCTCATCCACTTACCTTCACAGCCACAGAAGAAGAGCAGGTCAAGAGCAAATTCTGTTGCTTGAGAGTCGTGGACAAGAGTGTAGTGCCCGTGGGTCCAGCGCCGCAGCTCCCCTGCACACACAGGGGTGCCCGAGCCTAGGAGAGGGCACAAACACACAGGGAGAGCCATGAAGCCACATCAGCTGAGCTCAAAGCATGTGAGGAGCTCAGTGATCTCACACCACTGTGAAATCCTCTGCTGGCCCCAGTGAAAACAAGGTAAAACCACAGATCACATGTCAATATCTTTCTTAGAGGTGGCTCTAGGTTAGGTACTTCTAACAATGTGAAGGAGTGGGACCAAGATTTGCTCCATACAGCTCCAAGCTAAAATGTGCTTTGGTTTAACCAGTTCTTCCTTTTCTTTTTTTTGTTACGTTTCCCCTGGATTTACAGTAGAGCTCCAGACCTCAAGAGCCAGCAAGCTATCTGTTCTGGAAGTACTCTGAACTACCAGAAACCTCAGGGAAGGAGGATATTGCTCCAAACTCACTCTGCATGTACAATCCCAGGAGGTATGTCATTTTAGGGAAACCTTTCTTTTCTCATGGGTCTGGCTCAGTTTTCAATCCATGCAGCCCCAAACTATGCCCTCCTCATACAGGAGTTTAAAATCAAACAGTGGGAACAGGGCAAACAACAAAGCCAAATGACTAGTTGTGGAAATCAGAAAAACAAAGCCTTTGTTCCTGGTAAGTGTTCTGGCAGGATTTTCTCAGTAGGACTTGGCTTTTTATTTTTATTCCAGTGTCCACTAACTTGCCTGACTCAGTGCAGGATGAGCATTTTCAAAAATTCTACCCTTAAACTTCAGAGCCACTGGTTTAAATAAACATCACCAATCCAAATCCAAAATTAATCTAATCTTTGATAGCTGTCACTGCTGACAACTAAGTGGTTGTTTAGGCTGACAATGTTTTCTGAAAGGTTGAACCCTAGTTTTAGGTATCAATTTTCTATTCTAAAACTGTGTTACTTCTGACCTGTTCACCTTTCTCTTTTGGATTTATTAATCTCACACAAGAATAAGCTTTATACGAAGCAGGGCTCTGTGGACGTAGAAAGCACGTAACAATTGACAAAAGATTAACAGCCCCCTCAAAAGTCCCACCCTTAAGACTTAGGTCTGTTCAAAATGGTATCTTCAAATTAGTCACTGATTTACTCCAAATTCTTTTGCAATGGTCACTGATTTCAAATAAGCAATCTAACATGCTTCAAGTCCCATGTTTGTGCTGGGGCCTTGTGCTGGCTGCAGTACGAGGTGAAACACTAGTTCCATGAAAATCACTGGGAATTTTGTTTGAATCCTTTCACACTGCTGCTACTCTACTCACCGCTCTGCGTTTCACCGCCTTGTGCTTCAGGGGTGTTGTCAGGCTGGTGTGGCTGATGGGGATTGCCATTAGCAGGTTGTTCAGTCTCTTCCTGCTCAGGTTTGGGACTGCTGTGCCCAGTGGTGTCCACTGCTTGTCCCTCTCCAGCATCTTCATCCTCATCAGAGGGAGCCAGGAAGTGCAGCTTCAGGCCGGTGAAGTTGGAAAGCAGTAAAAACAAAGCCTCGGAGCGCAAGAGCTGCAGGAATTCCTTCAGGGTGTCAGGGAGGCTGTCTTCCTCTGCTGCCTCATAGAGTCTGAAAGACAGCAGATGTAACTCCTTGCTGGAGAGCCAACAAGGACCATGTCCAGAGGGACAGCACTGACCAGTGCAGCCTCATGGCAGCTCCTGCTCAGCTCGATCACCGGGTGCAGCACGCTGTTGTTCCCCACCTTTTATTGGCTGGCCCACGACTACTCCACCGGATCTCTTTGTTCTCCAGTGCTTCACAGAGTAGTTGGTATTTCTCCTTCTAGGAGAAAGAGACACAGAAATGTTAGCCCCCAGGAAAAGAAGAAGGTTGAAGACAAGCGTTTCATTTTTGCTGAGTCCCTATGCAGCAGTGTACAGGCAGTCAGAGGGGATCATTCCACAGAATCAGAGTGCTTGAGGTTGGAAAGGGCCTCTGGAGGTCACCTGGTCCATTCCCCTTTAGGTGTGAAACTAGAAGGAGTTTTGTTTTAAGAGATGTGCAAGCATGCCCTTTCCCAGCCTCCATGCCATGTGGTACCTGCCAGCCCTCTGACCATGTTCTGGCAGATCACCTTAAGATCTGGGCTCACCTTAAGAAAGTCTTTCAGGAGAATTTCTGATCGCTCCTCAAATTCCTCCTGGATTTGAGCTTGGGAGTCCATGTCCAAATAAACTAGATTGATCCACTCATACAATATTTCATGCTGGAAGGGAAATGGATTAGAACACTGAATTTTCAAAAGTGAGCAAGATTCCTCAATTCCCCCTACCGAGCTGGCCACAGGGCTGGATTCCTACACACACACACTCCATTCCCTTATTTCATTGCACCACAGGTATTCACCACATTCTCTGAACTACTGTAGGTATGCAAAACATACTAAGATGCATAAGAAAGAAACTGGATACAAATTTATAGACAGGAAACAAAAATGAGAATCGGATAAAGATTAAAGCATCCCCAGTGCATTCCCTAACTGGTATTACAGGAACAGGACGGAGACAGAAATGCAGATATGCAGATGCAGGCTTGTTACTCACATCATAGGGGATGTGTGGGCTCCTGGCCAAGGGGGCTTCGATGTGCCGGGCAGGTCTGGCCACAGACGGGCCGTGGAACCAACCGCTCACTGACAGGCGGCACTTCTGTGACACAACTTCTGATACCTGCAACAATGTTGGGCAGCACGTCACTGGTTAGACTGGGACCAGGTGTAACAGGACCATGCAAACTCATGACAGGAAATGGACTTGGCTTCAGAGAGCCCACTGCATACACGGAAATGTCAGACAGGGCTAGACCAGAACAGACTATCAGACAGAGGCCTATTGTCCTGAAGTCCATTGCAGGTTTCCAGAATTCCAGTAGAAGATTTTACTCCAAGCTCACAGAGAATCCATTCTCTCTCTCCCTCTGAGAGCTTTGAGTCATGGATTTTTAAGACAAAATTAAATCACTACCTGAAAACAATCAGGGCAGTGACCAAGTATAGATGCTTCTGTTAATTAACAACTGTAAGACGTAAATGACACAAGAATAACCCCCTAAGCGGCCTAGGTCAGGATATGCCCAACCTATATCACTGATCATCTTCCTCTCCAGCCTTCTGCTCTCTGGCCCTGTTTGATACAGTCCCTGGTACTCTCAAGTACACAGGAGTTTCAGATTTCAGTCAGGTGTTTGTGTCAAGCAGTTCCACAAATTATTCATCCTGTTCCCAGGCATTTTCCTAACAAGTGTCACAGAGCACTCCTTAACTGTATCAGCATTTCTGCTGCAGGGCACTGCACCATGTCTGTGTCACTGAGGGGGTACAGCCAGATCTGCACAGTGCCCTTGCACTGTTGGCAAGGTGATGGATGGCTTGAGGAGCTCTTCTGGAGCAGAGTCATGACCACCACATCAAAAACGTGAGCTAGTTTAAAACAAGCCAACAAACAGAAACAAGCGAGAGCCAAATTCACAGCAGTGGCTTGCCAGGATAGTAACACAAAATAGAAATGGAAATTTTTCTTTCCCAGGATGATGCAGCTCGATGGATGGTTTAAATTTGGCTTTGTTGGTTTTTGCCCTCCTTAAAGTCCTTGAAGGCCTCTCTTTAGCACACAGCACTTAGCATGAGTATCCACTCTACCCACACTTCTTCTCCCTCCCCATCAGGATTTTAATAACACACAGACTGAATAACCACAACAATGAGGATCAAAAAATTAACAAGAGACAGCTCCTTGCCTGGTGGAAAGAGACTGGAGACACTTCAAAGAAAACCAGCGTGTTCCACGAAGGCACTAATGACTTGGTGATTTGCTGTGGCTGAAAGTGTTCTGAGGAAGAAAACAAACCCTGGTTAAGATATGAACTGGGACTCGCTAGAAACTGCCATTTCTCTCTGACTTCATGACACTGTGACTGGTGGGACACCTGGGTATAGGGGATGGAGCTCAGAGCAATGGCTTGAGAAATCAGTGCACCTCTGCATGGAGACAGGCAGAGAGAGTTGGGGCTGTTCAGCCTGGAGAAGAGAGGGCTCTGGGGTGACCCAAAGCCTCCTTCACTGCCTAAAGGGACTACAGGAGTGCTGTAGAAGGACTTGGGACAGACAAGGGCATGGAATAGCAGAACAAGGGGGAATGGCTTCAGACAGAGGATGGGTTTAGATTAGATATTAGGAAGGAACTCTTTACCATGAGCAGCGAGGCACTGGCACAGGCTGCCCAGAGAAACTGTGGATGCCCCATCCTGGAAATGCTCAATGGGGTTTGCAGCAACCTGGTCTAGCAGAAGGTGTCCCTGCCTGCAGCAGGCTGGCTGGAACAAAATGAGCTTTAAGATCCCTTTCAACCTAAACCATTCTGTGGTTCTGCTGCTGGAAAGGGAAGTTACTGTCATCAATCTGGAGTTCCAAGCACAGTTACTGGTATTACTTCCATCTTGCCTCTACTCTTGGCCCTTCCAAAAGTTTCTTTGTCTGCTGTCACCTGTTAGCACTGTCTGCAAAGCCTGCTACAGCCCATCCCTAAGGTGCACGTTTTACTCATACGTCAGCTTCTCTGAACAAAGGAGGAACTCTTTATCTCCCTTCTACTATTTGAGGTGAGAGTTGCTGCAAGGGGGCACATAAGCTTCATCTTTTTCATCCACCTGAGGCTGAGTTTGGAGCTTTTACCATCTGTGCTGTACAGATCCAATGTTCCCCCATCACTTTTCTCCCAGGGTGGGACGAGGTACAGGATGAAAGCGATTCTCCGACCTTCCAGTTCATCATCATGGCACAGCAACACATCTGCAATTACACACGTTTTGCTGCTGTAGCATCTTTCCAGTACATGCATGATTCATGCCAGCAACTGCTTCCCAGCTTTGTCCCCGCAAGGATATGACGAGAAAAAACATGTTCTTTCCAAGAACTGCATTTTCCCTCATCAGCATCACCAGCCTGAGATCTGCAAGATTCACTTCTGTGGGACTGCACTGCAATTGGCAGATCAGGCCACTCTGAAGGTACAGGCAGTTACACAACAGAAACAGTATTTTCATCATTTGTACGTCATTTTTGGACACTGTTTTGCTGCTGGCAGCTTCTGGGACCCTCTGGAACTAGAATAAAATGAGGTATTCTATAGACATTTTGTTCCCTACAGGTGCACAGAAGCTTTAGGGAAAGGATCACTTATAGACTGACCAGTATATTCATATTTAGCACAGGATATGTCAATAGTTGGCTCCAGCTCTATCCGGGTCACAGCAGAAAGCCACACTCGGAATTCTTCACACAGAGCATGCCTGAGAAGATAAGTACACAGTAAGTGTTAGGGCTAGGGTTTGGGTTTGGGTTAAGGTTAGGGGTTAGGGTTAAGGTTAGGTTAGGGTTAAGGTTTGGGTAAAGTTTAAGGTTAGGGTTAAGGAATGCAGGTTAACAGGAAGCATGCAACCAGTCGGAAGGTGTGCCGGGAAGCGTGTCAGAGGTGACAGATGCAGGAGGGCTGAGTATGCAGGAAAGCTGAACAGACTTCAGTGCCCGGACAAGCACGGAGCACATTCAGCTCTGCAGTGCCGTTTTCTGGCCCGAGTACGGGAGCAGAAGGCGGCCACGCCGTGGGCCCACCCCGCAATCGCCTTCCCCGTGGAGCCACCACGGCTCCTCTCCACCCTGAGCGCGCAAAGCCCCGAGCCCACGCTTTACCTCAGGGTGGCGACGTGGGGCTCCGGGCTTGCCCCCAGCTCCTCGGACTGCGGCGGCCCATGGAAGAGAAGAAGGGACGGGGGTTAGGGTGTCTCAGCTCGGCCCAGCTCGGCCCGGACCGGCTCAGCTAGGCCCTGGGCCCACCTGCCACAGCGAGAGGAGGTCGTTGCGCCGCCCGCGGAAGCCGAGCCCCAGCAGTTCATCCCGCAGCGCCTCCGCAAAAGCCGGGCTCGCCAGGAAACCGGGAATGACAACGTGCCGGAACGGGGCCGGCTCCAGCACCACCGCTTCTGCAAGGGAAGGGCCGTCGGTGAGGGGCGGGGAGCCGGGCCACACCGTACCGTGCGGGAGCCGCTCCCCGCGGGCCCGGCCGGGCCGTACCGTGCCG
>VZTA01015386.1:0-31797 GCA_013398855.1 Mohoua ochrocephala | reverse complement strand
CTGCGGGGCTGGGATCGGGATCGGCCTCTGCCGGCACCTCCCCGCGGCCGGGGGGAGGCGGGCGGCTCCGGGGGGTGTTTCGTTATTGTTGTTTGAAAACTGCTCGCGGAATAAAGAGGGGGCTTGGCTGGGTTCCCCCTGCCCGCCCCGGGCCGCCTCCGCAGCCGCTTCCCTTCCTGCCTGGCCGGGGCGGTGGGGCAGAGTTAGAGCCGAGCGCCCCGAGAGTTCAGCCTTCGGCTTGTGCTTCTCTCCCCGAGCGCTCCCCGCTCGTCCTGGCTGGGGGGTTTGGGAGAAGCTGTTGGGAGCGTTTGCCGCGGTCCCAGGCGGGTGCTGGGGTTAAGCTTCGCCAAGCACTGCCCGACCTGCTCTGCCAGAAATCTGAGTAAGGGACTGTCAGGTATTCGAGCCCAAGCCTTACATGCCTTTATTTATTTTTTTTTAATATAGCACTTAAAGTCTTGTAGGTAAAGAGAAAACATTCTCACCATTTAAGAAAAAAAGAAAGAAAACAATTTTCTGTAGCTTTTAAAACCCAAACCTCATAATGGTTTATGAATTTTGGCTCACTGATTTGTAGTTGAAATAAAGGCTCAACGAGGGGATATCGAAACCTTGCTGAGTTGTTGCTGTTGAACTTTTCACCTGTCTGTCACTCAAAGGTGGCAGTAGTTGGACATCTGCTTCACAACATGCTTGCTTGACTGAGGTGCTGATTTTTTAATATACCAAACACATTCATTCTGTTGAAACGTGGTCTCGGGACCTTAAGTTAAGAGTCCTGGAAAAGTTTATTGTATGTCCTTTGGAAATGACTGGGTGAGGCTTCATCATCCACCTTCTCGCCTTTTTAGCGTCCTGCTTAGGTCAAAAGTTAATTACAAGTGCCTTTGCCAAATGTGAGATAGCAGTTTTCCCAGGCCCATGCGTTCTGTTTCTTGCTCCTTTGCTGTAAAGCAGTTTCCCAAGAAAGCCTCAAGCAGTGTTGTTACTGAAGGGGTGTGTGCTATTCAGCATGTTTTGAGGTAACCTCTCAATCCTCTTACTGTAACAAAGACTCAAACTGCAGTTTTCTTCTCTGCCATGTGTTAAACAAAATTAGCATCTCGGTGATCTCTAAGTTTTGTCCCCATGTTCCTTCGTGAAATTTGCTAATCTGTGTGAAATAATTTATTGTGAAGAGGTAGATCAGCTTGTTGGCTGTACTGCTGTATCAAACTGACTATGTTAGTATTTCTAGAAAAAAAAAAGCTAAATGACTTATCAGCTACTTCATGTATCTTGGAAGAGGCCAGGCTTAAATTTCACCAAAAAAAAAAGGAACTCATACTGTTCTGCGAACAATGGCAGGTTTTGTTAGACTCGTTCATTCCCCTTCTCTCCCTCCTTCTAAATAGGGCAAAAGTATTTGTTGCTGACTGCTTTCGTTCTTTTCAGGTGCTAGTGAACACTGCCTGCTGTTTTCTGATGCTGGTTGCTAAGCTAATCCAGTGTATGGTGTTCGGTCCTCTTCGTGTCAGCGAGAGGCAGGTGAGACAGCAAACAAGGAAACTGTGAAACATGACAAATGTTGTGATTTTCTATGTGAAATTACTGAAACTGTATAAGAAAAGTGAATTTTACAATATATGTCTTACCATTTGATTAGCTAGTGTATCCACAGCCACAAGCTTCTGGTTTATTTCTATGGGAATTTTTCCTATTGTATTTTGTAAGCCCACAGTCAACTTGAAAATCCTGTTTCTTTAATGAACTCTGTCAGATTTCTTACAAGTGCACCTCACTTCAAAATACTTGTAACGTGTTCTTCTCTATCCTGTCTGCACCTGGCAGCGTTTCTCCGTTGCGTTTTGTAGTTGTCAGCACTGGCAGTCTTGAGTTCCCTCTTCTTTTGTACCTTGACTGCTGGAGAAGTGCTTTCCATCCTCATACACTGATTGGATGGTTTGTCAGCCTGCAGGTTTAAGAGGGAGTAGGCAAGAAAATCCCCAGAGAAAGGAGGTGAGCAGGACTGAAAACTGAGGCTGTTTAGTCCTGCCCTTGGCTATATGAGAATGTTTGTAAAAATTCAGCAAGGGAAAGCCCAGAGTCTTTAAAAACGGGATCCTGCAGAAGATGAAAGCGGCAGCAGGACCTTGAATAGTATCTCTATACTTTTTAGAAAACCTGTAAGGCAAATGCATAAGTTGCTTGTGTAAATGCAGTAGCACTGGTTTGGAGTGTGTTCACATATTTTAAAAAAGTCTTTAAATGCAGTTCTTTAGGAGGAATCAAGCCATGATGATTTTTGACATGCAGAACTGAGGCACACAAAGCCTCATTAATAACTGTGGATCTCTCAAAGCCTATTGTATTTGTAATTCATACCCCGTAGAGTCTCTGAGTGGCTTGTTAAAACCAAGGCACTATCAAACTGCAGTGGGCCAGATTTTCTATCCAGTCCACGTTGACTATAAGGATGTGGAACTTTAACTGGCAATAGTTTCCAGGATGTTCTTTACCCTCTTAAAAACTGAAGTGAAAAGCAGTAGCAGCGTGGCTCCATTTGTGTTTGGACAGTGGGAGTTTGCCTCAGTTGTCATGTAAAGGAAAAGATGCTTATTAATACTGGCGAGCCCAAAATGGCAGCATCATTAAGGAATTCAGGGCCTGTCTTAACTGAACTCCTGGTGATGTCATCGTGTACTTTAACAAAACATTTTGTTTCATAAATTTTCTTTATCCCCTCCAAGCTGGCTTGCTGTCTGCTGCTTGAGAACATCATATTGTTTCTTTCATACTGCGTGTGTGTGGGAATCGTTTTATTTTCATTGCTCATCCACTTCATTCTCCGCTGTAGGCATTGTGATTCTTAAGAACAGACTTTGTCATCTTTTCTTAATCATCTGTACTTTTTGGCAGCTTTTTGGAAGCAAGGTGCTAGGCAATTTGAGCACCTTGAATAACTAACTGTGGCAGCTCTTCCAGCAGAGAGGACTCTGTGTTTGCAGCCTGGTAGCTAAGTTGCTTGGGCATGAAGAATCAAAGTGAGATCAGACTTGCTTTGTGCTGAGCGCTGTTTTAGGAGTGTAGCAGGAAACTGCATTGTGTGCTGTGTAGCACAGTTATGCTGCCATGGTACAAAAGACTAGATAGATACTAAGATCTGCTAATATTTTTAATACATTTCTTAATTCAGTAAGGGTAATAACATACTATTGAAGATGTGTATGCAGCAGACTTTAGCTAATGTATTGTTGCATTTCTACTTCTATCTTTTTTTTTTTTTCATTTCCCTTTCTCTTTCTCTTTTTCTCGTTTCCCCTCTTTCTCTCCCCTGTGGGTGGATTGTCAGTGCTTTCACTACAGTAACCAAGTGTCTTCCATTACAGCACCTTAAGGATAAATTCTGGAATTTCATTTTCTACAAGTTCATCTTCATTTTTGGTGTGCTGAATGTTCAGACAGTGGAAGAAGTAGTGATGTGGTGCCTCTGGTTCTCTGGACTCGTGTTTCTCCATCTGATGGTTCAGCTCTGCAAGGATCGTTTTGAATATGTAAGTTTTGATTAAGGGCTGTCTTTTGGGACGTGCAAATTCTGTTTCTGGTTCAGGCCCTGGCTCATGATAAGGTACAAACAGATCATTTAGACCTTTTCCCCACCCTGCGGTACCGAACACGTGCACTTCCCAGTAGCTTCAAATACTTGCTTTAAAGTACAGTGTCAATCTTACTCCTTCAGTTTTCCCATGAGACAAATGGAGCTCAAGATACTTATTTTCTTTAATAAATTGCTCCTTGTATGTGCCCTGTAATTATTATTACATAACTGCATGAGATGGCTTCATAGCTCTCCTTTGTAAAGACATCTTAACAAGAGAACATCCCTTAGATCGGTGCCCTTTAGGATTGGCCCATGGAGCCTGTTTCTGTGGATTCTGTGCTCAGGTTTCACACTCACTTAGATAGACTGAATTTTGACTGCCAGTGTCTTTACAATATACAGTGCAATTTTCTCTTTAAGCTATATTCCACTTTCTGTTAATACCAGGAATAAATTAGGTAGAGATGCAGAAATTGAAGGTTAGGCAAGGAAGAAGAAACTGTAATTTGAACAGTAAATCTTGGCCTTTAAACTATAATGGGCCTGCATTTTCCTAGGCTCCTCTCTCCTGGAATAGAAGGTTGACCTAAATTGAATCCATGAATTTCTTTTTGGTAGAGCTGGGCTTTGCAGGTTTTTTTTTTTTAATAATGTCCAGTAAGGCCTGTTAATTCGCAGGTAGCTAAGCACTTAAATTCGAAACTGGATTGGCTAGGCTTAGGAAAATTGAGACAGCAGTGAACAAGGCAGTCATCTGGTATTTTTAGTGTTGTTCAGAAAGCTGTGAAAGAACAAAGGTCACGTGGGAAGAAATCCTTGTTATATTCCTTTTACATTCAAAGCATGCATAGTCAGTTTTTGCTTGGACAAATGATACTTGTGTGATTTGCCTTGCAAAGACCGGGGCATGTGGAGCTGAACCAGATACAAAGAAGTAAGAAAGAACCAATTTTAAAACAAAACATGGGAATCAGCTTTGTTAATCAGACCAGAGTGAAGCTTTGGGCAACTCCTCCTTTCCTTGTCCTGTTCTTTCTCATCCTGCCCTGGAAAAACAGAGGATGGACCAGCATCCCCTTGGGTTGCCTGTGATTTAGACAGACTAGGTTTAGCCCTCTGTTAAAGTAGTTTAGAGGTTTAACACACTTCACATGCTATTGAATGAGACAACCGTTTTCAGTAGAGGCTGTCCAGCAGTCTCTAGCTGCAGCTTAAATATTTTTTTGGGTAGAAGTCTCTTTCTTCCAGGAGAAAATGACAGTGGAAGAACCAGGGGATGTAAGACCAAGCTGGATAAATTCAGATTAGCTATTAGGTGAAAAATTGGCAGAAGATTGCTTGAAGACTCTGTGTTAGGTTAGGTGTCTTTCTAAAATGCATATTAATCCTAAGCAGATGCTGTGGATTTGATGCGGAAACTGCTGTGTCTCTGGTTTTCTTGCACAGGTGATTTAAACATTAGCTCAAATAATCATAATTGTAAATAAAAAAATTGTAACCGATCGTTAAAAAGTGAATGTAAATGACAGTAACATGAATGAGGCTTTGGGATGGTATGTGGGTTTAGCTTTATTCTTCTTTATTTATTACTACATTGCATTGTGAAATTGGTTTTATGCTAGAAAGCAAAAGATTTTCCTGAATGAGGTCTTGTTTGGTGAGGTGACAATGGAAGGCAGGGTGGATGAAGTACTCCTTTAAACCTGTCATGTATTTATGTGTTTGTGTTGCAGCTTTCCTTTTCTCCCACCACACCCATGAGCAGCCACATCAGGGTGCTGGCCCTGCTCATAGCCATGCTCCTGTCCTGCTGTGGATTAGCAGTTGTCTGTGGAGTTGTTGGCTACACCCATGGCATGCACACGTTGGCTTTCATGGCAGCAGAGGTGAGACTTTCTTCGTATGTGTTGTGGTTTTTGCTTTGCCTTTGACCCCTCTCTTGGGGGTATCCTGGTACACAACAGATTTACTTTTAATTCCCATAAGAAAGAAACTTTGAAGACACAAACAAATCCTCCCATTTTCCAGAAGTTGCCAGATTGGCATGCTTTCTGTCTTTAGCCTTTAACCCTGAAAAAAATCTTAGTCTGAAGAAGAGAACGAGAGGACAGACCCGTAAGATGATGCTGAAATCAAATGACAGCTTATGAAAAAGTAATGATTGTGCTTCATGAGCATTGCAAGAAGGGTTGGTGAAACAGTGCTTGGAGAGAGGGAGAGAGTGTGCATGAAAGTGTAATGTGCACTTCAGCCTCTTTCTTTGAGGCTGTCTTTTCTATTTCATTTCTCCCCAGAAGGAGTGAGACTAAAATCCTTTCCTTAAGGCCTACTCATGAGATTTGCTTATGTTTGTGTAACAAGTTGTGTCTCAGCTGAGATGAGCAAGGCATTTTTGGGCACTCCTGAACACTTTGCACTGTGGAGTGAACATCAGTATGTTTATGGAGTGAACATCAGTATGTTTATGGAGTGAACATCAGTATGTTTTTGATACTGTGATGGGTTGTTTCACTCTGCCTGAGGAAGTGATAATCTTAAACAAAGGCGAGGAATCCAGTATAATTGCAAGTATGTTGTGTTAACACATCCTTAGTTCAGATAACAAGTAACATGTACAATTTATTTTTCTTCTCCTATCTTGAATTTATACTTGGAGTTAGGGAGCAGGAAGGAAAACAACTGATAGTAGGAGCATATGATGCTTGTCACACCACAGGTCAGTTATTTAATACATCGCTTTATTTTTCCCTTGCATACGAGAATATGCACGACCAGATTTGTAATTAAACAGTGGAAGGGTATTGGAAGATTTAGCAGGGTCTCTCAAAGGTGGGGTCTCATTGGTGCCATGTCTGTTATCTTGGCTTGGCAGAAGGATTATCAGCATTGCACCAGCTCGGGGTAGGTTTATCAGGGAGTGTTGTGGTGCCCGTGTTGCCTCCTTAGCGCTGTGCTGTGTGGTAGTGTAAGTGTTTGGGGTTGCAGGATGGGGCCCAGCTGTTCGTTTCGGTGGGAGCTGTTCTGTGTGCTGATTAACGAAGGAGTGGCTCAGCCAGTGTAAGTGTGGGGTCTCCAGCCGAGCCGTGGATCCCCTGCTGTGCTGCTGCTGGGCAGCAAGGAACTTTGTGGGGAATGCAGAAAAAAGGGTCTCCTGGCTTTGCTTGCAACCACTGGTGTTTGAGGACATTCCTGAGCTGAGGGCTGCACAAGCCCATGGGTTTGATAGCCCCAGATGTACTCTGGAAAGTTATCTGATCATTCATTGAACTTGTTTGCATGTCAGCCTCTGTGATATCCAAAGGCAACAAATTCCACATTTACTTGGCTTTGTGTACGCGAAAGAGCTCTTTGAGTTGTTCTGAATCTTCTGTTTGATAATCACAGAATGATTTGGGTTGGAAGGGACCTTAAAGATCATCTAGTTCCAACCCCCCTGCCATGGGCAGGGAATAATGTCCTTAGCTATCATCGAATACATTTATGGTGAAAATAAGTAAAGAATCATTCCCTGTTTAATATTTTTCATAGAATTTGTGATTTTATCGTCCTCTTTTGCCTGTTCTTTTGCTGCCTTTCCTTCTAAGCAAAAGAATTCTAGTCTGTTTAATTTTTCGTCATAGGAGATTGTCTAATATCTTGCCATTTTTGAACATTTTAAATATTCCCTGTATGGATTGGGCAAGCATGAGTAATCTCCTTGATTTTAATACCCAGCACTCATGTGAGTGGAATAAAACATTTAGGTTTCTTTCTGTATGGGTACTGGCAGTGACACCTCATAGTGGACTTCAAGCTCTTAGTAAAAAAACATTATATCTTTCAGACTGAAATGTTTTTCTGGTGGTGGCTTGTGTGATGCTCCTCGAGAGGGACCCTGCCAAGTGTATTCCATTAGTGTGAATGAATTACATTAAGTTACATTAAGCTATTAATTTCTCTTCTGCAAACATTGATTTAGCTCAGGGTTTTCAATAAAGCAATATAGATGTTTTTCTAGTGTTTTAGGTAGACTTCCCCTTGTTCTCTGCTGCTTGTCAGCATTTTCTTTACTGCAGAGGGTGGATGTGAAAAGTGCAAATGCCCAGAGAAAGTTGAGTAAGGACTTGTCTGTATTTTTGAGTAAACATTAATCTTTTTTGCCTTAATACATGGTGTTCGAGAATTATAGTACAGCAAGCAGTGTCCAGTCTGTCTGTCTGTGCATGTTTTTTCTTAAAGCCAGCTAGTAAACAGTTGGCAGATACGTAGGGTATTGCAAAGGGTTAAATATGCATAGAAGTATTTTAAGAATGCTTTTTACAGATGGAAAAAATTATTCAAACCAACCGGCTTATTGCTACTTTGGGAAGTTAGTGGTTTTGGTAGTTCTTCTGTCCTGTTTGTAGTACTTATGCTGAAGGCATGCCATCAGACCAGTTTCACAGAAGTGGTTTCAGTTGCTCATTGTAAATCCCCTGGATCTCAGTGTCACTTGGCCCCTGCTAACTACAGGGTGGTGTGGGCAGTCTCTGGGGGAAGCACGTCTGGTTTTTTTCACTGTGAGGATAGAATGAAGAGATGAAGCACTGTGGGCTTGATGGTTTACAGAGACATGATGGGGCCACCGTCTCTTAGATGATAAGAGCCCATAAGAGCCCATGGAAATGTAGTTACCTTTTTGGTGACTTGTCTTTACACTTCTGATCTTACACTTTCTGATATACTCACGTTTTTTCTCTGGACTTAGCCTAGAAACGTAAGTATGATTAAAGAGAGAAGTTACTTTAGCAGCATTTACATCTCAGCAAAGGGGGAAATTATTTAAAATTAACTTCCTCAAATTTCTGTTATTAGTCCGTTCTTCCAGTTTTGTTTTTTTGAAGAAGTGGGATGAGGAGAGTTAGTTGGTGGGATTGTGGTCTCAACACTTGCTGAGAGATAATAGTTGAAAAAGGCAATACGTCCTGTGTAGTTGGGAAAAAATGACAACAGCAGTAATGCTGTGGCTGCTTTAATAGCATTGTGTCTTTGGGAACAATTTCTTCCGTATTTATTTATAAGCTTCATGGTTGTCTCAGGTATACTGCGCACACAGTCACCTATAGTGACCATTGGATCACAGGAACTTGTTAAGCTGCAATAAATGCGTTTTGTGTTTTAGCCCTTGAGCTCCTGCATCTGAACCACTGTCCCTGCCAGAATGTTGTTAACGTGTACGGTTTTTTCTTCCTCTTTTGCAGTCTCTGCTGGTGACAGTCAGAACTGCTCATGTGATTTTACGGTGAGTAGCTTATGTTTTACAGGATGGTTGCTCAGGATGGTAGTGCATATACCATGTTGATGTAAGAGGTATATGTAATTACCTCATTGAATTGCAAATGCATGATTGGAGATTGAGAGCAGCCCTGAGGAGAGACTTGGGGGTGTTGGTGGATGAGAAGCTTGACATGACCCAGTACTGTGTGCTTGCAGCCCAGAAAGCTCAACCACAGTGTGGGCAGCAGGTCCGGGGAGGGGATTCTGCCCCTCTGCTCTGTTCTGCTGAGACCCCACCTGCAGTGCTGCATCCAACTCTGGGGCTCCCAATACGAGAAAGATGTGGACTTGCTGGTGTGAGTCTGGAAGAGTCCTTAGAGATTTTCAGAGGAATGGAGCACCTGCCATGGAGACAGGCTGAGGGAGCTGGGGTTGTTCAGCCTGGAGAAGAGAAGGCTCTGGTGAAACCTTAGAGCCCTTTCCAGTACCTAAAGGGGCTCCAAGAGAGCTGGAGAAGGACTTTGGACAAGGGCATGGAGTGAGGGAATGACTTCAAACTGACAGAAGGCAGAGTTAGATTAGATACCAGGAAAAAAATCTTCCCAGTGAGATTGGTGAGTCACTGGCACAGTGAGTGGTTTGCCTAGAGAAGCTGTGGATGCCCCATCCTGGAAGTGGTCATGGCCTTGATTGGATGAGGCAGCCAAAGGGATTGGAAAGAGATGATCTTCAAGATCCCTTCCAACCCAAACCATTTCAGGTTGATGAGAGGAGCAAAGGTGGTTAACTTTAGCCTGTGCTGTTTTTAAGCACAAGTTTTGCAATTGACTTTTTTTGTTTTATTTGAGTGATGTGTGTCTTATCCTGAAGCCTTTATTTGAATAAAAGATTGTACTGGTGTTTAAGTAGTTACAGGAACATTTATTTTAAAGCCAGCTAGTAAACAGTTGGCAGATATGTTGGATAGTACAAAGGATTAAATACGTGTAGAAGCATTTTAAGAATGATTTTTACAGATGGAAATGCATTTTAGGAGTGCTTTTTACAGATGGAGGTTGAAATGCATGGATAGCTTTAGTGGGTGGTGATAGCTTGAGGAATGGATTAAAGTGGATGGGTGCTGCTGGATGAGGGTTGATAGATGTTACTTAATGTCATTCTACAGGGTTTGTTTGAAGGTCTTGGTCTCTCGAAGTTTTGCTTTGAAAAAGTCACATGCATGTGTACCTGTAACACACCCGTGAGTGCATAGGTAGGACGTGGTGTGTAACACAGGAGCCTCTTTGTGCAGGTCGCTGTCAGCATTTCAGGTCTGACACCGAGCTGCAATGACTCACCTGAGAAACACCTCACATGCTGAGAAACGTGCTTCTGTAGTTACTATAACCCTAAGACTGACTTTCAGTGCATGAAGTAGTTTTTAGCAAATGCTGCATCTTTTCTATCAGCTGGCAGTGTCTGTAGTGTCAGTGTGGGCTAAGCACTGACTGCTTTTTGCTTTTTTAAAATGTTGCTGTTTGAAACCAGTAACTTTAAAAGAAATCCCCCTGGAGAGAGCACCAGACTGTGGGCACAGGGCCTAGGAAGGGCAAAGGGCAAACAACAGAAATTGTTTGAAAAAAGGACAAAATAGTTTGAATTACAGAGATGCTATTTAACCAAAAAAAAAAGAATAATGTTAATTTCCCCACTCTTGCAGATATGTGGTTCATCTCTGGGATCTCAACCATGAAGGAACGTGGGAGGGCAAAGGCACTTATGTCTACTACACAGATTTTGTCATGGAGCTAACCTTGCTTTCCCTGGACTTGATGCATCATATTCATATGCTGGTATGAAATACTGGACATAATGCTGAACAAATAGACTGGCCTTAAAATAAAGGGTATTGGGTATACATATTTTATATATTTTTTTACTTTGCTTATTTCAGAAACCAGATATTACAGAGAAGTTACTTAAATAGAGATGAAAATATAGAGGGGGATTCTGGCATTCTTTCCTCCTGTGTAGTTGGAGTCATCACAAATAACTTTGTTAAGGAATATTAACTACTGTGTTTAATTATCTGTTTAGTAGGTGTTTAATTAGCTTTTTATTGAGTAATATCAGACTGAGTTATTTTCATTGGCAGCAGGGGATGCTAAGCTGGACAGGACTGAATACAGTTTAGCCTCATTATAAATGCTGTGCTGCCAAAGTTGTATCTGAAGAGGTAATGAGTGGTAGTACCTTTGAACGTGCATGGTTGGTCTGAATGGACCCAACAAAAGAGAAATTCTGGGGCTGGTTTCTTAATTTCTTTGTCTCCTAAGACCTGATGCAGCTTCTTGTTTCCCATGGTGCTTGTTTCTAATCCCTGCTCTGTTTTTTTTCCCAAGCTGTTTGGCAATATCTGGTTGTCAATGGCGAGCCTGGTGATTTTCATGCAGCTGCGCTACCTGTTCCACGAGGTGCAGCGGCGAATTCGGCGGCACAAGAACTACCTGCGTGTGGTTGGAAACATGGAAGCCAGGTGAGCCTCTTACTTGCTCTGCAATCTTGATGTAGATCTAGTAGAGAGGACACTCTTGTGGTTTTAACAGATATGTAGGATTGACTTGTAGAATGGCAGAATTACTGGTAACATATTCAATGACAAAAAGTGAACTCCCCTGTCCAGTATTTCTTCTCCTGTACTCTCTTGCATACTACCTTAGTGGGGTGACAGAAGCTCTGCAGAGCTCTGCCTATTTCAGCTGTCAAATACTGGCTTGGCTGGCATAGAAATCAAGGCTCTTAATTTCATTAGGCCATACTATTCAGTTACTGACTGAAATGAAATAAGGATATTAATGAAAACCTGCCTAGCTTTACCTGTGTATTTACTAAACCTGAAGGCAACTCTAAGACTCTGTACCCAAAGTGGAGCTGAGAGCACCTTGGCAGTACTTTAGTCCATTCCTTTTTAGTGAGGCAATATGGAGAAATTGGGAGGCCTGCTAAAACCTAATATTATACCAGATAGTACTGCTTCTCTGATCCAATGTTTTCAAAATTCAGCTCTGCTCTTAAAAATTTTAAGTGCCGCAGGGAGTTTTTATTCTTTCTGTACATCACTGTACTGTTTTAATTTTGGGCCTCTGTGGGTTTGATTAATTCCGATTCCTGCTGCTGTAGTCCAGGTGGAGAAGGCAGGCTTGTCTGGAAATTCATGAGGTTTTCTTTTTGGAAAGTCATTTAATGGCTGTGATGTCAGGTTAAGAGCTGCATAATAAAGTTCATCCACAATGCATTGCTTCTTTTCAGTAAGATGCAGCCACTGAACCCCTTTGAGCTGCTCATAAAGCTGTTTGAGTTGCATGTGTCACAGACTTCTTGTCTGAGCGACTTGATGTGTTTTGGTCATGCTGATTGTGCTGGAAGAACCACATTCTAACTTCCTTCTGAAGCTGCCATTGGCAGCTGCCTTTATGTGGTTGTTCCTCAGGTATATTCCACACCGGCAGTGCTGTGAAATGTTGTTACATCACTCATCTCTATATTGTCTGTGTTTGGATACTGTGTAGTAACTGCTTACGTGGCATTGTAGCTTAAAAAAAAAGGGAAAAAAGTCAAGACAAATGGGAATGGCAAAATCTGAGGCCAAAATTAGCCCGACCATAAATGCTTATGATCCCAAAGAGACAGCTTAATGGGTACAGCTATTAAAACTCATTTAGAAAAATGACATAAACCAAATCTATACAGATTATAATTTAAGGATCTCAACAAAATGATCATATAATTGTCTCTTGGAAGGTACTAAGTCTAAGCTTTTTGCACTTAGGATGTCTGAGGAGATGTGCAAAAAAAGTGCCTGCAAAAGGCATCAGAAGGATGTGTATGCGTGTGTTCCTTTGCAGTGTAGCCTGAGTTACCAAAAAAAATAACAAATCTGTTGGCATAGCTGTCTTAATGAACAGTTAACATGGAGGGTAAGGTTTTCTCAGTGCTGGATTCTCTAGAGAGGAGGCCGTGCTGAGCTTGTGTAGTCATTCCTTCTGTCTCTTCCCATTTCTTCTTCGTAGGTTTGCAGTTGCGACACCGGAGGAGCTGGCAGTGAACAATGACGACTGTGCCATTTGCTGGGACTCCATGCAATCCGCACGTAAACTCCCTTGTGGCCACCTCTTCCACAAGTACGTCTCCGGGCTGGGGAGGGTGCACCCAGCTGAGAAGGGAAGGGATAGATGGGCATGGCTGAAATTTACTGTGGGATGACAAGTAAACTAGCAGCAGAGCTGTCGGGTGCTTGCTGCCTGGGTTGTCTTGGTTGTCTTGGTCTGCTTCTGATAACAAAGTACCAAGTCCTGTTCACTCCAGTCATTTTCATGTTTGAGTTGTTCCACCTGGGGCACTTCTTTTCTCCCAAACTAAGAGTGTGCCCCTTGTCAGCTAGGGGGTGACTAGTGCTGAGTTTCTCAAACACAGGTTGGTAGGTTTGTTGTGTGGAGGTTGTGCTGATTTTCAGGTGAAGAAGAAAAATGGGAGCTGGATCCTTAAGTACCTTCCAGATACCAGCTTTAAGGAGAAAACAGGGAATATTTTCATATAGTGCATCCTCACCTGGTGGTGAGTCGCCCGGGACAGTTGTGGAGGCCAGGTCTGCGGTTTCAAGGGCAATGGTTCCATCAGGGCTGTAAAAGAGGTTAACCAAATCAGCAGAAATGGTCCCCAAGCAGCTGGTAGTTAAAACAGGGAGACTTTGGGCCAAAGAGCCTCTCTATACACTGCTTCTTACACTCATTCAGTATTGAATAGTAGCAGATGCTTGTGGACACAGTGTGCTGAGCCGGATGTGACTTTCCTTGGATCTTTTGTAGCAGAGCTTACACTTCCATGCCTGTGCTTAAATATGAAAGGAGATACAGGGATTGAATCAGGCGTTTCTGGAGGGCCATGTGATGAATATGCAGGTCAGTTAAATTGTCCCTGTGGTGTTACTTTCTGTAAATAGCTTTTTACTTTTCTGGTAACTGTCAAACCAGAGGTTGTAATCTGTGTGCTAATTTGTTGTCATTTATGACAAACCTTGCCATAAATATTTATCTGTGTTCCAAGAAGTCTCTAATGAGATAATGTGCCTCCATAGCAGAAACTCCTCTTCCAGTGCTACTGAATCATGTGAATATTTAATCACCTGCTGAGCACTTGAGAAGCCCAGGGTCTTCTCTTCAGAAAGGCATTTTCTCTGTATTTAAAAGGATCCTTTTGTATTGTTTTCTGAAGCAATTACAGTTCTGAAGCAAGTGACACTCCTTGGTGCTTTTAGGGAGGGAACGTGTTACAGTGGATGGCTTGCATATAAAACCAGATGTAACTAATAACCCTATTTACAACCTGAGAGTGGTTTCTCTCCTCATAAAAGCCTGATGATTTTGCCACCAGGCTGAACACTGTGTCCATTCTCAATTACGTGGGATTTTTCTTTCACCATCAGTTATTTGGAATGGAAGAGAAGGTGGCAGGGAAGATCCACGTTGCTGAGGTCAACCCTGTGCCTAAATATAAAGGAAATTTAATGGGAGTAGGTGTCTGAATCTTTTAGGCATGTTGAAACTCTCTCCTTTATCTTCTAGGAAGCAGGCAATTTCAAGAGTTGTTGCTCTGAAAGGCCGCCAGCCTTGACCTGGTGTTGACCCTTCTCCTACTGAGGTGCTGTGGGTGACCAAGCCCGTCTGCCTATGTGGTACACCATGGGTGTGACCACAGCTGGCTTTTAGGGCCTGGTGCTGGTGCAGCTGACACAGGATTGTGCCCATTCCACCATCTCGGCTGTTGAGGAGCAGCAGCAGCAGTGTGGTGGCAGCTTGGGAAACTCTGGGTGTTTCCCAAGTGACCTCTGGAGTACAGCTCTAGCAGAGGTTTGAGTTCGCTGTGGGCAGGGTGGTTTTCCTGTGGTCAGGGAGGTGATGTTGGACAGCAGTGCCACTGCCAGCATGCTGGTTGTGCTGGTGACCAAGGTGGTGGAAGGTGGCAGATTTTTACTGCCGTGCTTTGGTTGTTTCTGGGATACCCGTCACTGTGTATCCCTCCATGCAATATGATGGAAAACACTTTGGCAAAGTTTCAGGAATTGGCCAGAATGCTTGTATCCTTGACTTCACTACAGTTCTGCAGTTAGGGCTTTTCCCTTGCTCTGTCAACCCAAACCTGTGATCTGCGCCTTCGTTTTGTTCACAAATACACAATTTTGGGAAGAGGTTTATTTGATCTTTTTGTATGTCTTTACCTTTCTAAAGTGTTTTGAGAACTTCTGGGAATAAAACCTACCCTGCAAATCTGAAGTATATGTTATAATATTGAGAAGTGTTCAGCCCTGTGAAATTCATTTCTTCCACACTGAAAATTAGGTTTAACTTGAACAAATACTGCAATTGGGTCATATCAGCATGAATCAAAAAGCATGCACAGCTCTGAGTGTTTCAACCTGCATTTCAAACACTTCTCACTTTCTGCAGGACAGAAAATGTTCAGAATTGAGTAAGGATTGTAATGGCACAGAATTGCTAGTATTAATAAATCTGTTTAGAGAGTTCCTGGAGTGGTACTGACTTTTGTGGTTTGGGTATTGGTATTTTGAAAAGCTATTTGGAAACACTGGAGGTGCCATTGCCTTATCACAGGCAGAACTGCTATGAAAATGTGTCAGGATACATTAACTATGTGTCCAGTTGGTTTTTGCCTTTTTCAATTGGGAATGGCGAGAGAAAAGAAATGCTTTCTTTTCCCTTCCAGGCAAAACTTGCTTGTTCTGAGCTAGAGGGACAACAAGCTTGGAGAGTGTTTTAAGCTTGCGATGAACCTGCATGCATGTTTATAAAAAGTGAACACTTGAGTATTTTCAGCTGAAAGAAATAAGAAACCTATGCCGGAGTCATCAGGAGCTCATTAAGGGTATCTCTGCAGTCCACGTGTTGATGTTGTGTACAGAATATACTACAGCTGCTTGATGTACTAGTGATTAGCGGTGTCTTGGAAAAACGCTGCAAGCTCACCACAGTATTACTGTTTTCCCGTCAGCTCGTGCCTGCGGTCCTGGCTGGAACAAGACACATCTTGCCCCACCTGCAGAATGTCTCTTAATATCACTGACAGCCATCACGTGAGGGAGGATCACCAGAGGGAGAATCTGGATGAGAACCTGGTTCCTGTGGCAGCAGCAGAAGGCAGACCACGCCTGAACCAGCACAATCACTTCTTCCACTTTGACGGTGAGCTGAGCACATTTGACATCCGCTGCTGTTGCCCAAATAAACGAGAGGAGCAGCCTTCTGTAGAAGGGAATTCTGTCTGTGCTTCAGACAGAAACTCAAACCATGCTCTGCTTGTGTTTGTCAAACACCTTTGTGCTTCTGATGGTTCTTTTGCAAGAGCTCAGATGTGTCTCCGAGGTTTTCTAGAGCTGTGGAGATTTCTTGAAAGATTTTGTACAAGTGCTCCCTTTTTCTGGATTCGTTGTGGTCAGCAGCTTCAGTTACTGGCATTTGTTCATTGTTTGCCATGTTGACAAGCAGAATGGGAAATTACTGTGTCTTTTTTTGTTACCATGTGGTGGTTAATCAATGACAGTCAAAGAGGGGAAAAAAGCCCTCTGTGGTGCAGCCTAAAAGTCAGTCTTTCCCCTATCCCCTAGCGAATGTGTGGTTGTCAAAAGTCCATTTGCCACTCAATTTACAATAGACACTTGCAATGCTTGGTTAGGTGCAGAAGATTAGTCCCAGAAGGAATCGTGTAACCACAACAGTTTTACATGTTTGGGGTTTTTTAGTAGTGTGTTACAAGTATTGACAAAGCAGATGTAATTCCAGGCCATGGTAAATTCTGTGTATGGAGACAACTTGTTTTGAAAAAGGCAATTTATGTTGTTTGTCTTCCAGATTTTTCTAGAATTTTGGTATTGGTGTGTGCTTGTCTTCCACAGTTTCCCGGGTTTTGATGGCAGTCTTGGTGTTTCTCGGTAGATTTCAGTACTGAAAATATTTAACTTTGGGCTCTGCCCTTGTGGAGCTCCCATGAGGCAGTTGAGATGCCGCAAACTTAGATGGTGACCTGTTCCTCATCTGTGCTTGTTTTGAAATCTTTGGAGACTGAGGGAGGAGAATAATGGGCAGAGAAGGGTCAGACAATTTCTAGGTACATGGAGACTGGCTGATAGCTTCTGCATGGCTTCCACTTCTGGGGTGCTTGAGGTCTCCAAAGGACATTTGTGTTTAGAATGGCACTGTATTTTTGATGGCTGTCCTCCTCAGTGCTCTCGGGTGGCTTGGAGACCTGCAGAATTGCCATGGAGATAGAAGGAGAAGTGGCATAGAGCAAAGCCTGTGTTTATTTAAGTGGCAGCACAGAAGGAGGAGGGAGCCACCCGCGTGCCCTACTCTGTTGAGCTGAAGCACACGATTGCAGCAGTCACTTTGTTCAGTTACTCTGTGTCCCTTTGAAGTAATATTTCTCAGTGATGACCCATTTTGGGCCTGGATTCAGATTGCTTAGAAGCTGTCCTGTTTTTTGTAAAATTGCTGGATTTATTAATATATTCCAGAACTGGATTTGACTCTGAATAATTTTAATTTTCACTTTAATAGGAAGATTAAAAAAAGAAAACAAGGGTGTGTTGTTTCCTTGATCCTTTTCCAGCCCCCACATTATTAAACCACTATGACAGTGTGTTTGAAGAGAGTATTGGCAGTTACTGGTTCACTCCAACCATCTCCATGTTTGGGAGAGCTTAGGATTAGATTGCACTGCAGAACTCCCTGCATGTGCCTTGTGGGATGTGAAGACTTGCATTAAATACATGTAGAAGTACTTGGCCTGCTGAGATCCTGATATTCTTTCTTGACTTCCTTGGTGATTTCTTACTCCCAGGCTCCCGAATTGCCAGCTGGCTGCCCAGTTTTTCCGTGGAAGTGATGCACACCACCAACATCCTCGGAATTGCACAAGCCAGCAACTCCCAGCTCAATGTTATGGTAAGACTGCACCTCAGCCTTCCTGTTTGTGTTGTGCAGGGGAAAGGGTTACGTGGAGATGGAGAGCATAAAGGGGAAGGAAGTCAAAACAGTGGTTAGACACTCGATGAAAGCTGTTTTTCTGAGTGAGAGAAGCTTTACTTTAGTGAAGTTAGGGCTATATTTGGGTTCAAATGTGCCAGCATAAAAGGACCAGTCTGGAGGTAGGTGAATGAGGTAGAAGAATGATATGTTCTTCTCTGTAGATAGGCAGACTTTCTCAGTGTGCTTAGTGCAACTTCTTTAGCTCTTTTTCACTTCACTGACAACTTGCAGCACCAAAAGGTGTGAGTCTGTAACCAGAGAATTTAGCTGTTGATTGAGTAGTAACCGATCAAACTCATTCTATAGCTTTTGGTTTGGTTTTTTAATCTCTAATAGCACTAAGCTTCAAGATAGCAATTTCAGTGTCTTATCAGTGTGAGGTGGGCTCTCTAGCACCCTCAGCTTTTGCCGATTCATGATGATGATAGAAGTGTAGAGGATGAAATTCCAGATTTGTTGAATTCATCCATAAACACTCTAATGAAGTACAAAAAGAAAAGGATGTGTCCTCATGAAACACTTCATTTTTTTTGAGAAGTGCTGTTGCCTTTGAGTTCTTCAAGCTACTGTGTTCTATACCATGTTAATAAATGTTCAGTGAGGTGTCTCATGAAAGTGATGGAATTTTCTGAATATTAGGTCTTTCCCATAGCCTTTACTTCTGTTTAAACGTCAGCAGGGTAAGGCCACTATTTTTAGGGTGTTTGAGGCAGGGAGGGAGCAATAAGGTGTTGGCAGATGATTTATTAGTTAAATACGCAGGAACTCTCCATCTGAGGTCAGTCTAATTTTTCTTTTACTGGACACAGTGACACAAATGGGCTTTTGTTAAGGGTGAGTAATGGTTTTTTAGGATTGTGTATTATCAAAAGTACAGTAGCAACTTATATTAAAATATCTACTTTAATGGAAAGGCTCAGGTTAGCAAATTATTAAAGTGTTACACATTTTTAATAGAAAGTAAATGAAATTCTCCTTTGCATTACTGAACAAAAACCTAGGGAAGTATTTTGAGGGGAAAGCCAGAGGCTGAAATGCTAAATCAGTTGATTTGGTCACAGGATAGTACAATGGAGGGTTAGGTTTGCAGTAGTTGCTTGTGTTGGAACTCACTGTCAGTTGGTGTATAGTTTTTGCTTTGCTCTCAAAACTCCTCCACCTTTCTTTTCTTATTGGTATTCTCATTCCCCCCCTGCCCCCCCGTGACTTTGGGCATTAGTGAAAATAGAGATTTTTAATATTTAATGCAGTCTAGTTGTTGGACTGTAAAAGCATATTGTCTGCTCTCCTACCTTTACTTATTGAATTTGGATATTATTTAACTTAATTTAATTAATTATTTATTCAATAATATCAGTTCCCTGACAATTCAGTTTAATTTACTTGTAAAACTGGTTTGTAGGCAGGATGGCTGGAGGGAGTGGGTTATTAAAACTTGCTCCTCTTGTCCTTATTGGTACCATTTTGGAACCAATCTGGCAAAAAGCAAAATTGGTTTTTTCTTCCCAGTGTTGATCTAACTTGCAGTCACCCATGAGTTTTGTATAGATCTTTATTAAAAAGGCTGTCATAAGAAAAGGGTTGGGAAGCTTTTGAAGCCTTTGTGCGTCTACAGGCACTGTTCAGGGCCATGTGGTGGCTCCCTAGGAGCTGCAGTTTTGCTGTTGACTTCAGTGGAGGTGGCACACTGCCCTAGAAGTCGATGCCAGTATGGGTTTTCTTTCTTCCTTTTGTGTGTGGGTTTGCATATCATAAGCAGCATCTTTGAGCTGATAATATTTTTAATCTCTTTTCTGTTGGCATACTTATCAACCAACTTCTATTCACTGCTGATATTGACTCTGTTGCTTTCTCCAGGCCCATCAGATTCAGGAGATGTTCCCTCAGGTTCCTTATCATTTAGTTCTGCAGGATCTGCAGCTAACTCGTTCTGTAGAGATCACCACTGACAACATCCTAGAAGGGCGCATCCAGGTGCCTTTCCCCACACAGGTGAGTTATAAGACTGTGCACCTAAAAACACTTTCTTTCTTATCACAGCACTGAGCCTGTTCGTAATGAGTGAGGGGAATGAAGCAAGTTGAAGCACTGGTGAATCTGGGATTTGTTTTTCCGTTTGTTTAAATCTCTGTAAATGCAGTGTATTCAGTCATGTACCAAAAATATATTGAAAATATCCTAGCTAGACAAGAGACAAATATTTGCTCAGTTAAAGCAGCTCTTCCCAGTCTCTCTTGTGCAGAGCTTTTAGAACATTTCCAGTTGATTTCTCTGCTGACAGATAATTGAATTGTACCACTTAGGAAGATTTTTTGCAAAGAAAGTTGGCAAAATGATGCCTTGTTCTTAATTAGTGCCAGCAGATTTCAGTAAAGCAGTCTGGGGACAATGTTTCTGTTAATAAGAATATTGAATTCAGATTTTGTGCACATCAGATAGTACTGTTATCTGGAGTCTGCATGTGGGGAAGCAGAGAGAATTCTCTTTCAACACAGAGCATTCTGTTTATTGCTAACTTATCTGTTTCTAAATTGAGCACAACGCCTGACATTGCAGAGGGCAGAGTTTGAATGTGTTCAAAGAACTCGGGTTCTTTTGCCATTTCCCACACTGTATTAAACCCATGATGTTTGCATTTCAGCGTGCAGATAGCATTAGACCTGCATTGAACAACTCTGTGGAAAGGCACAGTAGTGATCAGGAGGATACTGGAACTGTCACACAGGTAATTTGGCACAAAATGGGCAAAAAGCCCAATTGGAAGCTGCATGGACTGGTAGGTGCCTGTGGTTCTGTACCAGGTCGGGTTGGTGGCAGCCCTTCCTTGCATTTCACATCAGAGCTAACACGGTCAGGCAGGTAAATCAGAGATGAGTATGGTGCCCCTGTAGAGGATTATCTGTGTGCTTTTCTTTTTCTTCCTTGAGGGAAAGTGCTCTCAAATGGTACAAAGAACAGAAGATCATCATGTCTCTTTTCATGTCCGGTCAGCCCATGCCCGTCTGTGGAATATGAAGAGCAGGGTGCTTTGCTCTTCCCCTTTCTCTTCTCATTCCCATTCTGTACATCTCCAAACACTTCCATTAAAAGGAGGAGTATTTCTTTTCTGGGTATAAGAATTCTTTTTGTGTTCTGGAGGAAGCACTTTAAGACATGGGGAGCTTTGGTGGGAATGGCGTGAGAGATGAACAGGACCAAGAGATAGCAGCCCTTCTATATACAAAGCACAATAATGGGTTTTGCTGTTCTTCACTAGGGGCTTTACTAAGCAGCATGTGCTAGCTAAAGTGTGGCAGGGGAAAAAAATTACCCTGTGAGTAGAGTAAGATCTCATTTCACTTTTGTTTTCCCTGACCGTAATAGTGACGTCCTGAGGGTTTCTGTTTTATAAATCTCCCTTTCTGCTGGCCGAGTGAATTTGTGAGGTGTGTGACTTTCTCTGCAGCCTTTAGTGACCTGAATACCCAACCTGTTCCTACCTGGGATTCAACTGTGGCAGTTCCCTTGTTAGCAGGTTGCAAGACAAAAACCCCTTTGATTTGGTTTGATGATGCAGTTGCGGCTGAGGAAGAGGTGGTAGCGATGGTACAGGTATTTGGTAAGAGCCTGGGGTAGCAGCTACAGAACTGCAGGAATGAAAATCTTGGTCTGGATCAAGCATTTTTGGGTTTCTTTGAAGGTTTTGGAGGCATTTGCCCTGCTCTTTAATGAGAGAAACCTCTCTTGGTACAAGTGGTATCTAACCAGTTATCCTTAGCTTGGTTCTGGCTTCAAATCGCGCTTTGAATGATTGTGTTGCTGTTCATCTTTCTTCTCTACTGCCTTGCACTGCCTGTATTTCTGTCTTCCCTTCTACAGAACCTGAAAAACCTGGGAGTGGTGTTCATACATCGCAGCATTGAGCACGTGCTCTCTAACAGAGATGTCTTTTTGCTTTGCAGTGCTGCTGAGCACTGCTCAGGTGATATGTTTTGGCTGGAGTGAATGGTGGTTTGGATGGAGAACCTGTTTTTATCGTGTAGGATAGCACAGAGATGGCCCAGAGACAGTGGAACAGTTGTGAATATCCCGCAGTTTAGTTGGGCTGCTTGTGTGGGATGAACTGGTGGCCTCTGGGGGGGTTTTCCTGGATGGATGCTTACTGTGCCAAATGGGAATCATAGGCAAGAGCTGAAGTGAGAGCCTGAGACTGCCATGCATAGAGAGAAATGTGCTGCTGGGTAGTGTTATGGAAGCTGGAAGGTGCTGCTGTCCTCTTCCTGCCTCAGAAATGCTTTGTGGGGTAGTGTTAGCTTAGGCTGCCTTGGGACAAGCTGCTCACCCTTGTTATAGAGCTCAGAGTTCTACCAAGGAATCTTACTTAACTCCTTGCTATTGAGAGTATTTCTGTCGTGGAGAGGAGCCTTGGGAGCCTCTGGCTCTAGGAACCTCCTGTCACTTTGGTGTCCCCTTGATTTCGATTTTAATTTGTAACCAAATGCCTGGTGTGTCTCTTTCTGCTTGCCAGAAGAATCTGTTGCTGTAGTCAGTCAACGGCTTGTCTGTGAGAAAAGGGCAAGCAGCAAACAAGCTACTTCAGCAGGGTGCACTGGAGTTTTGAGAAGCTTTTTAAAGGCAAGTGGGAAGGGACATAAGAAGCTGCCATCATCTCCTCTGAGTGTGACTTGAATTTCTAAATTGTGGATAGATGGACCTTGACACCTTATGACACAGTCTCTGAGAGAGATCATGGAAACTCCAGTTCCTTTGTGCTGCAGCCTTAGAGTAAGTTTTACAAGCATTCTACCTGTCTTTTTTAAAATTTTTTTTTAGAATCAGCATACCCACTGGGAGTCTTTGTAGATCTCCAACAGCAAGTGGAGATCAACAACAACCCATCAGTTCTGCTTGTTGGAAACAACACTTCTTAGGGCAGCTAAGATGCTCAAATAAAAGAACCCTTCTTCATGAGTAGTGTTGGTTTTCCTAGTGCCTTATGTCATATTATGACTTCATTGTACTTAGAGTTCAAAGGTCTTAAAATAGAGATAATGACTGATATTTTTCCCCCCCCCAATTGTAGCTTGTGGTTTCAGGGCGTAAGTGCTGATATAATGTAATGGTAGCTGAGAGGCATCTCTGAGCACCATCATGGTATAAATCATGTTACAGGTTTGTGAGATAATGCTCTAAATACTGACAGCCTCTATCAGTCCTGGCCTGTACCCTAAGTGAGACTCTGTGCATGTGCTTCTCTCCAGCTGTGCATTGGAATGCTGATGCTTCCAGTGATGTGCATAATGCTCTGCCTCCTCTCCATCTCTATCCTATGTGCCCTCCCTTGCTTAAGTACTCGGTGGCTATTTAGAGACACTTCTGAGGCATCCCATGGCTTTCATGAAACTTTTTCTCTCGGAGCCTGAAAGAGGAATAGTTTCTGTAGTATATGGGTTTCTGCATCTGTGATCTGCTGCATTGCTGAGGGTTGTCATAACCTTTACTGCAATTAGCTGTGATAGTTTTGTCTCTAAAACCTCCTTGGTAACAGTTCCTGTGCTCAGATAGAGGACTGGGCTCTGAGTATTGATTTTTGAATCTTTGTAACCTTATGAAAACCCCCCAACCTTAGGTGAGCCAACTTGCATCTTCTGATGCAAATGGCCCAGGGGGTAAAACAAGTGATCTTGTCTGAACCTTGACTACAATGAGTGGCCTCCTCTCTGCTTCCCCCAGCAGAGCTTCCCTTTTCCCTGCCCACCTGTGTGGTAATCGGAAGCAGCAGTTGAGTTGCTCTGTTCCTGTTCCACTGGGTCTTCCAAGGTCATCTTGGCCCCCAGTACAGTCCATGGGATCGTTCTGTGGGGCTCTCCCTCCCTCCTCAGGGATGTGGCAGTGCTTTGAGGCAGTCCAGTGGTGCCCCCACGTTATCCCAGCGCGTTCGTGTGCCTGGTACTGGAGCCCTTTGGTAAAGTCCAGCCCCGGCGTTTTTGCCGAGGGAGGCTGAACACCCGTACTTGTGTTTGAGGTTGCAGTGTCCGTACTGTGCTGACCTGGGCTCTGGGATTCCTGCTTGGCTCACCTACCTAATGGAAGTGACATTTGTCTTGGTGTTTGCTCTCTGAAGGCGTTGTGTCGGGGAGACGGCGTTACTGGCCTGTCTCTCGGGCTTTGGGATGACTCAACTTGTTTTGTGCATCAGCTGCCCAAACCTGTGTGCTGTACTGTGATGCTGCTGTGTCTGGGCAGTCGCGGCCGGAGCAGTAATCCCGCCGTGCTGCCCATGGAATCGGCCATCGCGGCTCCTCAGCAGCTCTGCCAAAGGCCCAAAACCGGGCAGTAGGGGCTGACTTGGCCACTACTTCCCTGGAGCATCCCACTTGCTTGAGTTGTCTTCTAGGGTACCAAATGATGGCTACACCCCTCGGCCCTTCGCTGAGGTGATTTGTTTCTTGACGCCGCCGTGCTTGGTTATCACCGTGGTTCTGCATCGCGGGGCTGATCTGATCCTGTCTGACAGGGTGTGATCAGGATGTGCTGTTTCACCTCTGCTGCTGTACCCAGAGCCATCATCCATCAGCTCAGTTTTCGGGTTAGCGTTATCAGCTGGCTGTCGGGGGGGAGAGGTGCCATGTGGGGGCTGCCAGCTCCTCTCTTGGCACACCGTGCTTGGGACAGCTGCCAGCCTTGCTCCAGCAGTCTAAAACAGGATAATTTGGGTGCTGCAGAACCCAGTGAACCAAAGCCTCATAAATTCCCTTCTTGAGTACAAATAATCTTTGCAAATACATTTGTTATTCTTTCCTTAGTATGTGGATTTCTGCTTTTTCAACTCTTTACTGTTGCATCGCTTGTCAAGTCAGCTGCAGAATCTGACTTTCAAATGCCCCATTTTCAGAGAGCATTAATTATGAGTAATTAATGTTTGTCTTTGACATTACTTTCAAACATGGCATAAAAGATACAGCGTTATAGGATACAGGATCTTTGAGCATGGTTTGAAATATCTTTGTTCTGTTTTTTGGCTGGGCTTTTCAAAGGAACCCAAGGGAATTGGGTACAGCAGGTGAGGCTCTGGTTTCTTCCAGTGCCTCAGAAAACAACGGTTCTTTGTAGCTTGCTGTTTTGATGCAAAGAAGCCCAAATTTTGCAAAGACTTATGCCTTATTTCCTTTTCTTTTAGACCGAGAGAGTGCCACTTGAACTGAACTCCAGACTGGAAGAAATGGTGGAATTCAGCGAAATGGATGCAGAACCTAATGAAGCAGAAGATTTTGAGGCCAGGGGAAGTCGCTTTTCCAAGTCAGCCGACGAAAGGCAGCGTATGTTGGTTCAGCGGAAGGAGGACTTGTTGCAACAAGCTCGAAAGTATGTTCCTTCCTGAAACTCCAGCCTGGCCACTCAGGTGGAGTCCCCCAGAATGGGTTTCAAGTGTATTAGGACCACTGAGAGCCTGGGTTGATGCGAAAAGCAGTAAGAGGAGTGAATACATCTGCCACAGCAGGTTCAGTATGCTGCTTGACACTACTAAACCCAACTCTGAAATAGCATCACGTGTCCCAACATGCACACAGCTTCCTGTGCAGTTGATCCAAAGCTCTTTGAAATCAAAGGCTGATTTTTCCAGCTTCAGTGGGCTTTAGTCTGAGCATTTACTGAGAACAGGTTACTTGGGCTGAGTCTTTTAGTAATCTTTAGTTCGGCTCCTGGCACAGGTGTCAGCCCTCACTGCCTGTGCTCTTACAGCTGAAATTCCTGTCAGGCACCACGTTTTCCAAACACAGAGCCCAGAGCTGCGCAGAACTGACAGGTGACCCTTACTAGACCTCACCAGAGGAGCTCAGCACCAGCCAGTCAGCACTGGTGAAGAGAGAGGGACCAACTTGAACTGCTTCTTTTAGCCCAAGCAGTAATAGCTGTTACGGGTAGAATTCAACTTTTTTACTGGCATTCCAGTTATGTTGGTGGACTCTACTAGCATCCAGTTACTGATTAAGCAGAGAAGGAAAAGCACTTTAGTGATGTAGAAAACACTTTGTAGTGTTTTAAACAAGTGTGTTCCCTTCCTTTGTATCGCAGGGACACTGCTGAGAGGGTCTACAACCACCCCACTGAGTTTCGGGTCCTTTGGTGTTGCCAGGCTACTGCTGCTCTTTTTCTTTTCCACACTGAAATGCCTTGTAAATACCTGAGGACACCTTTTATAAGTCTATAAACAGACTTGCTCCTAGACTTAATTTTTCCTTGATGTTTGATAAAATGTCTTTTAGAGAGACAGAGTATTTTTGACTTTCTGTTTTACTGGTTTGAAGAGCTGTTGAATTTCAAACTACCGTTTTTGGCCGTTAAAGTGTAAAAATTCACTGGGATGTTAACTCTGGCAGCAACTTCCTTGTCCTCTGGCCTTACCTTGCACTGTGCAGCCCCTAGTGCCCCTTCTGTCACGGGCTTACCCGCTGTCATCAGGGGGTGCCTTGTGGTAGGCAGTGCCAGAGGCTGAGGAGAGGAGTAACAGGAACAGAGGGAGTTGTAACTCACCTGCTGTGAATGGCTCCGAGCTGAGAGGACAGCCCTGACCTTTAGAACTGGCTCCTTCCCACAGGCACAAGGATCTTGCACAAAACCTAAGAGCTCCTGCCAACTCTGCAGAGCCTGTTGTAGGTGATGTGGGCTTTTTTTAGGAGCACGTAGCTCGTGTGCACTTTTATTGAGGCATTTTCCTGCTAGTTTGCCTTCCAGCCTTCCCCATCTGCGGGGATGCATTTTTCAGAGCCAGAATGAGGTGGGTTCTGCTCGCTCATCTTTTCCTTTTTCCCCTCAGGCGTTACTTAAACAAAACCTCCGATGAGGAGCTGAGCCCAGAGAAGCCTTTGCCCGAGGGAGCGACGGCCGACGCCGTCACCCTGCGCCGCAGGACCCTCGCTGCCGCCGCCGAACGGAGACTTCAGATGCAGCAAAACTCTTAGCGCCCGCTGCCCCTCCTTCCTCCTCCTCGTGAGCAACGTTGAATAAATAAATTAAATACAAAAAACCCTGCGCTTTCTATACCAGCAGGAAAGTGTCTCTTCAGAGTTCAGCTGGCTGTGCTGCCGAGTGAGCTGGCTGCCTCTCTGCTGTATAAAGCATGTGGTCTAATAATGTTTGGACAGCTGACAAATTAACCTTTTTTGTAATATTTTCTATGTGACGTTGATCCTCTCCACAACAAAAGGCAATTTCTAAACCACGGGCATGATTTCTGCAGCTGGCATGAGCTATGGGGCTGACTGCACAGCAGAGGCTGGGGGAAGTGTGTTCTGAGGTAGCTGTGGGTGCAGGTCACGGAGCGCACGGGCACGTTCTGCTCGAGGTCAGGGGCAGTTACTCCGAGGGAAGGAAGCTTAGAAGCTTGCAGCAAGCCCTGTGTTAGACGAGCAGGCTCCTCAGTCCTTGTTCCTTCAGCAGCCAAGAGTGTGACGTAGGGCGGCTTGAAGGGCCGGGGGAGCATCGCTGGGAGGTTCTTACACTGGATGAAGTTGTCTGGCTCCACAACACAGGAAAACCTGAATTATGAATTGTGCAGCAAAGCGCTGATTCACGCCGATTCCAGCATGAAAAAGTTCACTGTTGCTGGGCTCTCCTGCACTGGCAGAGGTCTGGCTCTTTTCATCCCCAAGGCTGCACTTTTCCTTTGCCTTTTATGTCCAGAAACAAGCGAGGGACAGAGGGGTATGGAGTGACGAAGAGGGACCTAAGGCGAGGTTACGGCGTTGCCATGAGCCGAGGGAGTCGAAAGTAAAACCTGCCTGTCCTGGACTCCAGCGCAACACGGATGGGACGGCGTGGAGATCGCTCCAATATCTTGCTTTTTATTTCATTTTTAACCCCACAACCTCACCATGAGTTTATTCAGAAAGACTGGAGGAATGGGGGCAGCTGGACCTTCGCTGGCTGCAGCCCAACCTGCTAACCTGGATTTTCTTAAGAACTCTTGAGATCCCCTTGGCGCTGCCGCCGCTAGCTTACATAGTTGAGTTTTACATGGCAGTGACTTAATTTTTAAACTTCCGAAGAGTGAGTTCTAGTTTCACCGTCCTTTAGAAGGAGCCCAGTATTATCTAGAATTGTTGGTAACTTTTTTTACTGTTGGTTTTTAGGTGAAGGTGAATTTAATGAGAGGAATTGCATCGATGTTTAGGTGAAAATAATTTATTTCAATAAAACTCTTTGGGAAGCCTTACCTTGCAATGCTATTAGTAAACCTCAAAAAAATTTTTTGAGATCTTTGGTTTTGCCTAGAACACAGCTGTTTTGTTTTTATTGTTAAAAAAACCCAACCAAACAAAAATAAAACCTTGATCAGTGTTGGAAATGGTTTGTAAATTTCTGTAGTGTGATTTCTCATGTTCCTGGTGCCTGTTCGATCTGTAAACGGGGCATCTGCACTTTGGTCCCCGTCGGTTTCCCCTTTCCATCCTGTGAGAGGGAGCACAAACGCCTGACACTGGGTTCGGGAACGTTCTCCCAAGCCTCGGGTTGCAGGGTAGTAATGTTACTGAATTTGGCTGTGCTGTGAACAGGGAAATGAAAGAGAAACAGTGTCTTAAGGGACTGAAAATCAGGTGGGTTTTGAGCTGTCTGGCAGTGTGTGGACAGATGAGAGCTACTGTTCGTGTGAGCAATGCGGAGTTTGGGTTGTGATCCAGGCAGCAGGGTCGATGTTCCTCTGGGAGTGCAGAAAACAGCACAGAAATCCTTGAGGGCTCTGGGTCTCCATGAGTTCCTCCTCCTCGCTGCATTTCTGGGAGATGTTTTTACCTGATGATGCCCTTTGTACATGATGAGGCAGAATGATCCCAGCTCCCTCCTGGCAGAAGGGCTGCCTGCAGCCAGGATGGGTTTTGACCTGGCTGTGGGCACTGTCCACCACCTTGGCCTGTTCTCTCCCAGCCCACCCACCTTCAGGGGAGTGCTCTGCCCTGGAGCAGTTTCCTGCCCCCTCCTCAGACACTCCTGATGCTCTGGGAGCTGTGATATCCTGCCCCCCTCAATTTTACCACTGGGAATTACCTGGGAAGACACTGGCAAAGCAGCTCTCCCCAGTCCTCCCTGCCTGCTGCAGGACCCTGCTGCGGACTCCAGTCCTTCCGCCAGCAGCAGATTCGCGGGGAAGGAGAGGGTGTTGTGAGCCTGTCCCTGCCAGAGGTCCTGCAGTTCCTCGGGCTGCAGCAGAGATGAGAGAAGAAGGAGCTTCCCGGTGTCCGTGGGAAGAGGAAGGTTCCTGGGGCTCCACCAGGGAGGGTGGGTATGTTTCAGAGGCTGGGGCTGTTCTTTCCGGACTTCTGCGGCGCTCCTGACTTTTCCCGGCAGCTCCCTGAGGAGTGGACCCCGGGCAGCCACTGGATGGCACCTTTGCCTGCGGCACCGCTGCACCATGACCTACTTGAGCCATGAAAGGCTGGTTTGTGCAGAGGAGCACAGGACCAGTGGTGGCCTCTTGGCTGGCTCTGCCTCCCTGGAAAGGGAGGTCATCTGAGGAGAGGCCTGATCGACTTTCCCAGTGCCAGCATACGCTGCCGGTCGCTGTAAACAGCAGGAACCTTGGAAAAGCCGTGTTGGTCAGGAGCTGCTGCTGCGTGCCGGAGTCTCTGCCAAGCACCCTTCCGTCCTCGGGGCTGGGCAGGGGACACGCCAGGGGTGGCAGGGGGGGGCCTGGATGCTTGGGTCACCTTCTCCATGGCTCCATCCCCGGGCGGTGCTGCGGGGTTTGGAAGCGTTCCCGTGGTACGGGAGGGGATGTCAAGGGCGGTGCCGAGCCCCAGCCCCGTGCCAGGCAGTGCCGGCACTGTGCCCAGGGCCGGTGCCCGTCCAGGTGTCCCACCTGTGGCCACGGTGCCCAGAGCTGGCACGCACAGGAGCTGGGGACCTGGGACGAAGGAGACTGCAGGAAAAACCCAAACTGTGGAAAAAAAACCCAGCCCCCCAAAAATACAAACAAACCCTGAATTGCTTGAGCAGCAGGAAGGAAACCTCAACTTTCTTGAAGAACCTTCTTCTACATCTTAGGGGGAAAAACTTCAATATGTGGGATTTATGATGTTGTCATAAATGAAAGATTCACCCTGGTGATTGGCTTTGCATTCCCCAAAGAAATAAAAATATTTTCTTGCCTGGGGAGGTCTTTTGAGGGGGCCTTTTGCTCACAGTGCTGTTCTGAAGCACCAGAGGGCTTCCACGCATGGCTTTCCCAGGATTTACACCCAATCAATAGTTACACCAATCCATAGTTCCCTTCTCCCTCTGCTACCAGCAGCAAATCCCACCAGAGTGTGATTTTTGGTATTTTTCCTTCCTCCCTTCGGAAGGAGGCAGGCAGGCGCGGGGGAAAGAAGGAGGCGGAGGCGCGGGAGGGGAGAGCCCGGGATACAGACAAACATTCTCTTTATTGAGCTACACATGAATTTTTCCATTAGTCAGAGAAAGAGATTGGCAGTGTGTAATATATCACAGAAACCTCACTGATTGGTAATAGAAAGGCTTAGAAAGACCTGGCGCTTTTTATATATATATATATATAATATCTTTTTTTAAGTTTCCTCTTTATTTATTCATTTTCTTTTGAACAGGTGTGACTGCTCTTCTTCAGCAAAGGTAACTCGTAAAAGTGAAACCGTGAAGACGTCTGGTTACTAATCAAAGTAGAAATGACGAGGGATTGGTCATGAAAACGGTGGCTTCAATGTAAACACTACATTCGATTTTTGTTGTTGGTTTTTTTTTTATCATTTTTTAATTATTTTTTTGTGGTTTTGTGTGTGTTTTTTAAAATTTTTAAATTATTTTCATTCTTGCTTTTTTTTTAAGTTTGTTTTTTAATTTTTTTTTTGCTTTTTTTTTCCTTTTTTCTTATTTTGCAGCACAAACATCCCCACATGAGAGAGAAAACACCATTCACTAAAAGGGAGAGAGGACTGGGGCAGGAGAGGGGGAGAGAAAAGCAGCACAAAAAAGCATTCACTGGAAAGAGTTAAAAATAATAAAAACAAAATGAAAACAAAAAAAATACTCTAAACAAAAAATAAAATAAAATAAAATATATATATCTGTATAGCCCTCCCTGATGTCCCTGGTCGGCCCTGAAGGGGGGATGAGGGGGGACTCTGCTTGGGGGGGCCGAGCTGTGCTTTTGGATACGGACCTGGAGAGTGAGCAGTGACCGGGAGCAGGGAGCTGTTAAACCAGGATGGAGGGAAAAAATGGGAAAAAGCCGCCGGCTCCGGCTGGTGAGGGCTTTGGCCTGAACTGGTGTGGGAATTCAGAACATCTGACCTAACCCCCCTGAAACCCTGGGAAGGGAGCAGGAGGAGGATGCCCCCACTGCAGCCTTCCCCCCAAACAGCCAGGCTTGGAAATGGGAGAAGATCTGCTTGTTGCTGCTGTTGTTTCCCTTTTTAGCTGTGACATGTGGCCGGGGGCAGTTTTCAACTTTTTCCCTCCTTCTTTAAAAAAAACCCAACCAAACAAAAAACCCAAAAAAACCTTTTTGTTTCTGAAGGCGGCGGCGGGGCCCGGGGCAGGTGGGGGCAGCCCGGCCTTGCCCATGCTGGGAAAAAAAAAATTAACCAAAATAATAATAATAATTTTAAAAAGCCAACCCACAATAATGAATTGTAATAGTTATAATTAGAAAATAGCAGCCTATGGTCAAATAACTGCTGGGAGGAGAAGCCCCTGCCCAGGGTGACCCCGGGCGCTGCCCTTTACCCCCCTCTCCCTGCCTGGTACCGGGGGGAGCTGTTGGGATGGTGGGGCCGGGCAGAGCCCCCCTGGCCCCCGGGGCGTCCCCAAGTTGGGACACCGGGGGCCAGAGCGAGGAGCCCGATGGTGGAAGGGGGTTCAAAAAAACAAACTAAAAAGGTGGGTGTGGATTTTTTTTATATATATATATAC
>VZTA01015385.1:152648-181741 GCA_013398855.1 Mohoua ochrocephala | reverse complement strand
GCTCATCCTCTGATACCACACTTAAGGTTTCTTCTGGTTTTACAGGTAACTATTTTGAAAGCTTAGAATCCACTGAATATGGAAGGAACAGCTGCTACAGCAAATCTACCCCTCGATGCAAGTGGCATAAAACATGAGGAGGTCTGGAAACTGAGAAATTACTTGACTTTGAGGTAGGAAAACCCCAAACAGGTCCCATTAACAACCTGTTCAGAAAAAAGCAGGCCATAAAGAGAATGCTTTTGAGAGGGCTCAGGCATATGTTTTTCAATAAATTCGAAAGTGACGTTGAAATGTTGCATTTGCTTTTGGTGGAGGAGAGGAAGAAGAGCTATGATTGGCAAAAGTCTGGGCTGGAATTGGAGCTTAATGCTCTCAGTTTTCCTACTCAGCCGAGGTTCGGAAGGCCCTTGTCACAGTGTGTAAAATGCTCAGTGCCAGGGACAGTCCCTTTGTCCACTCCACATCCCTTCCCAGAATTGAAGTGTAAACAATGTGCAGAAACAGTTGGGATGCAAACTGCCTGTCTTTATTATTTATTTATATGAACCAGAACATTAAATCTAATAGTGCTTGCAATGAAGTCTAACTGAAGTTTTGTTTGTTTGTTATCTGTTGGCCTCAGAAAATGATGCACCTCTGAACTTCAACTGTGTTTTGCTTAGAGGAGAAACAACTCCTTGTCCATCTGGATTAGTTCATGAGCTACAACAGCTCCTAAACAGACTTGTCTTTGACTTCAGTGGCAGTCTCAGGTGGGGGAAAGGTTCATTTTTGTGTCTTCTGGAAACACTTGCACAGAACCTGACACGGTTCTCCCATTGTTTTAAATGAGCTATTCCATTATTTTGATGCACTTCTGGTAGTTACAGCACAGAGACAGGTAAGCATAGATGCATCTGTCTCTAGAGTAATTTCTAGTGCATCTAATAAAATGTACTGGGAGCAAGAACAAGGCAAGGGAAGAAATGGATGGCAATAATAGCATAAAGGGACAGCTCGTGGCTTTAGTCTCTGTTTTCCTTTGAAATAATACCTTATACAACCCGGATGAGAGTGAGCAGTCTTTACATGGATTACCATCAACATTTTCAACAATGATGCCTCAGTGTTTTCCCCCTAGGCGTGAACTGGGTAGTAGTAATCACTGGAAACTTGCTCTGTTTAGTATTTATTCAAAAACTTTAAATGAAATGGATGCCGTCCTTCAGCCCTGTTGACTCATGCTCCAAAATGAAGCATTTTAAAGGGGTCCAGAGAAGATTCCTGCCCCATTTGGGACTGTAAAAAGCTTGTGATGGTTGTGGAATGACTAGTGAAATGCCAGGCTGATGATCCTACTGCCGATTTAAATGAAATTTTGCTGACTCATCTAATGACTGCAAGAACTATGGAGATGACTGTTGTAGTGGAATCCTTGTTTTGTTTTAAGACATAAACAAAAATATCTCTGCGTTTGTTAAAACACCGAGAACAAAATAAAAGTCTAAAGTCATGGTTTCCTTTTAGAATTAGAAGAAAACAGGAAAAAAACTTAGTGAGAGTCATGGAAAGGTTGCTGTGGAAACAAGGAAAGGAACAATGAAAAACATCTTTGAGGAGATAGGTCAGGAAGGTTAGGTTAAAAATCAGGCACATTTAGGTATGGCCAAAAAAATTCTTAGGAGAGGATTTTCATTTTCTGTGGAAAAGTTCAGGAATAAAATAGTTTATTTACTGTGTTAAATGTCTGTAAAACTGTAGATGAGTTAATGCCAAGGAAGCAAAATTGATGAACGGGATAATTCTGTAATTGAGAAAAAATGATGACATGAATTTGAAGATGCAATGATGTGCTGGATTGAAGGAAATGCTCTGCTTTCTCACTGCTCACAGCGTGTGCTCTGTGGAGAGACACTGATTTGCATGGTGAAACACAGCAGCGAATGCGTGAGGAGTGCCCCATGACAAAATGCCTCCTGTGCCGCTAAATCTGCCCTCTGCACTTTGTTGGATGGGGTGTCTAGGAGCAGAAAATGGCATTGTGCCTCCCAAAGATGAGATTCTCTGCAGCCAAGTTGTGTGTTATCAAAACTGAAATCCATAGCAGGGTTTTCATCAGGATGCATCATGTGCTCATTTTTTTTATGCCCTGGTTGATGTGCCATAAGAAGAGCACCGATAAGAATGGTGAAAGAAGAAAGCCAGGCTATTCATAACGCCGCTGCTCAGGCAGTGCCATCTGAGGGCTGCAGGCACGAGTGCTGCCGTGCCAGGATTGACGGGCTCCTATGCACCCTGCTATTGTTTGGGGCCTTTTTTTTGCAAAGCACAGTGACCATAAATTGGCTCAAAGCTTCCAGAGCTCATTGCTGTGTCTGCTGTCGAGTTTTAATTTTGGATCTTGGTCATGCTGTGTTTTCCAATATTTTCAAAGACTTGTTGGAGAAGTTAGGGATGTATTAGAAATATTCTGGGTGAAGAGGAGCCCCAGTAAAGGGCAGCATGGACTTTTTTTTTTTTGGGAAACATCCAATATCCTGGCTTGGAAGGGACCCACAAGGACACTCATGCGTGAGGTGATTGGGCGCTCCTGCATAAATTACTGGGTGCTCACATGTGCTTTAATTGCCCGTGTTGAACTTCATAGAGTTGGTGATCGCTCAGCCCCCTGAATTGTTGAGGTCTCTCTGCAGGACCCCTCTGCCTCTGAGGGAGTCAACAGCTCCTCCTAGTTTGGTGGTGTTGGAAAACTTGCTTTGAAGATCTCCTAGTCCTGCATGGTTGAGAAAGGTGCTGAAGAGCACAGGGCCGACAGTGGAGCCCTGCAGAACCCCACCAGTGACAGGTCACCAGCCTGGTGTGACCCTCTCGCTGTAACCCTTGGGGCCCCGTTGCTCACCCATCACATGACAGGTTGAAGCCTTGGTGGCACTCTCCCTCCTGCCCCCAGGGAGTTTAAACTCGGTTGCTTTGTGGTCACTGTGGCCAAGATGGCCACTAATGACCACATCAGTCATGAGAGCCTCTCTGTTGACAAGCAACAGATCACGGAGGGCACCTTCCCTGGTCAGCTCCCTCCTTACCTGCACCGTGTCCTTCTCATCCAGGCACTTTAGGGATCTTCTGGGCCTGTTTGTACCAGTTTTGGGGCATTTCCAGTTAACACGCCCAGCCAGGGAGCTTTCCTCAAATCCTGTGGGCTAAATACAAGCAAAACTGGGAAGACTTTCACTTTAATTCACAATACTTCACTTTCTGTTTTACAATTAGGAAGAATTATGTTTAGAAGGAAGTGTTAAATGCCATTCAGCGTTCTGAGGTGGAGTTTTTCTAGGCAGTTGTTGAATGTCTGCAGACAAAATCCTCTCCCAGCAGTTCTTTGCACAAGGCTCCGTTGCAGCACAGATATTTTGGTAATGAGATGAGACTTATTATGAGACTGAAATTAATTTCTTTGTTAAATTTATCTGTATAGAGCAGTTATAAAATTGCTTACAGCAATCAAGATCCTGGTAGCTTGCCAGCTTTTTTTTAACAGATAAGCAGTTTGGAAATAATTATTTTCCAATAGTGTCATTGAAGTTGAGAACATTTTTGTTCCTCCTACTCTTTCAGCTTTCTTTTTAATTAAGGATGGGGGGGGGGGCACATTTCTAGAAATGTGTAATGAACAGGCTGTGAATAGCAAGTGTGAATATGGTACTTCTTTCTCCTCTCAAGCATTCCCATGAGATGTTAAAACACTTCAGCAGAACAACTTCTGTACTGCTTGGTTCTATTTTTAGTGATATTTAAGGTATGTTGGAGCCCATATCCACAGCACTATTAAGTAAATCTGCCCATGTGCTATAGGCACCTTTTTATTGAGTTGGGAAAGAACGTCTATGCTCTAAAATGATATAAAACCTAAAGTTATGGAAAAATAGTTCATAGACATCTTAAAATGCATTTCACACCTCCAATCAAGGGGGTTGTACCTAAATGCAAATGAGAGCATGGATTGTAAAGAGCACATTACCTCTTCCTGGAGTAATGTTACACACCTACTGGGGTCGTTTTCTATTTTTTCCCCCTCTGTGTGAACAAAAGAGAATTATTGGTAAGTTTAAAAATTACATGGGCAGCCAGTCAGTTTCTAAACTTAGTAACTTCTCAAAATATATCCCCAAAGTCATGAATAAAAGGGTTTTATGAAAGCAACAGAGTTACAGGTAATATGTAGTAATGATTGATGAAACTGGGTGGGAAACAAAGCAAACAAAATGACTTTACTGTCTTTGTTCTCATTTAGTTAAGACTGCATTGGGTTGTTTGCAATGCAGTAGCTTTCAGAAGCAATGTCAAAGTGTGGCAGTTAACAAGATATTAATGGAAAGAAAAACGATTTAGAAACATTATTGATGCAAATGTATGGAGGCACCTGTTCTTTGAATTTTGTATTTCACTGACAGAGACAGCAAGGACAGGCTTCTTTACCCAATGGCCCTAGGATTGTTTTGGGCTTGCTTCAAAAGAAATTTTCCAGAAGAAAGATTTGTGTGTGAATCTTTTGCCAATTGAAATTCAGCCTCACTTTTCAAATTACAGATCTGTGAAGATGCAGATGAGCCAAAACTGTGAAATGGACCGGAGAAGAAGTCAGAGCAGGCTCCAGCCAACATGAAGAGGTTTTTGACCACCTTGAATAGGTTGCTAAATTTCTTGTTATTTTCCTTTTTGGATTAAATCGTGGAGCACCCATGAGTCTCTGAGATACATGAATGGGTATCTTCTTCTGTTCTTGCTGTTCCCTGAGCTAAGGAATCAGACCTACGCTATGTCCTTCTAAAAGCACCCTTAATTAAAAACTCCAGAGCACTGGATTAGAAACTTCAAAGTAAGGCCTGGGTTTTTTTCTGCATTGCAGTCTGCCTTTGGGATTTAACTGTCATTTCCCCCTTGCATATCTGCCATTCCAAAACCGGCACGTAACCCTTCTTTCCAGAGGAATTACCTGTGTGAAAGTGATCCTGCCAGCTCCGAACAGCTCTGTGGGCAGGTCACACACACCTTTCCCACTGGCGCACTTCAGTCCCTCTGGTGCAAGGCCCAGCCTGTATTTATTCTGGTGGAACAGCTGTAAAGAACTAACTACACTGACTCTTAAAGCATTTCGTTTATAGAGATTCATTTTTTTTCGCAGGACATTAAGTTGTGGCCTTTTTGATACGGCAAAAGATAAGAGAGGAGGGAGGAGATGTCAGCAGGAGACGGGAAGGGAACTGTTCAAAGAGCAGGCACTGGCTTTGCCTTCTGCTGTCTCAGTGACACCAAGGGTGCAGTGCTGGCACCTGGCAGGACACCCTTCTCCTGGGAGGGAAATGGGAAAGGGAAGCACCACTGGGAAGGTGCAGAGTCTGAAGGGCAGGCGGAGGGTCACAACGGGCCTGTGGGGGGAAGCAGACAGATATTTAGGGGCGTTTGTGAGAGGTGGGTGCTGGTGGAGAGGGTGCTGTGTGCTCAGGAGGCTTGGGGCTTCACGGAGAACATGGCATGGAAAAGGGCAGCACAGGAAAACACAGCGGGCACGGGCAGACACGAGCAGGGAGCTGCAGTGATGGTCCTTGCCACACTGTGTGTGTACATTGGGCTGCAGAATTTGGCTCTTGAAAAGCAGATTTCCAGGCATGTGAGAGAGGGTTAGGGTAAAAAGCACAGCAGAGCAGGGCTGCAGCTGAAACTCCTTTTGGCCTCAGTAGTGTTTGTGAACGAGTGTCATACAATGCTGTGATGTACAGGGTGAGAGACACTGCACAGGGGTCACCCTGGGGGCTTGCAAACACCCGTGCTCCCTGTGTGTTTTCCTGGCTGCCTTGGCTTGGGAAGTCAGCAGGACTGCTAAGACCACAAGCTGTCCTGTTTCTGGCAGGCTACATCTCCTTGCTGATGGCTTCCTTAGCCAGAGCAATAAACACAAGCAGGAACGCAGTTGTAGGCAGTCAGGCTTTGGCCTGACCATGACACTTTCTCAGCTGTGAGAATAATTTCAGAAGAGCAGACTAAGGGAAATATTTTTTGCTTAATAGGTTACAGCATCTCATCAGTCACATACCACACAACACACAATGTTATAAACTGTTGCACTTTGCTCAGATATAAATGGATTGTAACTGATAACCCGTAAAAAATTAATAGTTAGTTGTAAGTTTTTTTAATGGAGTAAAAAATATTGCAGTAATGGAAAAGCTGACATTTTAAGGACTGCTAAAACAACTCTTGGCGATATATGACAAAAAGAAGATGACACTGTTTACAGGATAAGGATAACCAAAAATTAGGGGTAACCAAAAGTCCAAGAAATTGAAACTGGGGCTGTGTGAATTTGTAGGAGATCGAGATTGAAGGGGAAATAAAGGTATTATCTAAAAAAGTGCTTGAAAGCCAGTACTTTGGCAGAGTTGCATCCCTGGATGCTCTTGATCTGGTCATTAGCTTATATGGCAGAGACTGCAAAATCATCTCCCCACAGGGTTGCATGGTCAGAGCAAAGATCTGGGCCTGTGCTGGTTTATTGTGTTTTGCTCTTTAAGTCTTTCATTGGCCATTTTCCATTTGAGTTAGATGGGATTTGTATAAACCTCAAAGTAATTTCATTTTCATGAATCCTGTTTCCCTCTGCCCTTCAGGAAGGGTGTAACCATTTCCTCATGACAGAAGGAGTCACAGGGGAAGTCAAACAATGCATGGCCTAATCAATATCGGTAAGTGAGTGCTATTGAGTAATTGATCTGCGTCTTCCAGGGAATTTTTCGGTGCAGCCTGTTGCCATAATGAGCGGTCTGCACAACAGAACTGCTCTAGGCAGAAGACAAAGGCCTCTGGTGAAAATGGGCCTTTTTCAGATGTGAATACAGAAAATACTGGAATGAAGGACTAGTTGGCTTTTATTACGTGCAGCTTTCTTTCTAAATCAGCACGAATACTTCTTTACGTTAAGAAGTACAGTAAACACTGGAATTGTTATTGACACTGTTTAACTGTACAATGGGCAGTTGTCTCTGTCCTCCCTTCTTACTTTTAAAGACCTGTTTGCTGAATTTGACAGTAAAATCCCATTAATAATTAAACACTTAATTTTCTTTGGAGAGAAAAAATAAGATAAGCACTCTATTTTCTTAAGTAATTCATGGTTATGAATTGAATGACTTGCTTAAAATCAATGTTTATAAATAATGCAGAGGATTCTTTTCCAGCCACCCCGTAAATACTAAACTGATTGAAAGAAACAGAGAACACAGTAATGGAAATACATCTTTAGGCAGTGGGAAGGTTTTGTATGTATGTTCCAATTTATATGAAATTGATTCACGCTTTGACTGGTGAATGAAGCCTTGAATCAATCGAGTGAACGCACACGTGGGCAGGTGTTCACATAACTTCCCTCTTGCCCAGGTGCTGCCCAAGGCAGCACTGGGAGGGACTGTGGGACACTCCTTTGCCATGCAAACAATCCCATATGTCTGTGCAGAACCAGGAGCCACATTGTGCAGCTGTGAGTTCAGGCAGCTCCTCCTGCACTGTGTACATCCCAGGCAGCACCTTGTGCTGACCCTGGCCTGTGTGTGTGTGCCCTGCATCGGGGTGGCACCTGGCCTGGCTGCACAGAGAAGGCACCGCCCAGTTACTGCTGGCAGGCAATGGCTGTGTTGGAAGCAACCTAGGAAACAACGGCAGGAGAAAGGATGAAACTCTTTATGTCATAGAGGTAACAGATTTTGCCCTTTGGTGACCCAAGTAACTTTTGTTTATTACATTATGCATAGGAAATTGTGTGAATCTGCTCAGGAGGTTCTTTTGTCTTCTCTTTTCTGTGTCCTTGTTCCCACATCTCCAAAAAAAAATCGAGTAGTATGAGTAGTATTATATAAGGAACAAACTGAATAGAAGATTGGATATGTTTCTTCAGCCATATATGCACAAATCTTGCCAGTGTTTCTGATTCTGTTACTTGAGTCAATGTGAAACTAAATGCAAGGAGAATGATTCCTGCCTGGCACTGATGAGCAGTGTAATGTGTGGAACAGCCTGTGCTGTCAAAGAAGGGGAGAGTCCCATGTGGCAGCCTTTGAAGCCAAGTACAGTTCATCTTCTGCAACATGCAGAGCTTTCCTCGGAGCCAGCCAAACAAACTCTGTTTTCTGAGGTACTTTATCTTTACAGTTGAAGGTGGATGATGCTGCCAGCAAACCTGGGGGAAGCTGGCCCAGGGGCTGCTGCTCGGGGGCTGGTGGTGAGCGATTGCTTTTTCCTCAGGTCTCCCCCGTCCTGTCGCGGTGGGGAGCGAGCGAGCAGCCGTGTGATGTTTAGCTGCCTGCTGGGGTAAACCACTACAAAGGTGAAGGGCTCGTCTTCTTTTTCTTTGAAGATGGAATTAAAAGCTAGAGAGAAAGTGAATCCCTCGGGATGGGAACCATGGTGCTCAGCACTGGGGGCCTGTTTTCAGCCATGGGAGTAGATGGTTGGTTAGGAGGGAGTGTCATCTCTGAAACAGTGGAGATGACCCAAGTGTGGGGCGATGCATCATGGATGAAGAGGGAGTTTCTATGTTCTGGCTGCAGTGACCCTGAAGCTCTGAGGAGGAGGCGAAGTGTTAAAAAGAGGTCTGAAACCAGCAATAGTACCAAAAAGCTGCTAAACAATGCAGTATTCAAGGAAGGCAATAAATTGTATAAGGTAATGAACAGATTTACAGCCTTGGAAAATGGTGAAGAAGAAAAATGCATTTAGGTTAAAAGCAAGCAATGAGTTTCTGGACAGGTATGAACATACATCCTGAAAAAGGGAGAATGAGGTTGGGAACACTGCGTGAGTACCTGCTATAAAACCAATCTCTCTGACTTGGAAACCTTCTGGAAGTGACATTAGGCTTAATTACGTGAATGCTCTGGCTGTTTTATTAAAAAGTTTCAGCACAGTTTGTGAAACACTCACTCCAGAAATCAGTTCAGACGTGAAGTGCTCCAAACTCTCCTTGGTCTGTGAATTTTGAATGTGCCAGGCAGTGCTGAGCCTGTCCCTTGGGCAAGCACGTGAGCCTTGGCCTGCAGGGTGCATTAACTGAAGAGAGTGCTAGCAATAAAATCTGTGGAGAAAATGCACCAAAACCCAATGATCTTGATAGTCTTGTGTTTTCACAATATGCTTGTGAGATGAAATAGGGTGGATTCACACCCCTGGCAGTGCTAATGATGGGTTCCTTTCCTGCCCTGCTGTGATTTTTGCCTTATAGTTTTATATGAAAAGACATCTTGAGAGAGTGGCCATGTGAAGAGGGGACAGCCTTGTGCCTCTCTTAGTTGTTCATAAGATAATCAGTCTTCTAAGGAGCAATAGCATATGGTATGAAACAATTAAAGAGGAGTTCCAGAAGAGCCTGGGAGTCACCACAAGTAAATAAAGTGGGCAGAGTGGAGACCCAGAGAAGTTGCAGACAGGAGTCAGTGAGGAGCTATAAGGAATCAGTGTCAGGACCAGAGGAGAGAGATTAGATTTACGAAAAAAAGAGCTGGAGATCGCTGTTGGAGGCTGGGATTGGTGAGTATTCCCTTTGGTGAGCCAGAGCTGTAGCAGTGCCTGCTAGCACAAGAGTCAAGTCAGTGAGTGATGCTGCTGGGTATGAGATCACCTGGACACAGTGTCCTAGGAATGTGATACGGCCTCTCTGGGGTAACCTTGCAGTGGCAAAGAAGTTCTGTTAGAATTAACAGTTCATTATATTATGTTTCCAAATGCTGTACAGATATTTTCTCCTCAGGAGTTTGCGTATCAGTCAATACCTGCTTATTTATTTTTTGGCCCGGAGTATTCTTGAGTTGTGCTCTCTATCCTTTGCTCTTGTCTTTTCCAACACTGGAATTGCAGTTAAAACCTAGGACATGTCTGATTTTCCATAGGTAAAAGCAGATCCCGTTTTTGTTCCGAAGTATCATATTACTGATTTGGATCATTTTTGCTCTAATCTCTTTCTCATCATTAACTGAAAGCTCTCAAGAACAAGTGTTTTTTTTAAGTACTAATTATTGTATGATTCTTAATCACTATTGCTAATTCCATGCTTTTCAAGCATGGAGTTTCTCAGCACCTCCATGCAGAGGTCAGTAGGAGGGTTATAGCATGATTGCTCTCTGAAGTGTGGCATTTCTGTGGTTTCCATTTTCAAAGCATAAATTGAAGCTAAAACGAAAGTTATGTCTTTATTTTCTGTCACTGCATGTCCTTTCACTTCAGTGTTCCCCTTTGCATGTGGCAACCATGGACTGTTAGCACGTCTTGTGTTAGTGACTCAGCCTTTTTGTTTTATTCATTTGCTTCTCTTACATCATTTCAATAACCTTTCAAGGGAAAAAAGACCCAAACCATACACTGTTACCAGACCCAGCAGAGATGGAATATCACAGAGGAATGCCAGGTGAAATTTTCAGAGAAGCACAGGAATCCCCATCCTTTAGATCACAGAGAGATGAATTTTGTTACTTTATAAAGGCTAATATCATCAGCTGCCAGATATTCCAATGAGATGTCATGCTCTGAGGCAGCCACCTCCTCCCTGGAGCAGAAGTAGGGAGGAAGATCATTTTCACTTCATCTTTCCTATAGGTAAACTAGAAAAAATCAGCTGTCATGAAATTGGTCTCCTGTAGAAACAGGAGGTGGGATCTATATGTGCACATTACATCACTGTGTGGCTTATTGCAGAACAGTATTTTTGTGCCCGGGGCAGTGTAGTTCTGCAGGACTTGTTGAGTCTAATTAACAAATCACTGAGGGGATAAATCTCTCTCTCTGTTGAGGGTGCTATGGGAGAAAGCCATTTTTCTCCCATTTTTCCAGGGAAGATGAGGCTTAAGCCTTTATCTCCTTGTGCTTTTTATAAACATGATTCTTGTTTCCCTCTGGCCTCAGACAAACAGGGTTTTATGTGCCCACGTAGGGGATCGTTGTAGTGGGAGATGAGAGCCCCCAGTCTCTCCTTAAGCCCACCCCACACTGTATTTTCCAAATGCTGCTCTGCAGGGGTTGGTGTCACAGCAGGGGGAAGGATGGGGACAGTTGTCACCTGGCAGCAGTCGAGGTACCTCAGACTCTGCTGTTGTGGATGGCACAGGAGGTTTTGTGGCCATTTCAGCCCAGCATCTGCTGGCTTTGTTCTGCCTGCAGTCAGCTCTGCAGCATCCACCCTTATGGGAGGGATTGCAGAACTGACTGAAAACCCATGATTTCCCCTCTCTCCTAAGGCAGACTGTGGCAGAGGTTTACTGAAACCGAAGAATTCCAGGTGGATTGCCTCCAGTGTCTTCATTGCTCAATTGTTCAAAATTCAGCTTATTTCACTGGCAGTGCCCGAATCACTGTCCTCCTTCATGCCATCAGCAAAACCAGTTTGTCTAAACGTGAATGAACAAAGATGGATAAAAAGGAAAGGCTTTTAAATCTTTGTTTTACAGGAGTGTGGACACAAAAGCCCACAAGCATGTTCTTCACCTTAACAAGTTACCTTTAAAATAAAATTATTTTATTGTTTTTTTTTTTCCTTTTTTAATCTGGGAATCTGTTTTACAGTGTAAGGTTTTGTTTGGTTTTGAGTCTCTGTAGTCCTGAGAGGGATTTGCAGTGCAGCTGCTGAAAACACCAACCGTTCTAAGGGTGTGTCAAGGAACATAATTAGGTATTGAGACAGATGAAACGGGCATCGTTAGAGGTAACTTAGAAAATTGCAACCTGGTAAACCCCTCCTTAGCTGAGGATTAGTTACAGTTGAATGTTCCTCACAGAAAAACTGGGGAGGGGAGAGTGTTGCATGTGCTGGTGTGTCTGGGATTGGTGTCCTGTGGAGAGCTCCCATGAGAGCGTGGCTGAGACACCTCGCTGCACTGCTCCGAGGGGAGCACTCTTGGGAGCCCCATCCCTTCATGGAAAAACACAGGTGCTGTGCCTCCTGGGGCCAGGGAGGTGCCTGAAGCTGATAGGAGACTGTCCAGCTACCTTGAGATCACTACAGTCCTATTAATCTTACTAGCTAATAATGTCTTTTACATTGTTGACTGTCGATTTCTTTTTTTAAAAAGTGATAAAATTTGAAAAATGGTAATTTATACAGATACTTATGAAAAAGAAAATACTTTATGATATCGAGTGCTTCATTATTTGCAGGATTCTCATTTGAAATTTCAGATTAAGTGCTTCATCTTTCTATTTTTATTTGTATATGATGCAAGTTGACATCACTTGTTTCAAATTAGACTGAATTAAGAGACCCATCCTCCTCCCCTGCAGATGTACTGTCCTTTCTGATGTGCAAGCTTGACAAATTGTAAAATACACAATTTTCTGAAGCAAAGAAGAAACCAGCTCAGACTGAATTTTGGTGGTGTTTCAGAGTAGGTCTTGGTTGTTTTCCTGTGTAGGCATAAACTAGGAAATAACCCACAGGGATATAACAACCTACCTGGGAATTACAGATAATTTCAGTTGTTTCCTATAGCTCAGAAGCTGGCAACAGGATCTTTGGGTGATTGTGTGATATTTCCTATATTCTGGTTCAATTTTGGATCAGTAAGGAAGGGGTGATAGCACTCCTCCATGCAGAGCCAGCATGTTGCTATGTAAACAATGGGTGTGCTATCACACAAAGTTTTGAAAACCCTGCAAAACTAAAGTCACTGACTTCAGTGCATCTCTGAGACCTTCCAAAGAGCAGGTGTTCAAAGCAGGCTGGCACTTGGTCTGTTCCTGTCAACTACTCCCACATCATTAGACAGCCTAATGCTACCTTGGTTGAAGGCAAGGGAAGGTAAAATTAGAAATAGCTTGAAATGACCCTTCAGCCGACCCAGACGGTTTCCTGGGAGTGTTGAGCCTGCTTTTCGCCATCCTGCTTTCCTTTATCTGGAGTGAGCAGAGTTGAACATAGTGAACGTAGTTGAAATGTCTTATCACCAAACCTCACTGTTTCTGGAATGGCCAGGCCTCTGTGGAACCAAGAGAAATTAGGAAAGAATGTGGCAGAGAGGTGTGAAAAATATACACTATTAAAGTCTTAATTTCTTTGAAGCAAAACTGTTCAGTGTGAGCTGTAGAGTCAGTACCTACATCTTAAAAGCCTCTAATATGAAACAAAACTAAGCTCACATTTGATTGTGCAACCTTCTAAGAGATGTTGTCTTTTGAAGACTGATCCCAAGAATGAAATTAAAATCTCACTTGACATAGCAGAACTGTGCAGCAGGAAGGAATATTAATGCCAATTTGAAAATAATAAAAAAGAATCCTGAAAGGAATGGCAGATATAATTTTAGGGGAAAATCTATTAGCACACAGTTCTAGCTAACATATAAGGTCTATGAGTAGCTGAATAAAACCACTGGCAGGGGAAAGGGAAGTGCTGGATGTCCATTTTTATATAACCTCCATGTTGTGCACGCTTGAAAGTGATTGAGAGCAACAATGAAAACTGAGCAATAGTTCTGCTAGTTACAGTTTGAGACATGGCAGGAACAATGCAGTGTTTAGTAACATTCCCCAAACTGTTCATTCTCCGGTACGCTGTGGAATTGAAATCCTCTCATCCTCCTGTTCCTTTAGTACTGCCTGATTTCTCATTGTTCATAATTTAATATGGATTCAAAAGGTTACAAATGCCAACTAGCTGGTTACCAGTGTGTTTTGCAATACTGCTTTTACTGTGGAAAGCACTAAGAGCTTCGTGAGACCTGAGCAACATGGTCAACCCCATATCTGACCCAAGGTGTGACCAAGGTGCTCCTGAGTTATCCTGAGGTGCTAAGGATGCTTGTCTTCAGGATACTTTCATGCTAGGGTGTGACAGCTATGTGGAAATACTCTGGAGATGCTGAGCAAGGAAAGCACACTGCTCGCAGCCTCCTGGCCAGGCATGCTGTGGCACCGTTTTCTTTTCTGGGTTTTATTTTTTGCCTATTGTTGTGAGACCTAAAAGATGTACTCATTGGAAACAAAGGTAATGTAACAGATAATGCATTAAGATACATTTCCTTTTATAGCATCTCCTATTACACAACATTAAAATCCCACAGGAAATAGCCTTATCTGAAAATTTTAGTAAAACTTGTTCCTTAGTTTCAGTTAATATGGCACTGCTGTGTCATTCGTCTGAACTGGGAAAACATCACAAGTTATTGGTATTCAAGTGACTGCACCAAGTGTGCCATCCTTACTTTAAATTCATATCTGATAAATTCCTGAGAAGTGATTTCAAAATTGGACTTGCCTTGTGTATTAATTAGGATTTGCTCTCGACTGTTCTCATAACACTTGTGATGAAACAAATGGTTCCTCTGGGCCAGATGGTGCCTTTTGTCAGGTTAACTAAAATACCGTGCCTGCTCTATGGGAACAGTTATGCAAATAATTAATTTGTCACTTCTTTGACCAAGCTAAGAAAAGCAAACAAAAAAAACATCTACAAAAGCTCTGCCCAAAACTTTGAAAATGGTTTATGGAGCTGTTGGATTAGATTCAAATCCTTTTGCTCTTGCGGATTTGTACCTTACTGTTGAGATTTCCCTGGCTCCAGTGGCATCATTCGGGGAGCAGAATGACATTCCAAACTGCGGGAAGAGTGAAAGTAAAAATGTAATCACAGGTGGAACACTGGCATTGGCCAGCAGTGGCTTTAGTTTTGTTTGTTTGTTTGGAGAGCAGTATAATATCAGGAATGTAATTCCTTCTCCCTTGCTAGTGGAGAGCTCGGCAGTTCACAGCGTGAGAGCCTTTGACTGGAAACATTTTTAAAAACAAATGCAAGGAGGTGAACTTGTTCTCTGATAGTGACAAGCACCGTGCTGGCCTAGAGCAGCAGAGACTTCCACGTGGTGGGACTTGTACCAAAGTCAGCCTGATCCTGCAGAAGCATCACCGTGTCTCTGTAAGATGATGCTTCAAAAAGGCAAACGATCCATTACAATTTACTTTCCCTCTCATCCTTCTGGAAGCATTAAGTACTGTAATTTATTATCTATCAGCATTGCAAGAGAGAAGCTGGAGGCTAATACAGAGAAATATGATGGAGCTTTGAAATTCTTTTCTCTCTTGAAAGATGAAAAAAACCCCTAGCCCTTGTTCCGTCAGAGCAATTACCTTGTTCCTCTTCAAGTTGTTGTTTTAACCTTTGAAATGCTGAGGAATGTTCTATTAATCAAATGTCTTTTGGGGCAACTGGATGTGTCTTTTGTAACTGATCAAGAAATAGGTTAATTTTTATAATCCTAGGTTTCTGTAATAAAAGTGGTGGCATTAAAGCATGGGCCAGACTTGTCTGGAGATGGCTGTTGTAGCACATTTGCCTCACATCTGTGTTCACACGCCTCTTTCTCTCGGTTGCTGTGTGAACACTGTATCACAGTGCTAAAGGTGACCAGAGGAAAGGTGTTTCATCTCACTGCTGCAAAAGAAAACTTTCGTAGGAGTTTGAGATGCTTTGAACTTTCAAGGAACTCACTCTCTTCATTAAACTGCAGGTTGATTGTGTATCCCAGTGCTTTCTTAGAGGTATTTTCTGTTTCCTACACATTATTTCTAGTAATTCTTCTGAGAGAGCTCCCTTCCCCCCCTAATTTCCACTCCTGAAGGTTAAGAATAAGATCTTTAAGTGCTGTGTGGACCCAGAGTACACAGGCCAAAGGCAGCGCTTGTGGCTAGCACCTGCATGACAAAGTTGAGAGTTGCATTAACTCTCCCAAGTTTCCATGTAGCCCCAAGATTGAGAAGAAAGTAGCATAAACCAGTTACGAATTTGAGGAAGATTGAAATACTGCTTATGGAAAGTAGGGCCCTCATTCAGAGTGTTGGTGTGCACTCAGGGATGACATTTGTTCCTTGAAGGTCTGAGATACAACCATCTGTTAGCAGAAAAACCTGCTCGACTGCGAGTAGCTTGATAACTCCCTGCACCAGAGATTAGCACAAGGTGGTATTTCCTGAGCTCTGCTTCCCTTCTTGCATCTCATGAATAATGTAAGCAGTGTTTTTCATTGCTACTTACTGTTCAATGAATGGCAGAATGATGTGTGACCTGAATAAGTGTACTAGTGTCTGTGAAATTTTCTTTTTGCTATAAAATGCATTTAAGAATACACCAGGCAATTCAGAAAGGTTAAAGCAGTGAACTGGAATTGTCCCAGGGTGCAGGATGGAAAACGTATTTGTAGTTTACTCAGCCTCTTCTTTAATGTAGAGGCTAAACAGGTTTCTGATGAATAATGACATCTTCATGCATTTTAAATTGCAGCTGACTTTGTTAAGTGTCAGCGAGGCCCTATAAAACAACAGGGAAGCAGTAAAATAGCGTGGGCAGGTACGTGTGCTGAGCTGCACACACAGGATTAAAGAAAGCTGCAGGGGGAATAGGTTTAACATGGCACATCAGAAATTTTTCAGTTAACGCCAAGAGAAGGATGGAGAATGGGCATTTTTCAAAACAGGAAACGGGATAAAACTATCTCATTTGATTGTGGAGGTACAGTAAGGACAGCTGTCTTACCTGCTTGAACACCTGACTAAGAATTTTGTTCAGGATGGGATATTTCTGACAGTGATTCACTCCATGCTAAGCCTACAGCTGCATTTGCTTTGGACTCTGTGAGCTTTGCTGTTGGTACTTCTTTTGCTTTGATGCTTTTGCCACAAGAAATGTTTGCCTTTGTGGTTTATAGGTGGTGCAGGATGCTTCTGATAAACAGACCAAAGGTCTGTTGCTGTGGGTCCTTATCTGCTGGTGTTTGATGCATCATCTCCCACAGCCCCCTTCCCCCCATGCTCGTTCTTTGTACAGGAAGGCAGAGAGTGAAAGATAACGATACTGAACATTTTCTATAGATTGCTTTGCTTGATTGTTTTTTCCAGTGCATCATATTTAGTGTGTTAAAACCTATGACTTTCTCAATACTCCTCAAAATAGTAGAACTTCTTTCCTCAGAAGGGATTTTTTGCCTCCTGCAATTCTTACTGTTGTTTTTACTTGTCGTAATGCCCATTTTTGGATGGATTTTATGCATTTGAGATGCACAGTGAAAGCACAGCTGCTAATTCGTTCTGGCAAATTGGCTGGAAATTGCCAGGTACTGAGCACTCCCAGACGTTTTAATGGAAAGTTTCGGCTGGACTGTCTCAAGGGTGTGCTTATTTTGTTTAAACTGGTTCAGTAATTTCTTATCATTTGAGAAGCCCTTGGCCTGTTACCTTTTCAAATGTAGGTTTGAACCCATGCCTGTCTCTTGTTGGTATTTTTTATTAACAAATGCTAAGTAAATGGACCAATTCTAAGGTACAGTAAGAGTATTTGCAATGGATGGTATTTTTAAGAAGCAGGAAAATCAAGATTTGCAGTGTTTTCTGTATTTTATTTCTCTTGAAAGTATATATATGAAGATATGTGTGCAAAGGTATTCAAATGTGGGTGCATTTTGGTATTTATGGAAGAAGGCATCCAGCTGTGGAGTGGGATCTGAAATACTGTGTGTGAGTGCCTTAGACTGCATGGGAGGAGTCATCTGCGAAGGGGTTTCAGCACAGCAGCCCTGAGAACAGCGTAATCTGGGGTTAAGTCATGGTGTCTGTCCATGGGGGGTGTTCAATTCAGCCCCCGGCTGGAAAGCAGATAGAGATGGACTTGAGCATGGCAAAAGTGATCGGACAACGAGGGCATCTGTCTCGACGAGCAGAGCTTGAAGAACAGCCCCCTGGCAGGGTACTGCTGCTCCTTGAGTGGTTGGTGTGTCTGTGGAAGATGCTGCCCCACGGTTACAAACCTGTGGTCCAAGTCAGCCAGGGTTTGAGTGAATTCTTGGTGCCATTGAAATCAACAGCAAAGCTTGTGCTGACTTTTACGTGCAGCAAGATTTCTTCTTTCACTTTTCCTAAATATAGAGAAGCAGTAACTACAAAGGCCAAGGTTTTCAAAGTTACCACAATGATTTAAAGTGCCCTGGAGACATAAATTGTGGGTGTTTGTTTCCCTTGGGCAGCTCTTGCAGTCTGAATTCTATGTTAATGTGAAACCCTGATGAAACACTAAAGACTCTCAGGGTGAGGACTCGCCACAGTCACTGTACGTGGATTGCTGAACTGGCCATTCAGCAGGGGCCAGCCCTCATCTCTCAGTGCACAGAGGTACAAATCCAGGGCAAGAGATTTGTAACTTGTCTGCAAGTGCTCTTTCCCTTGCAAAAAGAGTATTTGAGTTGCAGAATTAGCAGGCACGCAAAAATTGAGAAGGAGGAGTACACACAGGTACCCCCGGGGTCGCTGCCACGGAGCTGCCAAAGAGCACGGCTGAGCGAGAGCACAAATAATCTGGGTAGAATGATAAAGTTCTTTTTTCAGACATGAAGGCTCTTTGAGCTTTCCAGCAGAAAACCAGGTAACGTTCTCAGTTAATGAAGTGTCAGATTGGAACCGTGGCACAACCTAATTAAGCACTGGTCACAGGAACGTGCTGGTAGTAACTGCTGAAAACAGCTTCCCTCATCCCATCTTCGTTCTAATCCAAGTGTTAGTGTTACAGGGCAATGCTTGGTCTTTGAAGCAACACAACTTTTGTTTAGGAATTTGGTGGGTACATAGGACAGGACTGAGTTCACCTATGAGCTGTAAGAAGTGTTCCCATCTGCTTATCAAGTACCCTAATGCCACCTATGTTCTTTGGTGCAGGCCTTAATTTCACCAGTTCACAAAAATGCTCATATCTTAACAGAAAGCAGCAAGGAACCCAAAGAGAGAAATGTGGCATCTGTGCTTGTTCCCTCATTCCAGGGTTTATAAAAATGTTCTTGTCTTATTAGAAGAGAAAGAGAAAAGCCAACACTTGAAAGTTTTGTAAAGCATCTGAATCAGTCTTTGCTCTGTGCTGCTCTCAGGGCTGTAGATGTTGTTGGTAAGTTTTTTTCACCCAGAGACTTGTTTGCTAAGAAGAGAGGAGTGGAAGATTCCCTACAGTCCCTCCATGAGTGAGCCAAACAAATGTTTGTGCTTGGCTGTTTGAAACAGGTGCTGTTCAAACTCTAAAATAGCTCCAACTTTTCTATTTTGGACAGGAGTAAACATCACAATCAGTATGGTCGCTATCACTCCTTGTCCCAGACTTGAGCAACGTCTTCCAGGCTGAGTCTGACTGGGACATTGCTCTCCTGTCGTGGCCCAGTCGCCTCATCTCTCCAGGGTGTGGCATTCTGTCAGTAATTCATTTGCTGAATCACAGAGTGACTTGGTGTTTCTTCCTCTGCCCTCTCCAGTCCCAGTTTCAAACTCTGAACAAAGCTCATCGTTTCTGCTGCCAAACTTGCAAGAGAATAAAATGAAGAGCGTCCAGGAACTGGGAAAATGTATGAAAAGGCCATTTCCATTCTGTTCTCTCACTTATGCCAGAGGCTCTGTGTGGCCTTTGAGTGTCAGACCCAAGGTGTGCATTCGGAAAGACAGCCTGTAACAATCTGTATTTGCATATTGTTCTGTGCCACAGAACGCTAGTGGTAAATGTGGTTTCACCTCCCTCAGCTTGTTCTTGGAGACCATGGAGTTAAGCAATATGTGTTTGTAAATCCCATCCATGTCTTTGTAAAAGGGGAGATATTTACTATTTTTTACTTTAGTTCATAGGGAAGAATTGAAGAACAATCCTATCGGAAGTACCTAAATGACAGAAAATTGGTTTGGGGTTTTTTTGTGCTTGAATTATATTTTTTGATTTTTATATATTTATTGTTCTAACAATACAGCTTTCTTAATTAATATGAATTATCAAGAAATTGGAACTGTCTTAGAGGTTGCTAAGACAGACTGATTGAAGTAAAAATTCCTGCAGACACTAAGCAAACCTAAATTAAAACCTTTGTGTCAAAAGTCCCGTTACAGAAAATCCATAGGTCAAGTGAAAGTGGGCAGGAGTTAGGCATTCAAATACTGATGGTTCTGTATTTCCAAAATAAAAAATGTAACAAATAAATCTCCTAAAAGATTTTGGTTGGAAACTGTACATGAATTAAATGGAACTAGTTAGAATTACAAAAGGCGATAAAACTTTGAAATCTGAAGTGTTGCTGCTTCCAGGCCTTGTACTTGCTGACTTTAAATGTTGCCAGCCTGGCAGAGTGTGGTAGATCAGCTTTAATCTCTGGAATGGCCCACGGCTTGGATCCTTTCGATCTACATACAGAGAGAGAATAACTAATTTCTGTGTGTCTTGAAATGAGGGTTTAAAAAATACAATTAACATGGATGCCAGCTACTGAATAAGGATGTTTTATCCCTCCAAAGAAGGGAGGATTAAGGGTAAGTACACAGAAGCATTGCCAATGCCTCCTTTCATTTTTTGGGCTTGTTATTGTTTTTCTCTTTGTTTTCAGATATGGGTAACCTAAGACCTGCAATTAAAAGAGCAAAGAGGAAGAGAGAATAAATTAACGAGAGCAGAGGTTAAATTAACATAACCAGTGTCGCTGAATGGAGCCACCTGAAAATTCACAACTGCTAGAAAACTTGCTGCTGCCAGGGGGAGATAGTCATTTTGACAGCCAGTTTCTGGTTAACGTTCTCAGTTGTGGGTACACGCTTATTTTATAGAGTTTATTGAGATAATATTTTATTGGGAGGTGGGATCGCTCAACTCAGTGAAAGCCATGTGCCTTGTACAGGTGGGAGAATTCAACAGAGAAATGCTCCTATTCAATTAACAAAGGCATCAAAGGTTTTAAAATATCAGGGCCTATCCCCACTTTGGCAATTCTTAACACTAGTGCTACTGATAATTAACTTCTTTTAGTTGCAAAATGATGATGTGATCAAGAGAAGGAGATTTCTGTCCTGCCGACTGTCCTAATAGTGAGGAGGGCCAATGTCTAGAACTTTTACTGGAAGACTAACATCACATTTGAGGTGTGATACTGGGTTTGTACACTGTTAATATGTAATTTATATGTTTTTATGTTAACCTGCCAAATTAGAACATTTGTCGTGTGGAGAACTGTGTAATGCAGAATAAGAGGGCACATTCTCAGGAGAAGCACAAGAGCAACAATTTGTTTGACAGCAGTTTTGTTTTCTAAAATACATCCAACATACTGCACGACATTTTATTTTTCTGCCAGATTAATTATGGAGCTTCCCATTTCCCCCTGCCATCACTAGTGTTACTTTATCCAGGGATGAGCCTCCAGCTGGGCTGCCTGTGCCCAGGCGGGCCGTGCCAGGGTGTCGGGCTGTGCCTGCGTGTTCTTCCTGCTCCACACCACAGTTCCAGCACTGCTGTTTCCTGGGGTGTGTGGCATGTCCATTCAACTTACATGGCAGACACAGAGGTGTTAGGGCAGCCCTCTGCATGGCTTGGGGAAAGAACATTTCCTTTTACATCCCAGAGTGCCACCAGAGCCACAGCTGTGCTTCGTTTGGTATCCAGCACGTGCTGTCTGCAAGTACCAAGGCAGCCTCCCAAAGCTGAGGGAACAAGGCTCTGCACCAGTTCCCTGTGCCGTGCTGGAGGGTTTGTTCCTCTTTGATCTAGAAGCAGATTGTGGGTAAAATACTCTGATCACAGAATCCCAGAATGGGATTGGGTTGGAAGGGACCCTAAAGCTTATCTCATTCCAACCCCCTGCCATAAGCAGGGACACCTTCCACGAGACCCAGTTGCTCAGAGCCCCATCCATTTCCATATGTTCATGGAGACCTACCTGTGATTCTCTGTGTGTGATGATAATCACAGCTGGTGTCATTTTTCTAATGTGCTTACACAGTTCTAGGGGATTATTATTATTATTATTATTATTATTATTATTTTGTTCTTATGAGGGTTTTTTCCTGCATAACTTCCTATGCGATACTGTTTAACTTGTTGCTAGACTGTCAAAGAGACATTCTCAAGGGAAGATGGCACATTTTTTCTGAGCTATATCCTAGAAGGAAAAAAAAAGTCTCTATTCATTTTTAAATTGATTTAAAGATCCATTGGGAAGAAATTTGTATCTAAATTTCTTTTGTAAGTATTACAAACTTCTGTTGAGTGCATGTTCCCACGATTTTCTTCAACACCATTTACTGTGGTACGAGAATTGAGAGAGATAATTTAGTTAGACCTGCGTGTAGCAAGGTTTTGTTGACAGTTAAATTGTCTCAGCAATACCTCTAACACATCATTCAAAGCAGACCAAGGTTCAGTCTCTTTCTGCCTGTTAGTTGGGTCTTGGTGATGTTTATTATTGGATACTTTGTCTTGTAATGGAGATAAGTGTTCAAGAAAATAGCTCAGTGATGCTCCCAGTGAAACCCTTTTCCTGCATACTGAATTACAATTATCTGGACTGAAATACTACTTTTAGAGTTTATTATGTTTTTTAAATTACAAGTGACTCTTTTAAATATTTCCAATGTTTAGAAGAAATCATGCCTTGAAAATTACTTACAACTTTGCAGAGCAACTTCAGTAGAAAACAGACAGGATGTTTTGTTTGAGCATCCAGCAAGGCTTTGGGTGACTTAATTGTCATCAGATTTATTCAGCTGGGTTCTACCCCAGAGGAGAAGCTGCTGCTGCTGCCAGGGGTGTCCTTCACAGCACAGTGGAGAGTTCACTGCCCACGCAGGAGCCCTTTTACCAAACGTTTCCTCCTGTTGCCAGGACTGCGGGCAGCAACGGCACAGCAAATGATTCCCACCATCCTCCTGTGACACAATTTTTGGGAGGCCTTCCTAAGTAATGAGTAAGAGCCTTCAAAATGTACTGACTGGGTGGGCTTCCAGGCCATGTCTTCTGCTCTGTGTTTGCCAGATGTTCTTAGAAGATAAAATGTTCTCAAAACCTCTACTAATGAGAACTTTCTAGCAAGGCTGAATTTTTGTATTAATTACAGTAGTAAGTGGTGTCAGGAAATGCAAACATAAATTATTTGTAAACTTTTAAAACAACTTTAACATTGTTTTCAAAACAACATTTAAACTAATGCTGTTTCTAGACATTTACTTTGCATATGTATAAGAAATAATATTTAAAAAACAGTATGGGGAGAAATTCTGTGTAAGAGAAACATTGCTTCTTAATGGAGAACTAAATCAGGGATTCTTTTTACAAATATATCTGAGTTTTGGAGCAGGTTTCAGAAACACTGTGTTTCTTCATACACTATTCACTTTATCAATGTCATAATGACACTGTATTCACTGTTCTAGAGTATGTCAGGGTGTGCTAACAAGATTGTTTGGTGTATTAAATTGATTTATAAGAATAAGAAAATAGTGCAAACCAGAATATTTTGCTGAGCAGGATCTTTTGGTGAGATTTCAGTATCTCTGATGTTTGAATTTGTTTTTATAAGGTTTTTGTTTTTTTTTTTTTAAAGCAGAAACAAGGAGTTCCTTAATACCCTGCCTAGTGAGTTTGGACAGCAGCTACAGGAACAGCAGGCATATGAGCAGGGCCAGTCCACCAGAGTCTATAGGCAGACACAGAGCAGAAAACATTCTTTTCATTATTTCTGCTGTCTCCCTTCTCAGTTTTTTACTCCCTCTACTTAACGAGAGATAGATCTCAAACACACAAGGGAAATAAAAAGAAGGACAATGATAGAAATAACAGACAATTCTTGATAATAATGGGGCTTGGAAGGTACAGCTTATGTTTGATTTATTGTGGTGTCTTGTAGTAAAGATGGATAGAAAATACTGTTCTTGAAGGTTTTTTAATCTTTCTTAATTTAGAATCTGAATGAAAGCTAATGTAAAACAAAAAAATTCTACTATCTGCAGTGTTATCCCCTTATTTTAACATCCTAGATGATGGAATCAGGAAACTCTTTACATCATTCTTTACTTGTGGTATGACTTTGGCCTTTATAAATATATAGAAATATAAATATACATCTTTTATAATAAAAGAAATATATAAAAAGATTTATAAATCTTTTCATTTCTTTTCATTTTGTAAAGAAACTGTTCCCTTTTTTTTTCTGTGATGTGTTCCTCCTTATTTCTTTTCCTTTTATCTTTCTATCTTTTTTTAAAAAATTTTTTTACAGACAGTAAAATGTTCCTGCTTGTGCTATTCCCCCTCCCTGTCCCCCCAATCTCTTAGTAACAACGAGGGTTTGGTGCGTGGGAGGACTCAGGCAGGGCCCAGCTGACACAGCCGTGGCAGCTCCTGGGCTGCTGGGAGTGACCCCCCCTCACCCACCTGCACGTGGCTTCAGTGGGAAGGGTTGGTGTCCACAGGATCCTGCTTGTGGACGTGGAGGCAGGAGAAGGATGAAAGAGGAAAGACGACCAATAGGTTAATAGTCAACAAGTAATTTACTGACTGCTTTTATTTGCCTGTTATCTACTTTTGCCACCTTTATTATGAAGCGTTGCCTTATAACACAGGTTTTTTTCTACCTTCAGCTGAGCATCTTGTTAATTTGCCTTTATCCCTCATTACTGGCCAGTTAAGGAAACATCTGGCTTCTGGAGCGTGAGGCAGTACACAATCAAAGCAGCATTTAGTACATTTGAAGTTTTTTGTATTTTAAGATTTTCACTAGAATATCATCTAGAAATGAAGTTTTGCTACCTCTAAACTCTTTTCATCTGTCCTTGTGTCTGAAATCAACGTTTACATGCATTGGCTCTCTACTGAACCACTCCACCAGTTTCCTAATTTGTTTTGGGATATATTGTACTGCTTACTTCATTATTTGTTGACTTGTGACTCTTCTAAACTATTTAAGGGATTAATTTTCTAAGATGCTAAGTGCCCCTGTGCACTATCTCCAAATGGTACTATGGCACAATGACATGTGCCCGAATCAGTAATTTAACCTGTACCTGTGGGGTTTTTCTGGGCTTCTTTCCAAACCTGCATGTTCTAGTGGAGGTAACCAGACCAGAGCCGCTCTGTGGATGCACGCTTATGTGATTTGGAATTGGTGTGCTTAGAATTTTGTGGTTACACACAGCACAAGAGTGTTATCATTGTTGAAAAACCAATGATCTTTGCAACCAGTATTTTCAGAGTTGATTACTATTATCTGTAACTATTCAGAGTAATTCAAAAACGTGAATGAGCATAGTTTGGGCACTCAAACTGCATTAACAATACCCTGCAGTGACTCCATGCACTGGCCATATGGCTCTAATTAAGGCATCTCAGTATTTGTGTTTGCACACCAGAGAAAAAGAAACAGATCTGTCTTGGATGATAATTTAATCCTCCTCTCCACTGTGCCATTTTATGCTGTAATTAAGGATATATACACATCCTAATTGTGCATTTCCACTTTTACTATCTATGGGTTTCTTTTCAGTCCAAGCTCAAATCCAGCATCTAATGTTTGAGTTGGGTATAATCATAAGGTTAGGTGAGGCACTTTATGGCACAATGGAAGCACAATTCCAAACCAGACCCCTGTCATCAGCCAGCTTCTGCCAGGAAGCTCCCGGGATCTGGCTTTGTTAGTGTCAGATAAGAAAATGTTAATGAAATTAAACAAGCATTGATACATAATATTATCAAATAATGGTTGGGTTTTTTTCTTTTGACTTCTTTTGGTCGGATTCATCAGTCTACCCTGACTGTATTCTGTATCAAAAGCAATTGTCTTTTTTCCATCTTCTCATGTTTCCCTACTCTTTCATCCTCTGTGTTTGCCTCGCACTAATACCACTGATGTTCTGCGTGTCTTCCCCACAGCTCATTCCTTTCATCCACAGCTCTGCCGTTTTCACTGCCAGTCTCATTTTCCCAGCCCTACTTTTTACTTCCCATCTTCACTACGGAGTTGTAAAGCAACAAGCAACTTTGGGAAAGAAATATTTTGGACTAATGTATATGGTTTTTTCCTTGTACTGTGAGACTGCAGTGTAGTCTGTTTGCAGGGGTCAGCGGAGATTGCTGCACACAACTCGGACATGAAGGTGCTTCTTTGGCAAATGTAGTAATTGTTAGTGCATACTTGAAAATAATATTTCAAGGAAACAGTATCCCCTGAAACTCTGGGTGAAACCTCCAAAAGGAAAAACAAATAGTAATTTGCAGTAAATATTCAAATTGAATTTTTGCTAGGACTGAAATACAAAGCCATGTTAAAACCATAGCAGACCCCTGTTTAAGTCAGTCGCTAAACCATATTTGCCACAACATGGACTTTTTCTCAAGTGCTTTTGACTAGGATAAGTTCTGAGTTTAGCTTTGTACAGAGAGGAAAGGTCAGGATCCAAGTCCCAGGACCCCTGCATGCTCCCAGCCAGGTCCCACGGTGGCTCGGGTGCAGTTGGAGTATTGCTGCAGCTGCAGGTGTAGAAACTGTGCAGAGCCAGTGAAATTTGCAGGGGGTTTGCAGTGTTGTCCTGCATTTTAACGTGAGCTGAGTCCAGGCTTGAACTCCAGCCCTGAGTCTGCCTCACGCTTGAGGCTGTGCTAGATCAAACCTTTTGTTTTTGTAATCTCTTCTTGGCAGTGGTTTTTGCAGAAGCAAGCTCTGTTGCACAGAAACCCACACCAGCTGTGTTCTCACTTGAGCCACAGCCTCACACTCAATTAGAAGTTTGCCTTCCTTGTCACATCTTTCCTTGCTCTTGTTCAAATGGTGGCTTTCTTTGCTCCGCACCTGGCAGAGGAACTTCTGAGTCAAAGTGCCAGTGTAATATTCTTAGAACTAAAACTATATTAGAGAAATTTAGTCTAATTTGTCCAATTTAGTCTAATTTGTCTTCTCTTTAAGCAGATAAACGTATGACTGTAGTTTCTGTATTTTTCATTGCAAAATGTCCCTAGATGTTGAAATACCGTTATGAAAGCAGCTTTCAAAGCATTGCTACTGCTGCTACTGGTAGTGAATTATTGCCACTAAGAAAATCAATACTGGCATATGATTCTCTGGAATGCAGGTGTCTGGCTGATCCACTGCTTAAATAAAGACATAGGTCTAAACTAAAGTCCATAATAACAAGAAATGTCAGCTGACGTATTTCAGGACCACAAAAGAAAATTAGATTCCTTTGAAACGTGGGGGCAACATGTCACTTACGTAACTACTTATGAGGATTCAGGGGTTTTCCTTCCTTTTGTCCTAATCCCCAAAATGCCTTTCTCATGTTTAAACATTATATAATGCTTTACCTCCTGTTGCACTCACAAAAAACCCCCCAAACCCTAACTGATAAGTGGGGATCCCTGAGTAAGGGATCAGTAATGCAGGTGGAGGTGAAGGTCCCTGGTCTGGGGTCAAAATTCAGTTCCAGTTGTTTATGTTACAAGGGAAAACAGGTATTTGGAGGAAAGACCCAGTGCTCTTTGTTTCATCCTTCCTTTCTTGCTCTACTGGTCCCATCTCTGCAGAAGAAGGACTTGGCTCCCTCCCCTGGATCTCTGCCCCTCCTTTTAAAGGCTGAAATGGGTGAGCAGGTTGGGGGTTTATCCAAACCCCTTCAGTTTTAGTCCACTTCAGGCCCTTAGGTAAACAAGCCTCTGTTTGGAGCAGGAAAGGTGTCAGGGGACAGAGCTGCATCTGACTGTCAAATGGCAGGGGCTGGAGCTGCCAGGGGAGGCTGGAGAAGGAAGGGGACTGCGGGAAAAGGGAACAGTCTGGACTGACACTGGACCCAGCCCCGAGCCTGCCTCAAGCCTAGCGCTGAGATGAGCAGCAGGGAGGCCACTACTGGCACCTCGTTAGGCAGGGACTGTTTCCAGGCTCCTGGGGTCTGGGAATATTTCATGGCAGTGGGACTCAGGTGAAGGCTCAGGCACCTTTTCTGTCTGCTCGCTCTTTCTGATGCAAAAGTATTGCTATGGAGATAGGCAGGGGAGTACCACACAGCAACAGGGGCAGGAACTCTTCCTATAGCCCAAACAGAATAAAAAGGGCTTTGTGAAGGGGGAAGAGTCTATTCAGTGTCATCATCTTCATGACAGGAGGGATCCAGAATGAAAGCAGAAATTATCAAAGGTTTTAAAGGTGGTTATGTGTTGAGGGTGATGATGCATCCTGCTCAAAACTGTAAATAATGCTGGTAACAGGGTTTTTGTTACTACAACATTTAGTAACGCTTTCCTCTTAACGTGCTGGGTGAAAAGAGGAGAGCACTGCAATGCAGTCTTGAAACTGATTTTTTTTCCCCTTCAGATTATTCCACATGAAAAGAATTCTTTTTTGTAAAATTATGATGATAAGAATATTAATTGGAAGTTGATTAAGCTATGGTACTTGATAGCTCCTAATTGCATATGCTGCCTCAGTCAGAAACCGAAAACCTAAGAACTTTTATTCAGCAAAATATTATTATCATTCAACCAACTGTAACCGGCAAAACCTCACCGAGGAAGGAAAATAGATTACTTCTCACTTTAAAGGATTCAAAATGTTTCAAGCAAGGTAGAAAAGATAAATACACTGTAGCAGAAATCCAGTTACTTCCTAAGGAAGCAGTGCAACTGGGCTCTTTCTGCAAGTAAATGCTAATGGTGCTGGCTATGTGTACCGTTAAGTGGCCTGCAGACTATGAAAAATATTGCATTCCTAATTCAATTTATTATAATTTTGTTGACTCTGAGCTAAATTTGATCTCCATAAGGCTCCTGGTGATAGACTTCCTTGCTATCCAATGTCTCTTGAACAGCTGTTAAAATACGTATTTCAATATATTTGCGGAGTGCAGATACAAAGTTTGCAATCACGACTGTTTCACCTGGGGAATTGGAACAAGTTGGAAAAACAACCCCTAGGAACGGTCAGGAGAACAGTTCTGAATAACGAATTAAGTTTTGAATGTATTAAAAAAATAGAACAAGATGCGGAATTTGTCATAGAAAATTTATTACCGCTGGCTACTCCAGCCTTTGGGAGCCGCCTTTGGGCACTATCAATCATGGTATTCCGCTGCCACACTTCCAGCGGGAGGAACTGCTGTTGGCTGGAAAGAAAACCCTGGAAGCTCCTGCTGAGCCCTGATTGAGGTTAATTGCCTTAATTGCCCAGCAGCAGTCCCATGGCCCGTACCTGCCCCTGTCCCTCTGACTGAGGTTAATTGCCCCAGCAGCAGCCCCATGGCCCCCACCTGCCCCTGCCCCCCTGACTGAGGTT
>VZTA01015385.1:79259-152542 GCA_013398855.1 Mohoua ochrocephala | reverse complement strand
TAATGGCCCCAGCAGCAGCCCCATGGCCCGTACCTGCCCCTGCCCCCCTGAGTGAGGTTAATTGCCCTGAGGAGCAGCCCCATGTCCCGTACCTGCCCCTGCCCCCCTGACTGAGGTTATTTGCCCCAGCAGCAGCCCCTGGGGCCCGCTCTGCCCTTCAGCCCCGTTTCAGTGTCGGCAGCCCCCGGTGCCCTCTTGCTTGCCCGCAGCGCGGCCCGGCCCGGCCTGGCAGGCGGCTGAGCCCCGTGTGCTTCCCGGGACAGAAGGTAAGGGAAGGCTGACAAGGAGAGTTTGCTTTTTCATCAGGGAATAACTTGGGTCTGTTTAAGCGAGCTGTATAAATCCGAAGGTCGCAGGGTTTGTTTGCTCTGCTCCGTGGCCCAGCACAGCTCTGTAGGGCTCTCGTGGGCGCTTTGCACCCGCCGGGTGGGGTTGTTTGGGGTTTTTTGCTTTCCCTGGCGTGGTGGGCCGCATGCCCCATCCCTCTCACGCCTCAACAGCCTCGCAGCTGCCTGCCGAGGTAACTCGCAGCCCCTGGCAGCTGTGGGAGCCGAGCTGTGCTCGTGGCCGGGCCGTGAGGCGCCGCCGCCCCCAGGGCTGGGCCGAGGCCCCGGCTGTTCCCTGCAGGGTCCCTGGGAGCCGCGGGAGGGTGTTCGGGGGAAGGAGGGTTTGGGGTGTCCTGTGAGACCCCACACCTGCGGGCTCCTTTGGTGCTGCAGTCTCCTGACTCCATTGGCTTCCCTGCAAAGCCTCTTTCTTTGTGACTTTACCTGCTGCTTTGTCCATCGGCTTCCCGCCCCTCCTTGAGACTGTTTAAAGAATATCGAACTACTTTTTGTTGTGTGACTGAGATTTAGCTTGCATTTGAGCTGGCTATTTCTATGGCAACTTGTCAATGAAATTATGCCATGAGCATGCTTGGGTTTCTGAAATGCCATTGTCCAAAACAGTCCTTTATTTAAGATGGGAAATGTCATCCTTGTTTATTTAAAAACTATTTTACTGTAAATAATAGGAAGTAAATTTGGTTGTTTTTACTGTTTTATGCAGCGCAGTGACTAAATAATAAAGGAGTAGTAGCAGCAGGATGGGGAAGAGGCAAGGTCTGAATATAGAGATTACTCTAATTAAAATCTGTGAGAGCCTCTGATTTCTCTGACATTTTAAATTACATTGAGCTGCAATGTAATTTAATTTTCAAGGCACTTAAGTAGTCCGTTCTTGAGTATTGACTGATTATCTTTTGCCCCATATGCAGAATTGGAATAACTATTTACCTTATTGCTGGAGAAATGAGTAGTGCAGCCCAGCCTCTGCTTTTCAGAAATGTTTTCAATCAGTGATCAAGCCAACATCATTTACTGTAAATTAATAGAATAAAGCTCTAATGGCTGCAGTAGGTTAATAGAAGTGCAGTTAAACCTTGCCCTGAAATCAGCTGTCTTGTGTGAACTCTTAAAGCATATCAGGAAGATGTTCAAGAGTCCCAATTTAACTCGTAATTTTGCAATTTTATGTACACACGCATCCATAAGGGAGCAAAGCAGCTCCGTACAAACACAAGAGTGCAGAGCAGGAGCTTTTGAGGAAGTGCATGATTTCAGCATAGCTAATTTGTCATCTTTACAACTGAAATTCGGTGCTCTGAAACACCTATCTTTATGTAGAAAGTAATGGCAGTTCTTTCACTTCCAAGACATGTCTGTCAGAATTAATAATTGTCCTGGGAAGTTCTCTGTTTCTGGAGTAAAAAAAGGTTGTAAAAGCAAGCTTGTTTTCAGGCTGTTCCTCACAGGGATCAGGTGCTGAAGCGTTACAGCAGTTGCCTGTTCTCATTATTTGTGGGTCAGCTATGTGGCTTTTTGGCCTAAACTGGACTCACCTGTGGTTTCAAAGTTAATCACCATATCTTAAATAAAATTGTTTTACAGCTGGTGCTGTTGCTCAATAAATACAGTCACCTTGCATTTTTTTCATAAAATACCAGATGAATTCAACCTATGATCTAACCTCTCAAATATTTTAAATTATTATTGTGCTACATCATAGGAAATTTCCTGTTTATTTGCGCTAATTAGGTACTTGAATTTAATTGCAAGTGTGACTTTTGGCATGTTCAGAATATTTTTGTATAATCTAGAAATGAAAATGCCAGAAAAGCACTTAGTATTTTGAACATATTCATCTTAATGGCTGATTCCCAATCTATAAAAATGTAAAAGGAAATTGTTTTAAGCCTTGAAAAAGCCATGCAGTATCTAGCTGTGGAAATAATTTCAGAAGCTTTCAACATTGATCATTTTAGTATACACAACAGCTTGAGCTGATGCAAAGTATGTTTAGTGTCATGAGACTACTGTGCTTGCAAAATTGAGAAATTTTTCGTCCTTCTTGGAAGAAAAATAGATCCAATGCGTACATTTTCTCCTAAGCTGTGGGTTTTTTACAAGATTCAATGGCAAAAAATATTCCTGAAGGTGCTCACAGAAGAATAGCTGAGATAATCTGTGCTGTAGCTGTTCTATGAGAACCGAAACACCTTAATTTTCATGTCATTTTCCTTGTGAGGGAAACAGTGGCTGCATGTTGTTGGGTTTGAAAGGACTATCTGTCGTGTTACTCCATCAGGCATCTCATGTATTCTGACCTTTGCTTCCTGAGGTGAATGTTGGAGAGCAGCACTCACAGGGAAAAACATCCTGGGAAGATCCTTTAAACTATTCCTAGCTTTTGGGTTAATTCCTTCACTGAGCAGCACTCACAGGGAAAAACATCCTGGGAAGATCCTTTAAACTGTTCCTAGCTTTCGGGTTAATTCCTTCACTGAGCTAGGGTAAAACCAAACGGCAGTGATTGCCTGGGAGTCGTGGTTCACGCAGCTGCACCTCCTGTTGCTCCAAAGTGCTCAGGCTGAGGGACTTTGGTGCCGCTCTGCCTGGCTCTGGCTCGGCCGATCTGCCCAGAGGCGCCCACCCTCAGGGGATGTCTGGTTGAGATAAGATCCCTTCTGGCCCGAAGCCGTTTGCAACAAGCAGTCTCTCGGCTTATGCATAGGCAGGAGCAAAGACAAGGAGGAAAGAGCTGGAATTTCTGTAGCTTTAATCCAAGTTTATTTTCTTGAAGGGGAGCTCGCAGAAAGACCCCTTGACTCTTTGGTTACATGTTTTTATAGGGTCTCAAAGTGAGTGAGGTAGCAAATCAAAAGGTGACACGATTAACAGTGAACTAATAGGAACATCTCGGGGAGGAACAAACCTAGGTTAACAAATGATAGTACAGCTAAAGATAATCTTGAAACACACTGTCCTGTGAGAGAGCTCCTGAAGCAATGAGAGGGGGCAGGCTGGTGATCTCAGGGGTTAAGAATTTTTCGCTGTGGACTCTTCTTCCTCAGAGGCAGAGTCAGGCACGGTGAAATTAACCCATTCCCAATCACCCAAGCTAGTCTGGGTCACTGCCACACTTTGGTGTAAAGGAGAGGGGCCCTGGGGACACGAGCTGCAGGTGAGCGGCTCCGGTGAGAGGAGATGGACTTTTCCAGTAGCTGGAGTTGATGTTGACTAGAGCTCGTATTCTAAGGAAAGCAGAGCTAATCACTGTGCTGTAACGTGAGCTAGGGGAAGATAAACGTGGTAGGAAAATGAATCCATGGGCACTCCAGTCTTGGAAGGAAGTTTGGAGGTTTTTTACATAGGTGTGTACCAGGAGAGAGGAGAGATGAGTGAGGAGCCTCATGCAAGGCAAAGGTGACAATCCGGGCAGTGGCTGCCACATGCCTGATGCAGGTCAGGAGTGGGGCACTTTGCAAGGTGCAGCAGTGATAACATAGGGTTAAAATGTTTCTAAAATCGTGGTAGCTAAACTAGGCCTTGGGAACGGGAGTAATTATACATTATCTTAGTAGAATCCTATGTACCTACCTATGTGTACTAGGTCTGGGGAACGGGAATAATTATACATTGTCCTAGTAGAATCATGTGCACCCACCTGTGTGTACCCACCTAAATAGTAGATAAAATCAATATATGGGAAAGGGACTGAAAACTCATGCTTGGGTGAAAACAATATATAACAATAAAACAATATCAATTTAATGATTAACATATAATTATACAACAGTTATGTAAAGGAAGAGTATAAAAATGTATCCAACTCGAATCCATGTCAGAGTCAGATTTGGGTTTGTCTGTACCCCGACTCCCAGAGCCCTTCAATAAAAGCACTGGCATAGAATCACCCAGTGGTTATGTGTTTCTACGCTAACAGCAGGGCTGGGCCCTCTGTGCCCGGGAGGGACATGGATATGGGCAGGCTAGTGGCCACTGTCACTTGGGCATGGGAGCAGCCCTGACACCACCTTTTGGGAACCTCAGCTGGTAATTTGGTTTCCAGAATTGCAGTGGCTCGTGCCACGCTTGGGCGCCTCTCACGAGTTTAGTTTCAGAAGTGACAGTGGCGCTTCTTGAAGCGATACCCTGCTGCACTGCTGTCAGTCACTGTGTCAGTGCCTTGCAGTGACTGAGCTGTTCATCCAGACTGTGTTGCCTCTACAGTGTCACTGTACTTTCTGTTTCTAGGATAAAAATCTCCCACCTGGAAGAAAGAATCAATAATTCGCCTGCCTTTATGATCCTGCCACGGTTTCCCCTCAGCTGTCCCTTTGCAGCTCTTTGCTGCCAGCAGCAGAACCTGCAGGTGGTCAAGGCTGTGTTGGTTGTTTCTCCTGCCCTTCCCTGCCCTGAAGTGTTGCCCATCTGCCCTTCCAAGCGGTGGGTGAGAACATCCTTCATGCTCTTTCTGCGGGTACCTTTGTGATTCCCAGTGTTCAGGGCATCTGGTTTCCTCTTGAACGGTCTCCCCCAGTACTGATGTGTTACAGCTCTGTTCTGGTACTTCCAGGGGTGGCCTCTCAGCGCTGGCAGCTCTGCTGCTTCCCAAGCTTTTGAGCTGCCCAGACAGATTCTCTGTGGAGTCCTCTCAAGCTCTGCCCCTGGTGCTTGACCTTGTGACCTGCCTGCTCCTTTATTCTGAAGTTATTATTAAAAATGTGGTGTGGTCACAATTTTCAACTTAAATTTTGCAGGTAAATGGAGGTTTTTTTATTACTTCTGTGCATCCAGAAATTGTGAGTCTCTTGTGCTTTCAGCTCTCATTATATTTGTTGCTCTTCATTGGTTCATGCTTTTATCGTGCCTTTTTTATTCCCCTCTCCTTTACTTAAACACAGAATTTATGACATTGTGTCTAAATAAAAAGAGATTTAATCCAAATTGATTTGATTCCAAGTCAAGGGTTTTTATGTTTCAGAAAAGCTTGTCCATTTTTATTTTTTAAATCTCTATTTAAAGTTTTGCCTGAGGCAGAGAGAGGTATTGGGGGTGTTGGAAACCTTGAAAAGTTGAGATTTTTGTGTGGTTCCAGTTCCACCAGGTTAAAATTGTTTTCCATCAACCTAATACTTCTTGTACAGAGATGCTTTGATAAACACTAGGGCTTTAGATGCTTAAAGGAGCCTTTAATCGTTTGAGGTTCATTTTTTCTTTAGTTGTGGCTCTTCTGTAAGAACATATGCTTATATTCTAGATGCTTTTAAATTCAGCAGTTTTCCTTTTATCTGAATGGCTTCAACTTTATTTGTGTATTTTCCTGTTTTCCTTTTATGAGTCACAGTATCCAATTTTCTAAAGCATTATCTTGGTCTCTTATCTCTCTGTGAACTGCTAGGTGATACCTTGCGTGCAGGATGTTTTATTAAATTGAATTTGTTTGCTTTGTGTTGCACCACATATCCTTTGGTCTCTGTAAATCCTACCCTAGGCAGGCCCGTCCCTCCTTCCCATCCCCCTCTCCCCCAGCTTTTAATCCAGATGTGTCCCTGCTGAGAGGCTTTGCTCTTGCCCAGCTCTTGCGAGCGGTGTCAGACATCCATGGCTTTGTGATATTTCCCCAGGGAATGCACTTGTGCTCTTTTGTAGCTTCCATCAGAGTAGAAAATTCTTGAGCTTAGGTTACAGACGGCGGTGGAGGCAGCAGCAGCTCAGAGCAACGTTGTGTAGGTGAGAAGAAATGAGACCTTCCTGAGAAGAATGGAAGGGCCAGGAAGGATCAGCAATTGCAAGCCCACGGCAGGCAGAATCAGAAGGCAGGGGGTTTACTTACCAGTAAAGCATTTTCTTCAAAAAGATAACCTTGCTTTTTTTATTTTTCTAGCAGAACAGAACAAAATAGGCCAAATCTTCCTTCACTTTTCCATTTTTTAAGCTTTTTCACTCTCAGCAGCATTAGATTAAAATTTCTTGAGTGTTTTTAGGAACTACTTGAGCTTGAAAAGGAAAGAAACCCAGCTTGGTGCTTGTGCTGAGTTTGGGAACAGAGCAGTTGTGCTATGGAGTTTATGGAAGTGTAAATAGAGTTTATACAAGTATAAAGTGTTCAAAGGGAGACTGCCTTTCGTGATGACAATGGCTTTCAAAGCCAACAAGTGTCTTCCTCTTAATTTCAGAGTAACAGCATTTCTTGGTCTCTTGCTCATTACAATGTGTCCTACTAGGCAGTTACAAAATTACTTATGATTTTTATTTCACAACTTATAACTTTTTCTTGTATTTTTAGAAAGAATACAGCCCTAGGTTATAAAATAAGTATCAGAGCTAGATAAAGTAGCATAAAATCAAACTCCACCCATCAGTATGTGCCCATATAGCAGTTGTTAAAATGTCCACCCTACTGTTCTCTTAAATCAGGTGGACAATAACACAATGAAAAATATTTTCAGATGTGTAACATTTCTGCTGTCTAAATATCAACTTCCTGACCATTTGCATTCTCATCTTTTGTGTCCTTATTTGAAAACAGCATCTATATTTCACTTGTTAAATTTCAAAAACACTTTTGAAATGGAAATCAATCCCTAACTTAATTTAAGTCTAAAATTGCTCGCATATCAGAACAGCCTGGTCTCCTTCAGGCATTTTATTATGAAGTACCAATTAGGGGCATAATTTAACTTGTGAAATATACAAATCACATGGAATTCACATGTGCTGCATAAAGAAAAACATGTGCAAGTACCAGATTTATGCGTTTCAGAAGCTAGATTGCCTGACACGGTAATCCAGGGCTCCCCCCATGCACTTGCCTCATTTTCATTGGCTTGTCAAGAGTATGGAAAGGAATTAAAAAAGTAAACATCATTTATATGAAAAAGGTCAAGTGAATCTTCTGTGCATTTGTTAGTCTTATGCTGCAAAGATGTTCACGTAAGTGTACTTAAATAAATAGGTGCAGATTTGGAAGTAAAAAGTGGCCTTTTGGCTTCCAGGCCAAAGTTAAGCTGTTAAAACCTGGTGTCCCAAACACAAGACACAGGAAATTTTAGGTTGTAGTAATTTTATTGAGGTTTCATTCTTCCTTCCCCGAAACCATCTTTTTTGTTTATTAAACTTGTGTGTCACAGCGAAGTGAAAAGAGGCTGAAGGATTGTCTCTGCCTTAGGCAGCACCTTGGCCATCATCTTGGGGATTTAGGCTGGGAGGTGAGTGCTCAAAACTTCAGTTTGAGTTGAAAGGCTGACATTTCCAATTGAATCTTTATTATAGACTTGTATTTCTGTGGAGGCTTTTGTAATATATTTAAACACCATGTAGTATTTCAATGGGTTCTAAAACCTGAATAGCAAAACTTTTTTGGTAACAGCTAATCTCTGTCATGGTGTGCTGCTCAGACAAGTGAGTTATTATTCCATCTATATAATGCCATGCAAGCTGTTACGTATTATTTCAGCTCTACCCTCTAATTTATATTACCTTTAAAAACACAGATTTAATTATAACAATTTTACTCTCAAGATCAAATATATACTTGCCCAGAGAACAAGAAATAATAGAATAAAAATCAGCTAAGCAAAATTTAAATTATATTCAAGTTATATTGAAACTACACAGTTCAAATAATGATCACAAAGAAAAGAGGGCAAGTCCTTCGCCTATTGGGTTGGAGAAGAAATAAACACAAGCAGTGACAGTCAAACAGCAGTGACAGTCAAACAGCTTTTGTATGTGTTGTAAGATTTTGGCTAGGTTAATGTTTTAATTGTTCTGTGGAGAAGGAAATCTCTCAGACGGAGTCACCTGCCTGAAGCATCGTCGTGCAGAGCGGCAGAAGGGAGCTCTGGCAGCTCCAGCCCCAGTGCAGGGAAGAGCTGCAGGTGGCTCTGCCAGTCCTGGCCCGGGAGTGACGGAGCACGGCAGCATCACGGCGGTGACAGTTGTGCACCAGCGAGGTCCTGAGGCCGAGTGGGAGGGAAGCAAGAGCACAGTGAAGGCTTTGCCTGAGGGGAGAGGGGTGTTCATCACAGTTATGTGACAGGCATTGCATGTCTGCTTGAAGGAAAAGGAAAAACCCAACTTGGTTAATCAAATCAATTAATATGTTAAACTAGAAGGGGAAGGTTCCTGTTCCCCTTCTAAAGTGAAGGTCCTTAAGGATTAAGGTGAAAATTGCTGGGGTTTTTTCTAGTGAAATAGGACATAACTTTGGTGCAGTCTTTTCCCAGGAGTGTAAAGGATGGATTTTTGGTGTCGAGATGCATTTTATTTAGCAGTGTCTGCAGCACTCACATAGTGTTGTCTCCCATGTATGGTAGGAGTGCTCCTTGTCCTGCCTCTGTGCCGAGCCTGGCAGCTGGACTTCCTTGGCATCTCTGCCGTGGAACTGCCTGAGTCAGTTGAAGCTGCTCGTGGGGTGGTTGTGGTTTCCCCTGCTAGCCCGGGGTGGTGTGGGGCAGCTGCCACTGAGCCATCCCACCTCGCTGTGACCCTTTCCTAGGGAAAGACATACCCAGATCCTCACACCTTGGGGTGTAACCCAGACTAAACTGCTCTGCTGCAAATGAAAAACATTTTTGTATCTCAAGGCTCTAAGGATAAGGGAGGTCTTGGAACTGTGGAAAGAAAAAAAAAATCCTAACTTTTGCATGAAAAGGGAACACCCTAACACAAAGAAGGAATCTGTCTTGTGTGTGGATCACGAGGCTCCTGGGCATCAGTGCTATTGCGTCAGCACTCGCTTCAGGTTTGATTACATTCTATTTTAAGGTACAGACTATTTTAACACCTATCCCAAGATGTAAGAGTGGCTCTGTCTGGCAGTGGCTGGTAGCAGGTGCCTGAGGAAGCGGAGAAAATTGTAGGAATGATGCTTCAGAAAACTCTCAGTCTCCTGAAATTGAGCAGAGATGCCTTCAGGGAGAGGTGATGGCACCTTTGCACTTGAGGCCAAATGAATTTTAAAAAATGTATTCATGTAACTGGTTGCTTACTGACCTCATTTAAATGTTCTCATTGCAGCCACCAGGGCAATGAGTTCCCCAGTCAAGTCACTTTTGTGAAGCCTTTGTATTTCCTTGGTTTGACTATATCAGATAACTTCATTTGATGTCCCCTGTTCCTATAGCTAATGTGAGATGGTTAATGGTCATTCCTTACTTATCTCCTGCCTCACTGCTGAGTTGGCAGAACCTGGTTTCAGTGCTGCGTAGTCCCGAGTCTTGCAAGGGAGAGCCTTAACCTGTGTAACTCTTCCTCCCACAGAAGGAGCTCTGATCATCCCCTCTACCTTTCCGCTTTCCTAAACCCACAATATGCTTCTTCTCAGAGAGGCTGGATCTGTACACATGGCTTAGGACGAGGCTGAGCTGAGTGCTGACATGCTCATTTTCTTAGTTTTCTCTTCAAACTCACAAGCTTTATTTTTTTTTTTGTTCTTTTGACCAAAAGTGAGAGTTGAACTGATGGATGCAGCCTTTTGAGTATGCACAGTCGTGCTCATTGGATTATGTACCCAGCTAGGGTGACTTTTTTTTTGGCCTTAAATTGGAGTGTGACATGTGGGATAAGGTTGTGGGATGAGCAGATGTGTGCTACTTCCATAACAGAAACAAGGCTAATGGAGTTGTATTTGGTTTTGTGATAAACACCAAAATTGCTGAAGGTCACCATAGCTCTTAAAATTCAGAGGATGAGGGGTCACAGCTCGAACTCCTTTCCTTCAGGATAAGGACTCAGTAGTGATCTCCTGGGAAGCTGGTACCTCCAAAAAGGGTTGGGAGTCCTTCCAAAACTGTTCCGATTACTCTGCAGAGTGTGGCTGGGGTTTGATAGCTGTGAATTGATGGCTGGGGCTATGTGGCAGTGGGTGATTAGGGTCGATGTTGGTCTGTGCAGGAAAGCTAATGAGTTGCTTGGAAATAAACATGCTAAGGTGTGGAGAAGGATAAAGTTTTCCTGCAGACAAGGAAATCTTCATCCTTTTTATTGGAGGGAACTTTCCTTTTCAACTCAGATTTCAGCTGTCTGTCGCATGGGTGATTGGAGACAATGGAACGCAAAAAGCTCTCGGAGCCAAGGATGAGTCAGGAAGAGTTTTACCAAAAGTGGAAATGCTTTTTCTATTTAATTATCAGTTTATGAACCTGCTAAGCCAGTCTCATACAGATATTATTCTTCAGGTTATTGCAAGGTGTGATACTCAAAGTAGTCTAGTTCAAATCTGCCAGAAGTAGTCACTGAAACCAGAGAGCAATTATGTGACAAGATTGGGGGTTTTTTTCTTTTCTTTTCATTACCATTTTCGTGTCATCATTACTCTTTGGATATAATTGATAGGTACAAATACATTTTGATTTGTATTGCTGCATTGTGTTTTAAAAAAAAGATTTATGTTTTATACCACCTAACCTGGAGTGCAATGAAACCTATTTCATTAATTGAAAACAAAAAACCCTAAAAAACTTTTTGCCTTCTAATAGTACTTTCCTGCTGTTAATTTTCCCACTTTGCCAAGAAACCTGTGAGAACGATTCACACAGTTAATTCAGTCCTGCCCATCTGCTGGCTGCTGTTTTGGCTAATGCATTAAAAATTTACTTTTGTATGATTCCTTCTAGGCTGCTATTTATTAATGGATTAAGAATGGTCTTTTGAAGTGAACAGCATGTATGCAGCAAACCATTTTGTTCAATTTAAATAAAAAAGAATGAAAGAAGTGCTGTTAGCCTTGCTCTTTGAAGATGTTTGGATTCAAACGTTTGGTTTGAGGTATTGCTGTACTTTTTTTTTTATTTTAAATAGTGTGCCCTGGAAGCAAAACAAATTTTGAGGGTTTTGTTTTACCTTCTTATATGAAAGTTCTATTCTTCAAAGAGAAAACTAGCTGAGGGACAGGCAGTGCTTGTGCACGGCTCACAGTTGGGCTATGTGAGCACAATCTCTGCAGCTGTGCTGGAGCAGCCACGGTGCTGCGGAGCTCCCTTGGCTCCTGTGCCCAGGGAGCAGGGGTGGCTCTGGCTCCATCCACGCTGTGCCTGTGGGATCCATGTGCAGCTGCCTCTCTAGTCCCTGCTGGAGAAGGGGGTTCTGGGCCACTTTTGAGATGAGTGATCCTGGAAGCAAACTCGGTGGTTTTCTGGTGCTGGAAACCCTCTGGAGACACTTGCCCATAGCAGAGATGCATCCTAGGCTGTCTTCTGCCCCTGTGGTGGCAAGGGAAGGTGGTTCTAGAGCTTGCCTGGAAGTGTTGTCATGGGTCTGGGAGGTCTCTGTCCCTGCAGCCTCTGGAAGGTGGCAGCATCTGTAGGTTTTGGGTAGGTGGGTTTGTAGGTAGTTGTTACCTTCACCATAGCATGGCTGTTTTCACTGCTCGTGGTAGGGACACAAGTAATGTGTCAGAGCACCAGTAGTGTCCGAGCTTAGTAGCCTTCTTGTTTAAATTGAGTAGGCCCAAATAAATAGTTAAAGTAGAAGTAAACCAAGGATTGCCATCTGGCCTTCTGTGAGGGTCACCATTCCCAAGTGGCATTGAATATTCCTCCGAGTTCCTACTAGGTGGTTGCGGTGACTGGAAACGTGGACAAAGAAACTGGAATAGGAGCAGCAGCAGTGTGAGGAAAACCAGTTCAGCAGAGCTTCGTTTATCCTCAAATTTTCCATTAGCAAGCTGTATTGCATACTTGGCAGAGGTGCTCATAATGCAAGGAAAAGCACCAAAAGACCCAGTCAGCAGAATAATAAAAATAAATTTCCAATGAGTGGAAGCTTCCTTTTCATAATGAAATACTACTTGTGGGATTTTTGTGCACTGGCTTGAAGAAAGCTATATAAAAAACCTATGGGAAGGACTGAGGGGAGGCTGTCCTTCCCCCTAGGTCTAGCCTAGCTCAGTCCTGTTGGGAAGAGTAGGGGTAGAGCACAGCTTCTGTAGTGTGCTTTACTTTCTGGCTGTGTCTCCTGGCTATGTGGCATAGTGATTGCTTGAAAGCAAAGCTCTTATTACAGCTATGCATTATTCACAAAGAGAAACAAGTGTTAATTATTTCTGCTTGGTGCATTCAGTGATAGCCTGCTGTTGTAATTTATTTTTTTCCCCACATGGATTTCTGGAAGTTTTATATTTCTTTTTGTGTTTCTGGTGATGAAATTGCAGCTCTTTGGTGCATTCCTTTTTTAAAAAGGTGGGTCCAAATGCTATAGCTAACACAGTTTTTTGGCAAAGAGCTGTTAATTTTTTTTAGCTGTATAGAATTGAGTGAATACACTATGTTTAGCCTGCCATGTAAAGAAAGAATTGATAGATTAGATTTAATCACTAAAGAAAAAGTCAGTGCTACAAGTGTAACCCACCCTGCCCCAACCCTAAGTAGGATCACTCAGAGTGAAAATACAGGACAATTTGATGGATACTCATTTCACTGCAATACTCCACCAATATAATTAAACCAAGATTGAAGATTTAAGATGGAAATTTTCATCACTCCTTAGAAATACAATGCGAAGAGGGTAGAGCCAGCATCTAACAATTGTGCAGAGGAAAGAATAGAAATGAACTGATTCTGAATGGACAGGCTATTTAAGTTTTTAGCTGGATTCCTATTTTGCCTCACTGTACCAGAAAATATTTTCTATGCAGAAAGCTTCATTAAAAATGTTTACTTTTTCTTTACTAGAACCGCTTTCTGTATCATCATCTCCCAAGTGGAAGATAGATTCCATCCAAGATGGTTGTAGATGGAATGGCATTACTGAGCGTGGTTGATTTTGTGGGTGCAGTGTCGGTGACCCACGTGAGGGATGAGCTGTGGGTTGCTGGAGTAGCCGTGGCCTGAGGACACCCCCTGTGTTTGCATCTCCTTGCCTTCTGTGGGCAAGGGAAGTCTGTGCCCATCTTTATGCAGATCTGTGGTCCCGGTCACAACTGCAGCTCTGAGCCCCAAGTAAAGCTATTGCAAATGTGATAGTTTGCCATTAGCTGTCAGAACAGATAGAAGAGTGTTTACACCAGCACTTGAAAGCTGCAATGAAAGAGCTCTGTTTCCAATTCAGACACAGAGCACATGGGCTTCTTATATTTGCTCAGTATTCCCAATTCACCATTAGACTGTGGCTGTTCTGCGCAATCTGTTTTGATCTGCCCCCATCTGTTCCAATCTGATGTTTTTTCCTGAAAAATGAAGCTGGCGGAGTGTGATTGTTGCAAAGGCAATCAATTACTGCAGCTGTAAAAGTGTTCTGCCTGGCGGAGCCGGTGTGTGCTCTCACCGGGCTGCTGCACCCCCTCCACCCCTTCCCCTGCACAGGTAAACTGCTCTGCGGGCTGGGGCCAGCAGCGAGGGAGGCAGCTCTGGCTGCTACAGGAAGACAAATGGGAGACTCCCTGCTGTAGAGAGGTTTTGTGAGGGGGCTTCGTCAATGAGAACAGCTACTGGTGGTGTGTGAGAGGCTGGAAACCGCATTTGGGGAATAGCTGTAAGTGGCCAGCTGTGAAAGAGGACGGGCGTTCCTCAGCAGGCCAGCCTGGGCCTGGTACCGCTCAGCATGGCTTTCACTTGTGAATGAGTTGAAGGAAAGAATGGATGGTATACTTAACAAACTGGCACAATACCAGACTTGGAAGGAACAGAATTCCAAATGAACATCTCCCCGCCAAAGCATTCAATTGTACTGGTACAGCAGATTCAGCAGTTGGGCAGGGAGAAGTGTAGGAACAGCAGCCACACAGACACGGGATACAGAATACCCCATCAGAAGGGAATGCTGGGAGTTACTATGCTCTGTTCACCTGAATCCCCATGCCAGCAAGGTCAAGCTTTTGTGAAAAATATTAACATTGCTAAGATGTATGAGGGAGATTTCTATTTCTGCAGGAAAGGGGGAGTCATCTGCCCACTGCTTGTCATGCTTCCAGGTGCAGCCTGGAGCACTGCAGCTAGTTCAGGCTCTGGTCTAACAGCAGTTTGTAAACCAGGCAAAAGTAGCCTGGAGGAAAGAGAAAAGTGGTGAGAGGTACATGAAATATGATCTTGGAAGAACTATGTGTGCATGGGTTTGCAGATATAAAACTAAACAGGAAGGTTCGAAGAAGGCATCAGCTCTCAGATGCAAGAGAGATCTGTGAAGCTCCAAGTAATGATCTGCTCCCCTTCTCATGTTTAGGGACAGGGAATAATGTGCTGATGTTCCTGCATGAAGGACTTAGCCAGACAGCAGGGAAAGTGTGCTCGTGATAAGCTTTTTAAAAAAAAGTAATAGCTTTTGGCTCTTGGATTGTGCTGTGGACACTGGGCCAGAAGTCATACAATCATCATAGAAAAGCCCAAGGGTGAAGGAACATTGGAGATCATCTGCCCCCACTTTTGTGGGAAAGGGAGCCTAGGTGAGATTATCTCACCCTTTGTCCAGTCATGTCTTAAAAACTGCCAGTGATGGTGTCTCTGCCACCTCCTTGGGGAGTTTGTTCCAGTGAATGATTTTTCAGACTGTAAATAAACTTGTTTCTTATATTATCATGAAAATCATGAAGTAGGTCTGTAGTGTTATGGACCTATGACTTGTCTAACCCTGCCTCTGAAATAGCAAAAACCTGAACATCATGTATAAAAGACAGTGTTTTCTAGTTTCTAGTTTCAGGGAAAAGAAAATAATTTTTTTATAAAATATATCTTACGTAGTAAAGTCTTGAGATTATTGGCCTTTTGCTGCTGTCTTGCAGAGCAAACTTTCCTAGGAGCTAATATATAACAAAACCCTTACCATGGCATTGGTAGGGAAAGTATCCACAGGTTACTGCTTTGGGCTTCAGATCTTATTTTGGTAGACCCAGAATGTTTCCATTTGCTTGAGCGGTAGTTTAGATTTTCACCAGCTATTTTTGAGAATACCAATACCTACTAACAGATGATGTAAATAAATAGTGCTTATTTCTACCTTTCAAATCTGCATATTAATAAATACCACTTTGTTACTCTGGCATAGCAATTACAGTATGTATGATATATGTGAATCTCCATTTATCATTATCCAACTTCAGGCTTTTTAGAAGTTAATGTTTTAAAAAAGCTGCTTACATAAACCACTCTTTTAATGAAGCTGGCCCAATGAGGAGTGAGCAGTGGAAAGCAATTAAATGATGCTGCTGGGCAGAGATGACAAAGATGGATCCAACTGTTCTGATATGAATATAGATTTATTGTGTTACTTAGCTCTAAACTTGTTGCAGTTTAGATATTGCTCTTGTAAACTTCATGGGACAGGTGCCTTAACTTTCAAGGACTGTTTAAGTGCTACATCATGCAGGCTGCTGTGTGAATCATCATCTTCGGATTAACATGCACCTAAATTAGTAATTTTCTAAGTTATGAATATGGGAAATATTTTGCCATGATTATGAATAATTAATGCAAAGCTGTATTGGCAACGTCCACCCAATAATTCATCCTTATAGCTTTGTGACAGAATGTTTCAGGCTGCCTCTGGGAGGGAATCTGAAGAGCAGAGTCAGGATGACAAAACCCACAACCATAAGGAGGTCCTGTGGATTGATGGTTTTGCAAACGAACTGCTGGTTAATTGGGCAGGGGGTGCATGTCTGGGAGCTGCAGGCCTTTTGCTGTAGCACGAGCTGTGTGTCCTGCTGGGGGCTCCGAAGCTGCAGCTTGTGCAGTTATCACTTCAAGGAAGATGGAAAAGTGAATGTGGCTGTGCTTTGAATGTTAAGGTGCCTGGATTTCGATTAACCAGAGTCGAATATAATCGGCTGTGCATATGCCTGTTCTCAGTTTCGCCTTGCCTGCTAACATTATCCATGTCTAATATTGAGATTCACAGCTTCCATTACCCACTTGCAAAGAATTAGAGTGTATTTCTGCTGTTACCCGAGCAAAACCCCGGGTGCTTGCTGTACCCTTACAGCTGTTTTGACAGGGTGAGCCACGGAAGGCCGGAGAGGGGAAGGGCACGTTAGAGATGGAAATGTGGGATCTGTGTAAGAGGGAATTGGGACCTCTCTGCGTGCTTCCAAGCAGCGTGTTCAGGCTGGGAGCCGGGTGAAAGCAGCCTGAAGTGCCCTGGCGAGGCCGTGTGTGCTGTGTCCGAAGGGAGCGTGGGGCTGTGCAGAGCCACTCCTGGGCGCATGATGCTCCCTGCGTGCCGCTGTCACCGACAGTGTCACCGCGGGCCTTTGTTTTTCTTGCTGGGGCTTTGTTACACCCACGTGCTACAAGCCAGGCCAGCACTTTAATGAGAAGTATCGAGTGTCAGAGCGGAGCACGGTGTCAGACCCTGATCAAGCAGAGGCCAGGACCTGCCGCCCCCCATGCGCTTCCCTCGCGTCCGGGCACGTCCTGCCTGGGCTGCACGCCCTCAGTGCTGCGGTGCTGCCTGTGTTTAACTCTCGTCTTTGCTCTGTAGCTTCCCACGTGGCACAAAGTGCTCCTTCTCCCTGAGCACAGCTAGGTCACAGGGACTGTCTCAGCGCGTTGGTGTCCGGCAGTGGGCAGGAGAGGGGTTTCAGCAGCGGGTTCTGCGCCCCAAGCAGGGCTGTGATTGCTCTTGCCACCAATGGGGTGGAGAAGGCTCATCTGATCCCATCGAAGCACAGAAATGAAGTAGCTCCCACTTCAGATCCACTCAATGAAGGGAGAAGAAATATTAATGACTGGTGTTATGTTCCCTGACCTCAAGAATGGTACGGGTAGGATTATCCCAGAGGGTTCCCAAACATCCCCAAATACAATGTAAAATCAGTTGAAAGACACATAAAACAATTTTGAAAGCAAGATGCTTATCTGTTTTTTAGGAAAAATTCTTAAATTGAGTAGTGTACCAGGAACTGATTTTGTTTTCTAAGAGTAATAACTGAAGGAAAATAGGAACTTTTGAATCGTGATTTGTTTTTTTTTCTCATGTGTGAAGCTCATAAAAGTAGCTATTGCTTTGTTTGGGTGATTCCCAACCTTCTTGTGAGCAATGCTTGGAAAAATATTTTTAAAAGTTCATAACTCCTTATGTGTTTATGGATATTATTTGAATCATGGTCTTAGTTTTTTCTAAATCTTAGCCTTTTTTCTTCGACAAGACTTTGCTTGCTTATTTTATTTTCGTAATCCTTCTCCACCTCCAGTATTTGTGTTTTGCTCCATCAAAATATTGGCCTCCTTTTGCAACAGCTGCACTGAAAAGGCTTTTTAAGCCTCCTGATCTATTGTTCAGAACTGCTTCTCTTCCACTTCCCTCTTTTATGTATTGAATTAGATAAAGGGCGAATTCCTTTTTGATAAGAAAGAAGGATTCAAGACTTGGAAGGCGCCAGATGGTGGCAGTGGTCTTTCACATCTGACAAGTCTGGATCATGCAGTGAAGCGTAAGAAGTTTATGCAAGTTGTACTCCATGCCATCCTCATTTTTTTTTCTCTTACAAGCTGCATAGTTGCAATGAGGAAGGTGACATATTTTTATGCTTATCTTGAGAGAATGCCCAAAGAAGGTGAGATGTGTATCTAAGAGAGTAGAAAGGATAAGCCTTGGCTATATCTGAGCATTGCTAATGCTATTATTTTCTGCATTTGTGTCGCGCCGTTGCATTTCACTGCATTTCAGTTGAAAGGTGGAGTAGTTTGGATGCCAGCTGAGCTGTGCCGGCTCACACTGCATGAGGCTGTTGTTCTGGTTCTTCAAATCAGACGTGTACCTTATCAGTCTCTGCTGAATCTTCCTGCACGTGTAGTTTTTAATACCTAATTTATTTCTGAATCCAGCAGGTACTAGCTCTAGAGTGATGTGATAGCTATTTGCTTTATATTCCTGGAATCTTCACTTTGGTATATTCAGGGGAGCTTAACAGTGCTCTGTTTCTCTGCTCCAAGGAGGAATGGCTGGAGAAATCTGTGTTTGAAAGAGAGAATCAAGTGCTGAATTTCACATGAAATGTTTTGTTAGAGAAATATTAAAGATAGAAAAATACACTTCTTGCCTCTGGAGCTGAACCCTTGCAGTCTGTGATGTGATTCTTTCCTGTTTGGGCACAAACTGTGAGAGGGAAGAGACAGCACCTTCAGATGTGGAAGTGATGGGTAAGGGTTGCTTATGAACAACAGGCACACAAATGGCAGAGTCCTTTAAGAACGTTGCACTGTGTGAAAGTGAGTCGATCTGTGAATGTCAGCGTTACAGTCCTGGGGCTCACACAGCAGCTGTAACAAGAGCTGTTACCAGTGTTACACAAAAACAGGACAGCAGAAAATTTGCTGACCATCCATGCTCCAGCATAATCTGAAGAGCAAACCTTCCTGCTGGGAAACGTCCCAGCACTAGCAGAGAGGCAAGGCATGGGACCTGCAGCCATGGGCTTCATCCACAAAGGTGGGCTCTGACCCCCTGAGGTGTGTTTTCAATGATGCTGTCACCACAGCTGCTCTTGAGGCAGATAAAACCCTGGTGGCTCCAGCAAAAGCAAGGTGAGTGGGGCCATGTTCCGGTTCAGGAGGAGTTAACTGCCTTCCAAAGCCACCTGTGAGCATTACTTTGGGTTGTTGGGGGGTTTTGCTCATATTATGGCTTGAATACAGCAATGGTGAATGTTTTAGAGTCTCTACACTGGAATACATTCCTNTATGAACAAAAAAAGAGAAACCACCGACAGAGTCGGAATACAACCTGGCACCCTGTCAGTCAGGGTGCTGGTAGCAGTCTAGACGAAGTGGTCTTGTTGAAGTGGTGATCCTGAAGAGAAGGTCTGGTCTCCGCCTGAAGATCCAGTAGTAGCTCTTGTCCTCTGGAAATCCAGCAGGTCAAGGCCCCGTGGTGTTTGAAAGCTCAGCTTATATCCAGGATGGAATGCTTGGCTCCTCCCTCTGGGCAGAGCATCTCACAATGGGATAATGTGTGAGACTGGATGGCCCATTAACAGAAGATATCCCCTAAAGGGAGGATGGGTCACGGGAGAGATAAGGAACCCTGCCCCACCTGGTTTCAACAGCTGGCCCATTAACAGAAGATAGTCCAGAGGGAGGAGGCAAAGAACACCACCCCACCTGGTTTCAACAGTTCATGAAGATGGTAATAGAATACAATGCAACCCAGGACACTCAGTTACTGAACAAAAAAGATGAGGTTGAAAAGCAGTTGACTTCGTGTAGTGTGTGCTCTTTCTTCACAACTTTTTTGCAGTGTAGGATTCCTACCCATGCAAGATTTGGTCCACATCTTTTCTATCACAGTGCTAGTGGAAATCTCAGGGATTTGTTGCTGAATTCCTGGGCTGAGATTTTTGCCTTTTTAATTTGTGTTAAGCTACTTTTTCTAGTCTGAAAAGGCAAGAAAAGCTCCCATTTGTCTCATTAAACACAGTTTTTACTTATATATTGAGAATAGAAACCAGCACAAATTACGTTGAGGAAATGACCATTGAGTTACATCATTTTTCTGTTGGAGAGTTTGCTGTCGAGTGGTTTTGGTTGCTTAAAAACAGGAGATCACAAAATAATTCTGTCAAGGTATTCTGCCATTGCTTGTGTAGGTTTTTTTCCCCTGTTTTACAAGAACAAAGCAGTTAACAGATGAAAGGATTCCTCAAAGTATTTTTGTACTTTTTATTCCTGCAAGTAGAATGTAAGTTATATGCCCCGAATGGTCTTTGTTGCTCTCTTAGGCTTAATATTACCAGTATGTTGTCCCATAGTCAAGATTTAGTCCAATGAAAGGTACATAATATTTGAGTTTATCACATATCCTAGTTTAGACATGCTTGTATATAGAGTGATTCTTGTATCTGAGTTCCAGGTGTGATGAGTTTTGCATCAGGTTGTAAGTAAGTAGATAAGAAAGCCAACATTTTTTGCACAATTACTGGTTTTTCGGCTGCCTGGGAGTGCTCGTTTACCCACACAGGTGTGCTTCTCTCCTGGAGGTTTAGTTTAAGAATGGCAAGTCAGTGTATCGTCGTGACCCCGCCTGATAGAAAAGGCTGGTGGGCTAAGGAGGGAGGGGAGAGTATTTCTACCTCTTCTAATGCTGACAAGTATAATTTCCAATATTACCACTGTGGGCACGGTGACCTGAAACTTGTTGGGAGATGATGTCAGGGAAACAAGCTGTGCTTTGACCTCCTCCAGAACTCTCTGGGCACAGTCAGTTGTTGCCTAAGCTCTTTAGCAGAGGCACCCTGACATTTCCGTTTTCTCTGGTGCTTGTGTTTTAGCTGGTTTTTTTCCACTCAAATGTAAAACTTTAGCTCAGCTGTTTCAGAATTTGCTGCCTAAAAGTGTTGCAGGTTGGGGCCCAGTTGGTCACTGTCAATAGTTGGAGGTGATTAAGAAGGTGAGGAGTTAACCCAGCAGCCTTGCAGGGCCCCACAGGCAGAGGCTCTGGGGAGCATTTCTCTGTGGCTGCTGGATGTGCTCAGAGAGTTTCAGCCTCATAAGGGTTGCAATAAATGTCAGCTGGGGGTATTTCAATCAACCTATGCTTATTTGGAGTACAAAGTTATTGCTCTGTCACGTACAAGACACGTGGATACAGAATGATGACATGTGTTGGTTTCCAGGTGGAAAACTTGAGTTTGTGTTAAGTCTGTCTGGTTTATCTCCCCCAGCTAAAACACTTGACAAATGGGTTGTGCCATCTGCCAGACATGACCACATTAAGTCTATTTGTTTTATGAACACTCGATGCAATTTTAAGATTCTAAGAAAATGTCTCCAAAAGATATCATATGAAAATCGATAGTTCTTTTCTATGTCATCTTGTTTATGAGCTAGAAGCAGAAAGAGGGTTCACTGGAGCAGGGCTGAGATCAATAGCTCTGAATTTTAATTGGACCTTCTTTAACTATTGAGTTCTGTCTTCTTTTAACTCTGTAAGAGTAAAATAAAAAACCCATCATCAACAGGTGCCTTTTACATCCTCCAGTCTCACTGGAGCCACTTGTGGACTATCTTAAACAGAAAGTGGAAAGAAGGGAATTGAAGAGTAACGTGATTCTTACTACTGTCATGTAATTTCACTTAAAATAACCTTTCTGTCATTTTTGTCTCATATTTAAGCTTGTTTAGTATATTCCTCTTTTCACTGTTACTTTCTTTGTACATTGTCCTCGTTTCCAGTCTGAGATTTTCCTCAAATTTTTTCCTCCTGCTTGACATGTGCATACTTGGTGTCACCTTTCTCTACAATATAATTCCCATGGATGCAGTGAGTTAATAAGAACACCTTGTTCATGGACTCTCCATGGAATGTGGGGATAAGAAAAAATTATACCCATATTTCCTCATAAAGAAACAGTTGGCTCTTTTCAAACTTGAATTTATCCTTTTCTTACTGTGATTGCAAATGACAACAGCCAAAATGAGTTTGTGTTTCATTTTTCAACCACCCGTATCAGAAAGCTCTTCTGAGATGCTCTGAGTGACATTCCCATGTCCTTTTGGTTCCATCCTCTCTAAATGTGCAGAGCTGGATAAGTATCTTCTTCCAGAGGCCTTACCGGGATCATTGCTGCTGTGGCTTCTGCTTCACAGTCTGTGTTTCAAGTCCAGTAGAATGTCATGTGTGTATTGCCCTCCTCCTCCCAAAGCCTCTGGAGGAAGGGATTCTCCCTGCTCCCTCATGTGAGTGTGAATGGCAGCGACACCCTGGGCAGCACATAAAGCCTCTCCAGGATCGCTTTGATCAGCCAAAGGTCCCACCACCTGTGCTGACTGTGCTTGGATTTTTATCAGCTGTGAACTGGTGGTAAGGGGTGTGTTTATTCTTTCCTTTGCCTGCACTCCTGGAACCACACCTAATCTAAAGTCACCATTCCCCAGAAGTTTACTCTAAGAGGAATAATGTAGAGTTGTCTGCTCTGTCTATAAGCTGCAGATTTCCACTGAAGAGACAGTTCTACCCACTGACATCATTTTTATTAACACAGCTGATGCCAGGTTGCATTTTTACAGTGTCTGCTAAATAACAGGCAGATCTCTGCTCCTTTGAGGACTGGCTCTGAAGTCGTGATGGGATTATCAGAGCGATTGGTTTTTTTTTTGGTGTGTGGTTTTATGAGTTTGGTTGTGAGGTGGAACTGTTCCTGCTGTTTGAGGTGATTTTTCAGAAGAAATGCTGAATACTGGCTTTCTTCTGTAGCTTTTAAAAATCCACAAAAGTGTTACTTTAGTGACTTGAGTGGTATTTTTCCCAATGTATGAGAGACTCCTGTGAAAAGGAGAGATTCTGTTTCCTATCTAATGAGGACAGATTGCAGCTATAGGCAGTGTTTTATGACTACATGGAATTTTTTATTTGCATTGAATACACAACTGGTGACATTTTATGCTGTTATTGTAAAAGAGACAATACAGAAATTACAGCCTGGGAAGGGGGGCCTGTCGTGGCTCCTGTTTTCTGTCCTGCTCCAGAAGATGCTGTAGAACTGATAGAGGCTTGGTGGTAAAACAGATGGATTTGGGGACACCAAAAATGCAGTGCAGCTCATTGTGACAGCTTTTCAAGTCACGATCCAAAATGTCTGTGGTGCCACTGTTGAGTCCTTTTACAGCTCAAGTAGCACTTTGATTCCACAGCCATGTCCTGACCCGTGCCAGCCATCACAGGCCCCGTGCTTTGATGGAAACTGGGGCAAATCAGTATCTTTACACTGGCTAAGCTGCTTTGCCAAATGAGTTGGAGCCTGGACACAGCTCTGGTTCAGGATGCTTGAATTCAGCTACTTGGGCCTGTTTATGGGAGTGTGCAGCCAAATTACAGATAGTCCAGTTCAGTATTTCTGAATTTGTAATTAAACTGTATTGAACTGTATTGGCACAAACTGAGCTATCCTTAGACTGTGGCAACTGTGGCTTATTTTTACTGTGTGTGGGTTGGGGTTTTTTTCTGTTTTTTTTTAATTCTCTTCCCCCCCCCCCATTTTTTTCTTTATTTTTTTTTCTTTTTCTTTTTTTTCCTTCTCTCTGAGGTATCCCCTAGTGAGGTCCTGGCTCTGGGGCTTCACTCAGCTGATGTGTCTACAGCTCTCCTGGACCAGAGCTGGCTTGGGCCAGTGCTGTGTAGGTGGCCAGAGGGGATCAGGTCTGCGCTCACCTGGCCTGTCCCCCAACTGCATGGCCAGGCCCTGAGTGGTGTCTGGAAGGTGCAGTTGTGATTTCAGGGCTTATGTGCAGAGTATTAATGGAAAAATGAGTATTGTACAGAGCCAGGGGTTTCCCTGAAGTGCTTGGGGGAAGCACAGTAGCTGCCCTGGGGAAAGGATGTACTTTGTTGGTTTGCTCGAACTTTTGATCAGCAATTGCTGAGGTCTGGAACGTGTGTTTGAATGCATGAAAAAGGCATACTTTTCATTCTTAATTATAATTTTACCAAGAAACTTAGAGTATATATTTTAAAAACTTTGTCCCCTGGCAGTTCTTTAAAATGTGCATGAAATATTTTTATTATTTTTAGATCTCTTTGCAACTCATATCTAATCTTCCATCTACTATGAGTTCAAGACTACTTTTGGCATGACTGCTTTTCAATTCAAGGCATCTCATAGACTCTACAATTCAGATTATTTTTCACAGGATGTATTTATCAAGTTTCAGGCCAGAGGCTTTCAGACTTACAAGCCTCTTAAAGGGGGGAAAGTGCTGACATAGCCTTAAATTGTGGTATGGCAAATGTTACACTATAATTACCTTTATCTATCACCAAGCCCCTTTTCAGAGGCCTGGCTGTGTGCCGTGGGCCTCTTGATGGAATGCTCCATTACACTGAGATTTTTCATGGGGAAAAAACTCTAAAGCAAACCATGATAAAGTACTTTTATAAGAGCAGATGTAGAGGCAGTGACAGGGTGGTGAGGAGAAGAGAGATGGCGCTGAGCTGCGGGAGGAAATACTCTGCAGCATTAGTGGTAGATCTGTATTAGAAAGAGGACAAAATAATTTTTTTCCTCCCCCCGTGTGTCAGCCACATCACTACTTGTCCTCCAGACGCTTTGACAAACCAACGTTTAGCATAAGCTGTGGAATTTAAGCAAATAGCATGTGCATTTTTACCGTGCTCTGGAGTATTGGACAAAGATGTACAAGCTGGCAGACACCGGGCTGGCTGCAGAGTGGAGAGCAATACAACACTGTCACGGTGCCACTGCTCCTGAGCTACTGCACCTGGCAGGAGAGGGCTCGGGAGGTTTGTGATGGTTTCAGGACTGATCTGGAGTTCGTGTCCTGTGTTGTGTCCTCGGGCGTGTGCTTGCTTGATCGCCCCGTCAGCTGGCCCACGCTCTCTGAATCGTGGGCTTGGTGTGGCAGCTTCATCTCCTTGAAACAAAGGTAGAGCAAAGGAAGCACTAAATTGAAAAAGGTTGGGAAAGGTGAAATTCAGACCACGAACAAGGGGAGAGATGCTTTTGTAATGCAGAGCTTTCAGGTACATGAAGAGAGGCCCAGCACTACAGCAGGTTTGTACTGGATCACAGATGGAATCATCTCACGAGCTGGAATGTAACAACACCCCTGGTGGGTGTCTGGGGTTTATATTAATTGTGGAAAACTACTACTCACGTAAAGCACAAATACAAGGAATGCTTAGGGACAACACTGAAAACCTATTTTAGAAGCTCTGTGTGTGTATTTTATAGATACACAGGCTTTTTGATTAAGTAAAATATTTGTACTTACTTACTACTTGTCTGCACTGTGGTAGGGTTGCTGGCTGCTGTTTAATTGGGAAGGCCATGGTGCATCCATTACTGGAATGCAGCCATGATTAATGCTCTCTGAGGTGTACAGGAACATTTCCTGTGCAGGGCCTGTGTAAATAGGTGGAGAAGGGAAAGAAGAATTTGTGTATTGGAGGATATTAACATTCTGGGTCCAGGTGGCTACCGAGGTAAATTAAATTCCCATAGACAGCTAAAGCGAAATGTTTTTCTGTTCTTAGGTCACTAGAGCAAGTGTAGAGTATCAGATTGATTAATTTCTGTTTGAGCATCTTTACATTTCTGTTCAGTGTTTTGTTTTGGTGGCTAACAAAATTCAGTCTCTTTTAATACAGTTCTGTTTTCTTCAGGGTGTATCATAGCAGGCTCTTAGAAAAGAGTGACATAAGCATGTTAGAATTGCATCTCTTGCTCTGCATGCTCAGCCATTTATCTCACCACAGACAATGTGAAATATTCCAGACATGATGTTTGAGTTATTCTTCAGTAGAAACGGATGAAGACCAGTGCATTGAGAGTTGTGAAAATGGTTTCTAGTCCATTATGCTGTGACAAAGCAGTGAATGTACTGTATATTGTTAAAGATACACAAGAGAAGCTTAATTTAGGCAGGAACAAAACAAATTCAGTGCTTTGTTGCGATGGGAGTCAGTTGCAGGGGAGTAGTTTGTGTACTGGAGTGGGGGCCCTCTTTCCGTGCAGAGCAGCTCTGTCCAAGAGACGCTGTGCAGTCCCACGGCTTGGACACTGAGCTAAGCAGAGCATGGAGAGAGGCATCTGGGGGAAGGCAGGGGGGTGCTGGCCAGGGCACAGTTTGCACTTGAGCTTTTTGGTAGAATGGAAAGGAATTGAAGGGACTTGAAATACAATAGGAACCAGCCATTCTGGCTTAGGGTGCTCCTTGTGGGAGCTCCAACAGGTCCCCTTGAGGAGAGGTGGTGAGTGTTGGGAATGGAGGAGGAGGAGGTGGGTTTGCTCTGAGGTGCTCTCTGCCCCCAGCAAACATGGGTGGTTTGTCCACAACAGGACCCTGTTAAAGGAAAAGAACAAACAAAAACCCCCCACACCTTCAGTTTGAACACGCTGCATGTTGAATCTGCTGCAGCTGGAATGTGGAATGGGGATGACATCACAAACTGCCCTCATCCATATTGAACACGAGCACTCTGGCCTTTCTCCTGGAAGGAGGGGAAACTTAAAGGGTAGCAGCTTGCGATTTGCACATCCCATTGCGTGGTTTGCTTGAAAGATAAGAGCCTTATCAAATTTCTGCAGCAATCAGTTAGTGGTTATGTGCTAAACCCCATAAATTATAATTCTGTTGGTTTAACCTTCAAGCATCTGTAGTAATTCTGCAAGAACTTAACTACTGCACCTCACACAAATTAGGTTCAGCATTCTGCAGACTGAGGCTCAGAGGCATGTTGTGAGCTGAATTCTGGTTCTGTGAATATTAATAGACTAGAATGATAAATTTTCTATTTTAATTATGACCCTGTGTGTGGTGGGTATAACATTTATTTCTGAAAACGTTACTGATTGTTACCCTGAAGGAGACCAGATATTCTCAGGGAAGATAGAAATAAGTCTTCAAAAAACATTTGTGCTCTGGGAGGGGGAATCCCAGGAACTTATTTTAATTTTTTTCTTTCTTTTTCCTCCCGTTTTTTTGTTTGGTTTTGGGTTCTTTGTATATAACATAAGGAGGCTGTGTCAGGAATGTAACTGACAAAGGACCATCGTATTCACCCCTAACCATTTCTTTACAATTTTGGTTGTATCACAAACTGACTTCTACACAGAAACTGCAGTTCACAAAAACGTTGTGCAGTGTGAAGTCTTAAACTGATCTATAGTCCAGCTTGGCCTGTGCATTAATGGAGTAACTAGAGCTCTTCCACAACAGAATCTAGGATTTTGCTCTTAAGGAATTGGGAGCTACTATGTGAATGAGTGTGAACCTATGAGTAGGTTGTCCAGCTGCTATCCCAGAGGATGGGTGTTCTGGGAAAGGGTGCAGAAAGAAGGCTTTTCCATGGCAGTAATGGGTGAGTGCCTGGCCCTGTGCTGTGGAACACGGCCCTGGCTGCAGGCCACCCCTTCAGCCTGTGCCTGGCTCAGCAGGGCAGGCTTGCTCAGAGAATCACTTCTGCATGCTGGTTTAAGAATTGTTTTTAAATACAGCATCCCAGAAACATTGATTTGCCCATAGTTCTTGCCTTCTGCTCCTCAGGGTGAATTTGGAAAAGTATTTTCTTTGACATGAGAAAATAATGTCACTATGAGCACATTCAATATTTTATTATACTTCTGTAGTCTTTGGAAGAAACAATAGGATCCAGTGGGGATGTGCCTTGGTTTGTTCATATGAACCTAAAATGAGAGTTTCAGTAGACCCTACTCTGCTTTTGGCTTTTCTTCTGCTAGTAAAATGGGAAGTTGGCTTCTGCTTTAGGAATATTAAATGAAAAATGCTATCTAAGAAGCTGTATATAAAAAGACTGATTTCTCATCTGTAGATCCTGTTGAAAGTTTAAAAGATTTTTTTTTCCCTCAAAGCACTTGGCTCTATTTTAATATTGCTTTACTGTTTGTTTAAAATGCTGTGGATTTCTAAATATGTGCAAACATACACATCACTGTGCGAAGGTGAGAAACATTCGGTATGTTTAAAGCGTTGGAAATTTGTGACTGATATTTATTTAATAAGAAATAGCAAGGCAACTGAGATCTGTCGGGCACATCTGTAACTTTTAGAAACAGAAGTCCTAGGAGTTGTATCTGACACCTTGGAATGCTCTGGAAAATGTTGATGTGCTTGAACACATTGCCAATGTTTGTCTTAAAGCAAACTTGAGTGTAGGGAGATTCAGGTGTTCTTTCCCTGTGCCAGAAGTCTCTCTGTGCTGCAGGCTGTGGCTGAGAGCGACACAAGACCAAGAGCTGAACTTCAGGTCTGGCCCTGAAGAATCAGCAGTGGAAGAAGCCAAGTGAGGTTCTCACACTTCTTACCTGTTAAAATAATGCAACTGTTCAAATATGATTCCCTTTCTCCTCCCAGGATGCAGATTGGTATATTTTTATCTTCACTTTCTAAAAAGGGTGGGATAATACGATGCAGTTGGTATCTCATTCTCCCTTTTTATGTGGGGGAAAATGCAAGGAATCACTGACTGTGCATTGTTTGGCCTTACACAGTTTCTTCCGCAGAGCTCTGGGAGTTGGTGTGGAGATTAGGTCTTGCTAGGAATTAACCGAGTATCTATTTGTTGAGGGAATATAGTTTGTTTTCCTTTGCACTCAAACTCCAAATCCATTTATAATAAGAATGAGTATATATTTAGTTCTGTTTACATGCATTAGCTGCTTTACTCTCAATAGGCATTAAAAAAAGATAACATCACAGTTGTCACTCTATAAAGACTTTAGTCTCTCAACAGGGCAAACATCAAACAAAAGGCATATTAACATGAGCAAAATTTTGGGAGCCTTCCACAAGCATTTATATTTAAAATATTTATTTGTGGCAAGATGGAGACTTCTGGAGTGACCAGAAATGATAGTTTTTACTTTGACCTCAAGTAAGTTGTTGTGGTTCTGTATTTCCATTGCCTGCTTTCACGTGAGGGTTTTTACTGACTTATTTGTAACTGACATCTTAGTTTTTGGTTTTGTTTGTGTGCTTTTTGGGAGGCAGGAGATGGCGGGTTTTTTGTTTTTTGAATTTAATACCAGTCCTCTGGCATATGCCAATTTATTCCTCATTCGTGATGCCAAGGAGAGGAGAATGGAGCAGGAGAGCATTTGTCAGCTGTGCTTTGAAAAGCCATCATATCCTGATAGCATCTCTGGGTAGCAGGGCAATTTCCACAGCTGGACTCACTGATGGGAAAGCTGACTGAGGAGCGTTGCTGTGCTCACGGAACTGTGTGTGCAGGGAATGAAGCAGCCAGAAAGCAAATGGCCCAGCTCTAACAGCTTTATTGCCAGCAAATATGAGCTACCTCCCGTGCATCCCGGCCAGAGCGCGGCATGCGCGGCAAAGCGCCTCTGGCGCGTGTGGTGTAAACGCTCAGCAGTGGCTGCTCCTCGTGCCACAGCCGGACAGGATCTGTCCTCTGGGCAGCCGTGGGATGTGCTGGGACAGCGGGAGCCAAGGGAGCGGGGCTGCAGGTCCCTGCCAGGGAAAGGCCTTTGTGTTCTCTGTGGGGAGCTGCTGCCAACACTCTCGGTGCAGTTGGGCTGGCTGTGTTTTCCAGCAGCCCCATCCACAGCCAAAGGCTTCACTGCAGGTTGATGCTCAGTTAATGCTGCTCCGCAGATAAGAATTCTTCAGTGCCCAACTTTGCTACTTCATATTGTTGAAATGACCAATATGTGTTCAGTGATCAGGCTGACTGCTTTTTGTGCTAGGAATAACGCTGGCAGCTCTGGCTTTAGAGGTTGTGGCTCATGCTGGGTGTGTGCAGCAGAGCAGCCCAGATAATTTAATGCAGCAGCAGTTTGACCCGTGCCCTTCTCCATCTTCCTGTTGTCGTGCTTTATGCTGGTGATCATTAGATAGGCTGTCAGAGCAGAATTTGTACTTAATCCTGATTACAAGTACTATTAACAAAGAAACCCCAAATCCATGGAGAGATTAAAGCAGATTTTCACAACTGCTGTTATTTCTGGATGTTGGTGAGTGTTGTGGGGGCTGACTTGGGCTGGTGTAGGTGACACAGCTGACACCAGCTGAAGCAGTACCTATGCCATGTGTTTGAGAATTCAGCGTGGGGTGATTGCGGTACTCTGCTGGCAGCAAGATCTCACACAGATCAATAGAGCTGCTTGACTTTTCCATCTCTATTTGTGATCAGTAGGATGTTACCTGTGCTGTTTTGACTTTGGCAAATGATCAGCCACTAATTCTTCTGTTTTCTATCCTTTAAAACCAATTGTTGCGTTAATCAAACAGGACTGATTTGGAGCAGAATTATACTAATATGGGTTCCTTCCAGAAGCATGAGATGGGTTAAACTGAAATGCTTCTACAGTTAATAAAACAAAAGCCTTTGTTTAATCCAAGTGTTGCACATCCTTGGTTTAGAGAAGACAAAGGCTAAGCCGGTTTTGTGCTGGGTGGACTTTTTTGGTTGATTTGGGGGGTTTGTTTTAGTTTAAGATAGGTGGTCAAAAAGGTAGTGGCTTCCTAGGAAAGAGAAATGGCAATGCAGATAAAAGAACTGAATTGAGAAGTGTTTTTTCAGTGAAGCTAGAGGGGGAAAAAGGCAGGAGAACAGCATCTGTGAAGTGCTCAGGTCACTGAGGGCTAAATAAGTAAATTCCAGCAGGCTGGGTTTTGAATGTCATGTCTGAAATTCAGCTGTTTGGGGTAGAGAGGGACCTATGGGCTCCCAAGCAGAGCTGGTGGGGAAGGTTGTGGGGTTGGCCTCTGTCCCTGCAAGGGGAAGGGCAGGAGTTGAGTCCCTGCAGCTCTGGTACCCTCATTTTAAGGGCAATTTCACCACTGGGGCTTGTGAAAGAGGGGGTTGCCTGCTCTGGTGGGGATGTTACTGTCTTGAGGCTTGGCATAAAATTATGGAGGTTTATACTTTGAGGTTGTTTGGGGCTTTTTTATTACTCTGTTGGTTTTCTATGTGGGCTTTTTTGTTTGTTTGTTTTGTCTCTTCCTTGCTACTTTGGGTTCTGCTGGGATGGGGCTGTGGTCATGTTTCCTTTTAGCTGCTGGAGAGTGCTTACTCCAGAGCAAGGCCCGTATCCCTGTTAAACTTTAAAAGGTCTCCTGCAATGGTTTTGCCTAAAGGAGCTGAGAATGGAATCAGGGTTTCTGCTCTCCAATCCAGCTGAGAGACCCTGTGGTGCAGCCAGGACTGGAGGGTGCTGGAGGCCCAGGAGGTGAGTGAGCAGTAGCAAGGTCTGGCACTAACCTGGGGAAAATGGCAGCTGAGGGATCCTGGCATCTTTGGTAACACCTCCTGCTTCCTAGGGATTATTTCTAAAGCTGCAGCGGTGAAATAAGAGGTAAAATATGCACTGAAACTTGCTCTGTCTGCAAATGAAACCTGAAATGGAGAAACTGCAGTTTGGAGGTCAACATAAACTAATGAACAAGATCTTGAAAGGCTTTTGCGTTTAAGTAAGGTGGCTAATTGTGAGGTTTGGTTTTTTTGGGGGTGTTAGTTTGGTGATGGCTGTTGGGTTCGATGGTTTGTGTTTCTGTTGTTGTTTTTCTAAGTGTCCATCTGAAGTTTGGTGTCTTGCACTGGAGCTACCAGGAAGGCCTGGGCATGAAGCTCTGCATTTTCCCGGGTTCTTGAAGTCCTTGGGCTGCCTGCAGCTCAGACCTTGTCTGCCAGGAGAGATGTCAGGGAAAGAACCAATAGATGCTGCAGTCTGGATAAAAGAGTGAACTTGGAATGTATTGTTGAGTGCAATAAGGTTATGAGAACATTTTAAATAATGACTAAAAGTGCTCTTGCAAAATCAGTCTTAGATTTTAGAGTATTTGATCTCAATCATCTTAGCAGTGCAGCAAATGCTATAAGAGTTTCGTATTATAGGTGTAAGGAAAATGGAGACAATCAGTTGCCTGGAGTGGTACTTACATCCAGCAGGCAGTAAATACGTTGTAGAATTGGATTTAGACAAATGGAAGCACGGGCCGTGTCAATATGTTAATGCTTTTTATACATGTAAATTAAAAGTCACTCTTCTGCTCAAAAAAAGGTAAAGGAGGTGGATGGACGCTATCCGTTCTGCTAAATGCTCTTCAAAATGTTCAGGTTTCTCTGTTGATGGAAGCCTTAATTTGATTTACTGCTTTAAGCAAAGCACCTGTAGAATAATCCCTATATTTTTGTAAGCTCTGTTATCTATTTACCATACCTATAGTGATTTGTTATACTAATTTGTTGAGCAGCATAAATAAAAGGAGCAGGAAGAGGCTACCATTAGAAAAAAAATGTAAAAAGTGCCTGTCTGTAAAGCTCAAACTAACTCTGGGCTGCATCAGCTGTGAGCTCTAGGAATGGCTGTCAGACAATAACCTGCAGGAACAAACAAGGGGGAGGAGAGGGAAGTAGCAGAAAGATGGGAACAAATAGAGGAACGACTTAGGAAAACACTCCGTATTCTCCCGAGGAGTGCCCTGGTGTGTTCCTCTGAGCCCAGGATGATAGAATGGGCTCTGTCTCGTAGCTGGTGTAGCAACTGTGTGGCTTTTCCTGCCCATCATTTGCACGTGTATGTGTTACTAACATCCGTGTACAATTCCAGATTCTGGAATGGGCTTTGAACTCCTGTCAGCAAAGCCCACAGAGCACAGAAGCGCTGCGTGTGTGAAATTCCATGCCTTAATGTAGTCTTTTGTTTGGATAGCTCTGAGGAGAGATGAAGGAAAGCAGCAGAGAACAAGCAGATGGATTGCCAGAATTCTGAAAGGCAGAAAGTAAAAGCAGGATCAGAGGTTTGCAGGAAGGGAAAGACCTTCAAAGATCCCAACACAGAAATGTTAATGATGCTTTCTGGAAGGCCTGGGGGATGCAGCTGACAGTTTCATAACACAGACTAGAACAGGGAAGAAGCATTGTGCTTAATAGGGCTGACTTTCCATACCCCCTGGGAAGGAAGGACCTTCCTTTTCTAATCAGGTCTCAAGCCTAAACAAAGCCAAGGAGAATGATTTCTCTGAAGTTGCATGGTCCAAGCTGCTCTTCCTCTCCTGCAGTCCCCCAGAGTGGAGAGCTGTCAAGTGCTTGGCCAGCTGCCTCTGTCACTGGCTGCTGCTACGGCACTGATGGGAGAGCTCATTGCTGCTCTTACTCACTGAGTCCAGCTTTTGCTACCTCAGGGGTATTTTTAGCATTCTTCTGCCTTTTAATTCCTTTAAAATACTTGGATGGCTCTAGATCTAGTCTCTGCTCTCAATATTGTCATCTGACATCACTTTTTTCCCCCTTGTGTATGTTAATGGAAACTTAACTTAATTAGGAGCCCAACAATTCCAAATATGTGTTGTACCCAGGGAATTCTTCTTGCAGAGTGTGGTTTTCCCACACCATTTTTTTTAGGTGCAACTGTTTGATTATGCAACCAATTAGAGTACCAAAGGCTGTATGCTTTGTTGTATATTTAGTAAAGTTATTCATTAAATTGTTTCAAATAGAGAAGTTCCCTGGGTTTACTGGATCTTTGTTTCTGCTTTCATTCATGGATTGGTGATTGGAGAAGTCCTCTAAACCCTGGAGGGCAGTTAGGACCTGGTTAAAACCCCTGATTTTTCTTTTTAGTAGGCTGGACCAAGGGAAGTTTTCCTTGCTTTTTTTTTTTTTTTCCTAATAACTGCAGTGAATGAGTTAGTGTTGAAGTTTGATCTATTCTGTGTTTATCTATACTTAATGTTGTTCAAGGGATTTATTTAAAAGTAAGAATAAACATTCTACTGAACTGTGGAGAGACTTACAGAAGTAGTTTTGTTTATATACAGTCTCCAGCTGGAACTGCAAACATAAGCAATAGTTTAATATCTTGCAGGCCATCTGGGAATGGGATTTGTTTAAGAGGAAAGCACAGCACCATAGATCACACATTATGTATTTCTCTACGTATTGAACGTCTTTGCCAAATACTCTTCTTGTCTCTTGTCTGTGCCTCCTGCAGAGAGAAGCAGCTGCAGTCCTAAAGTGACCATTTGCTCACCATTTTAGAGGCACATCTCTTCTTTCTGTTTTTCTCTTATTTCCCTCCTGAAAAGCTGGAAGCCTAATGGAGGCTTTTAGAAAAGCTGACAGCCTCTTGCAGTCCTTCCTGTTGGTGGTTTTGTCATATCTCCCTCCCACACCCCCAAAGCTGAGAAATACCACAGTTCAGTTGTGAAGTATCAGCATTGCCGGTACAGACATTGCATTTATTTCTACATAGGCATAAGAATACTCATTGCAATTCATTATTGTGTTCCTGATCACTGCCTCTCAAAAGCTCAGTATGGCTGCATTTTACTCAGTCTCCTTGATGTGGTGCATTACAGTGAGCTGACATTTGCAGAACTCATTTAAAATACATCTTCCTGGGTGTTAAAGTAACTGATGATTTATACTGTGAAATGGCTTAGCTGCTTTTTCACTATATATCTGCTGAGGGGGAAGAAGTTAATTTCTGTGATCTAGATCAATTTAGGAATTAAAAAGAAAATCTGAGCTTTTGACTTAAAATAGTAAAATGACTTGGATTGAAAAAAGAAGGGCACTGGGGTTGAATGTGGGTAGGAAGGGGAGATCTAGAATTATACTGGTGGACAGCACATAACTGCTCCCCCCCTTCCAGTGCAGTTCGTGCTTCCTGACAGATTGAAAAAGTGAAATTAAACCTACCTGTCTGCATTGTGTTGTTTGATTTCTTTAGCAGGTGTTGGATGGGAACAGTGCCCTAGAAGGTGCCTCTTAAGGGAAACTCCTCAGCAAATGTCCTTAAAGTGCTCTGCAGAGAGAGCAAAGCTGTCTCAGGGTTTGTCAGCGCAGTAACTGAGAAGCTCACAAAGCCAATGTCAAGTTCCAATGCTCAGCAGGCTTCAGCAGAGGTGGGGGTGTGTGTAACCTGTTCTGAAATGGGGGTGCAGAACCTGCACTTCTGTGTTCAGCTGGGACATGAGGAAAGCTGTGCATGCAAAAAAGCCCACTTTGCTAGGAAACCTTCGGGGGCAGGGGGAGAGAGAGGGAGGTGAAATCTGAGTGCAACCGTAAATCCCGTAATGACACTGGAAGTTTGTGTTCATATCCATTCGGCTTTCTCCAAATTAAATAAAATCATGCTAATGCCTCTCATATCCAGTTTTAAAATGCAACAGCTGGTTCACGTTGATCAGGTGCTATATATGTGAATTTGGGTTTTTTAGTGTGCATGGAGAAATGGTGCTTTGTATTTGAAGTACTTTACAGCACAGAGCATTGTGCAATATTGGTGAAATTCTGTCTTAAGTGAAATATATATTTTCTTAGCTTTTTATTCTACCTTTTGAAGGGAGGCCATTTGATTCTAATTAGCTTCCAGCTAATTAGACAGCTTTCAGCTAAGACTGTTCTAGTTTATTTAAACAAATTCTAAAATCACATTTTGATGAACTTTTTTCCTCCAGATAAATATTTAGAATGTACAAATAGATGACAGTACTTGATATAGACCTTCTAACCCATGATGCTGTTTCGATTCAGTTCGGATTTCTTAAGCTTTGTTTCTAGAAATAGGACTCCACCACTTAACTGAATCCACTTGTGATTTGTAGCAATTCTTTGGTTTATGTTGTCAAGTACAAAAATGAAGAGGTAGGATTGCTTTATATCGGGGAGAGTTTTGTTTTCTCCCAGTGGCCTGTTTGTGCGACTCCTGACTAGAGAGAGGTAAGAGACAGGACAAGTGTTGTGACAAGGCAGGCGGGGATGTGCCCCCGTGGAGGGTGTTGTGTAGCAGTCCTGAGGAGCAAATTGCAGCCACTACCTTCCCTTGTGTCAAGAGGAGACATATTTTGAAAAGATTCTGTTGATGTATTAATATGGAAAAGAAGACAACTTTCTCCTTCTATATTTCTTCTGTTTTTTTTTTTTTTGTGATAAAAGAGGGAAAGGCAATGCACTGAATCTGAAAGGGAGACTACTTAATTCAATGGGAAGCTTGTTTTCTCTTTATTCCTGAGAATTAACCTGTGGAACCAGCTATGGCATGAAACTGAACCCAGGCTCAGAGCTAGTTAAGGAGACATCCCTGCTAACTGTATGGAAATACCAAGAGAATGTGACTGCATATGACAAACATCTGTATTTGTTTGTCACTACATTAACTGTTTACAAGGCAATCTTCCCCACAACGTGTTCCTGTACAAGTGTATTATGCACCTCTGAAAGTGGGGTGCACTGAGCCTGCCCTGAGGGAATTAATGCTTGTCCTGCCTCACTGAATATTTTTTTGTTGTTGTTTGTGAATATCTTTATCATTAGTACAGATGATTTACTCATAAGAGCAGATTCATAATCACTGCATCTCCTTTTTACAATACAGAAGATGAGTATATTTTGGGATTCTAGTTTGTTAAATAGTTAATATAGCCAGCTATGAAGAACAAGGTGCTATGAGCAAGCTGTTCTTTGCAGTGCAAGCTCAACATCTGTTGTTTGATCTCAAGGATACAAGAATTGGTGACTCCCAAAATATCCTTCATGAACAGGGTTTAGAAATGGTTATAGACAAAAGAAGGGGAAAAGTAAAATAACAGGTAATTTTAGTGAAGTAAAAGTAGAATTTAGGACTGTTATGGCTTTACATAACAGTAGGATCCAACTCATTTTCCAAAAATAATATGGTCATTACAATTTTTGCTTGACATCGTTGAAAATAATACCATTATGTATCACTGAGTAAAATTAATGCTTGATTAAAAAGCACTCCAAGCTGAAATCCTGAGCAGTTTGTTGTAACTGGAATCATCAAATCTCTGGATCACTACTGCCTTTTTTCATATTGTGTGGGGAGAATGCTTCTATTTTAAAATGATGGAACTGGGCAAAAGGAAATTTATGATCTGAACTTGCTGCAAATCATTTGTATTGATCTGTTTTGTTTCCATTCTGCTGAAGCTAATGGAAATCATTTGTCACCTGACTTTTCCCACTAGATTTGGAAAACCACCATACCATTTATCAGGCCAGTTGAAGGTCTGAGCCAGCGTGCTTATGTCTGCAATCACGAAGATGTATTTAACTTCCGGTAGGGGAAAAGCACCGGCTGAGAGTGTTGTTCTTATTCCAATACTGGCCCGAGTGCCCTGTCTGTATATTCATGGCAGTAATTATAACCCTGGCACATGACTTGTGTCGGGCCCTGTTTGTTTGTGGGTTTCTATTATAAGGTCAATAACAGGTCAGTGGGTCCTGTAAATCAACAGCTTGCTACTGCTTTGAACAAGTAGGTAGCCAGTAAAAACATCTCGATCCTGGTCTGTATTAAGAGCGGTGTGAGCTCCTCATCCTCTTTCTTCAGGAGAAGAAGGGGTAATGACCATCTCCTGTGTGTCCCTGCACATCCATTTCCAGTGCACGTCCTCTCCCTTCTGGCACAGTGGGAGTGTGGGAGAGCTGTGCACTGGCCACAGTGTCTCACCTGCCCCAGTCTGTGCTTGCACTTGTTATTCATATGGATGTGATTGGGATGGGAGGAACAGGCCTTAACTCCCCTGCAAAGCTAAATTCAGTCTGCTCTTTGCATCTCGAGATTTTTCTTTTTCAGGTTGGTGATCTTTTAGCTGTAGCAACCCCTTGGAATTCCCCCAGACATTTAAAACTGACTCTGTGATTTTCATATGGAGAAAATCTGGACTTGGATGACCAAAGGCTTGTCCTGGTCAGTGCAAATCCCTACACAACAGGACTGACAAATTCTCCTGCTGTTTTCCCCATTGCAGAGTCATGAGCAGGGATGTGGCAGCAAGAAGGAAAATTGTCTGGCTTTCATGATGTTGATTAAAACAGTCTGAACGTACTGTGATGAAAGAGTATTGAAACAAGCTGTGAAACCTACAAAATAATTCAATTCACATTTTATAACACAAGTTAAACCATAGTTCAGTTAATTTTAAAGCCAGGCCTAAACAATTTTCTTTTTAAATCCATCTTTTGCAATTCATTATAGGCAAAAGCCTTAGTTACTTGTCTGGCTGTCTGATCTGTGAGGTCAGGAATTCACAGCTTTACACACTGTATGAAATATGGCAATAATTTAAAGAGCATCTTAAAATGGTTCTGTAGGTGCCCAGTTGTTTGCCTTGGAAAATGAGAAAAAGGTTTCTGATGTTCAGTTTGAAACTCCTATGCATTTCACATTTTAAAATGTCCTAAACTTCTGTTATTTTAAAATAATAAAACAGTTAAAAGTATAACATTTTTTATTAAAATCATATAAACTGAGTCATCATCAGTCTAATGAAGGTTTGCAAAAGTGTTTGTTATAAACAACCCGAGTTTTAGGGCTCGTTTGCTGTGCAAGCATTCAACATTGCTCATGTTCAGTGACGAGGGCAGTGAATGGGAGCGAGAGCTCTAATGCAGGTGTCCAAGTGCAGGACCTGGCTTAGCAGCTAGGTCTCGGCTCTTCCTTGGGGCTTTCATCTTGTATTCTGTTAATTTCTAAAACTCTTCACAAATCCAGCAGTTACACTAGCAACACTGAATTAGCAAAAGGTATCCTGCCAAAAAAGAAGGATCAGGAAAAAGTAGAAAATAACTTTCAAAGCAGGAGTTTGTTTTCTCGGTGGAAATAAATGTGCTTCAGCAATTGGGGGCTCCTTTTGTTATGTTCCATTTACAGTTTCATTGATTCAGAGAACTTCTTTTGCAATCCAATCTGTTCTGGCCCCTGTCCATGCATAGTTTCCATGATTTCCTCCAAATAGTTTAAGTTCCGATGTAAGCTTTCAGTATTATTTAATATGCAACTCACGGGTTGCATAGATTGTTTGTGAGGTTTACTGAGAGCCCACTTGGTTCTTCCTCACCAGCTCTGGTCCTAAAGAGCAGCAAACCCAAGGCATTCTTTTACATGTGCAAGATGCTCTTTTCTATCTCTGAATGCTGATCACATCCAGCTACTTAAGACTTTTTTTTGTTCTACTGCTGTAGTTGTAGTCAGTCACTCTGCTGTGATTTATCAACCAGGCTGTCACAGACGGCTTTGTACTGCTTAATTAAGGATAACTTCTGTCTATGGGATTTGATGTGCCTTCTTACCAGTATTTCAAAACCAAACAGTGCAAATCTTTTTATTCTCATGTGGGAGAAGTTCTCCAAAATGCAGTGTTCTGCATTTCCTCCCCCATGAGTCCCAAATCTTACATCCCTTTTATGTGAGAATGTGTGACTCGAAGCACAGGTCTGATGTAGAGACATTTTAAAGTTAAACAAGCTCTGCTCCTGAATGATGTCATTTGTTTCAGTCTGAACCTGCACCCAGACCCTAATTTACAATCGAGAAGCTTCCTCCAGAATCCCTTTCAAGAGAACAATTTTTCAAATCAGGTGACTAAATTTAGGCTTAGAAGTCTGTACTCGGGTATTTGAAAAGCTTGGAAGTGACAGATTGCTCTGAAGTTGGTATTGAGCTACAGTTTATAGAAAACTTGAAATATTCTAGTGAGATGGAAGAGACAAGGTTTAATTAGCATTGTAATGTGTGTAATTTTCACAGCTCGCTTTGTCTCTCCACCCCCCTTTCTGAAGCCAAATCAGGCAGTCTAGCTCTAGCTATATTTACTTCAGTCTTTTGCATTCTCTGCTTCACTGACTTTAAACAATGTCAGTTTGCAAGCAGTGAAGGGAAAACTCAGATATGGAAAGACTTATTATGGAATGCTGAAACACAGAGAATAACTCTTTGAGGGATTACGTGGAGCTCTGAGCAGGGAAATGAAGGCCCACGGATCTCTGAACTCTCTGTAACATCAGCAGTGACTGTGCACAGTCACGAGAGCCAGAACTCGAGGAAGTGTCCCTGCACGGCACTGAGCACCTCGGGCGAACACAGGAAGCTTTTGTCTGGCTTTCCCTGAGGTGGGCTGTGGCGTGGCACGGCGTGAGCGTGTGCTGTCCCTCGGCAGCCCGTGTGTCCCACGGGGCAGCGCCCCTCGGCAGGCACGGGAGCCATTCTTTGCTCTGCGCCATCGGGCCGATGGATCTGACCAGGGGAGCCTGCGTTCCCGTGGACGTGTTGCCTTGGCTTCCTGTCGTCTTCCCATTCCATCTGCTGGGTATGACAGAGGAAAATCCCTTCCTAGTTAAATTTATATACCCCCTCCTTGCCTCAGCTCGTCAAGGGTAGACATCATACATGACTGTGCTTTGAGATGTGCAGTTTGTCCACAGAGCACGCTGGCCCTCGCTCCTGGATTTTCTGAGGAGGGTGCAATGTTTGTTGTTCTGATCGCTCAGCCACGCTCTGCCCGCTCAGCTTGCGTGGGCAGGTACCTGTGCAAGCTGGAACAGCTGTGCCTCAGACAAATGGAGCTATGCAAATCCTCAACCTGATGAACACTGCCTAAAGATCTGTCCAGCAGGAAAGACAAAAACCACTTGGAAACGCAAATACTTGCTTCCAAGAGGAAACTGCTGTCAGAAAACAAGGTGCACGTGTACTTCAGTGGTGCTAAGTTAAAACAGAGGATTTCTTTTACAGCCTCCCTCCCCTCCCCCAGCCCACCTTTTCTTTTTTTTTAATGGGAATTCATAGAATGAGAACTGGAATTTTGTGTGTAAGGCAGACCCTAAGATACAACTACCTCCTGCTTTTCATTTTCACAGTGGTCGTGTTGTGCTTTTTCCTGACCTGATGTAGTACGTAGTGCATGATCCCAGTGTGTGATTGGTTTGTCTATTGCCCTGTAACACCAATTTTGAGAGGAACAGCCACGTTCCCTATATTTGATAGACAACTCCTGGTTATGTGGTGCTCGATTCTTTATAGTCATGAAATACTTGGAATCACTACGGCCATGGAATGGAACCCACACTCTCATCATGCTGTTGGTGCATGCATCATGAAGTAATATTCCTGCTTGTCTTTAGGGAGGCCAGGCAATTCGTGTATCTCTTCTGTATCGAGATTTTTAACAAAGAACTTACCCAAAATTTCACTTGGTAGAAGAAGAAACTCTTTGCTTGTAACAGAAAACTGTTTGATTGAAAGGAGAGATGAATTATTTGAAAACTTGTGGATCTTCCTGCGTTCTACTGGGTATGTTTATCTGTGGGTAGCTTAAGGGTTTGAAAATATCAAGAAGACTAAAGGGAAAATGAATGGCACATAGTTGAGGAAGGAAGAGATTCTTGCCTTGTGAATCAGGAATGAACTCCAGAGGGAGCAGAGGTATCCCATGGATACTGCAGCTGATAGACGTGAGATGCTTTTACTTTTGTGTTTGTAAGAACTACTGTTCATAGGCAAATGTTCAGGAATATTGTATGAAAAGTAAAGTTGAGCTCAGTGGGTGTGGGAGTGCTTGCTACCTTCCCCTGCTACATTACATTTTCCCAGAACAATCTAGAAAACATTGATTAAAATACATTAATAGTTAATACTACAATGCTCACTCTCTGTCAGATTTATCTTTCTCTTAGATGTCTGAGCCAGCTTTGGGAACAGTACAACTGGTTCCTGCCCTCCAGGTTACTGTTTATAATTACCTTCCACTCTATTGGTATTTCATTAAACAGGAGACCTACAAGAATTGTGATAAAAGCCTTATGGCTATACTGTGCAGTTTTGAAGTGCTTTCTTGCATTTGTATCTTGAAAATAGCAAGAGTTGTTGGGGATGGGAGCAGAGTCTCTCTGCTTACTGATGCTTGCAAGGAGGCCTCTTTCTTTTTTACTTTATTACAACCAAAAGAAACAAAAACCCCCAAACCAACAACACTAAGGTCCATGTATTATTCCCAGTTCTCAGTAACAATTTATATTGCATTAAAAACATTGCTATTCACCATTAACTGAAAATGACAAAAGTTAAAAATGTAGCTAGATTTAAGTATGTTTGATTAGAACATACTTAAAGGTATACATACAGCATTTTTTTTTTCATTTCCTCTCTTGATATCCAGTTACTTTAACATCAGATAACATACTCTTTATCTAGTTCAGTAAATGTGACATTGTACATCTGTTTGCGGGAATATTTAACTCCAAGTACAAATTTATAACTATTCGAAATTGTAATCAGATCCAAATTAAATTACTTCTCTCACTACATTTTAATTAAATATAATTATCTGTAGTTTTAAGGAAATACAGGGTTTCAGTAAGACAAAAGTTATATTTCTATTTTTTTCAGTCATAAATGGGAGTACTGCAGTGCTGTAGGTTTTTTTCTTGCTGGTGTTTTAGCTGGTAGACTAAACATGCCTTGACAGAATGACATTGCATGAATATTTCAGGTTTATAACCAGTTTATGTGGTCTGTATATTTTTTTGTACAATGCAGCCTTTTGCTTCTTTGCTTGTGTTGTGTACTGTAAAATAGGAATTAAGGGCACATCAGGACTTTTCCTGTACCTTGCTAGCTATGGGCTACAGTTGGTAGTATTTTATGTAAGGCACCATGGCTTTCTTTTTACTTCCTTGCCAGAGTGCCACTGTTGGTCTTGTAATTCCTGTTGTCCTTCCTGCCACCTTCTCTAAGTTTTGCCTCTGTGTCTCTGAGGTATCTTTTAGGATGCTGGTAGATGTACCTGCCTGATTAGAAGGAAAATAAAAACGAAGCTTTGGGGCTGGCTTTCCTCCCACCACTCTTCTCGCCTTCCCCCTAGAGCATTCCCTGGCCTCTTCTGTGGTGTGCTGGGAGGCCTCACACCGCCCAGTCTGGAACCAGACTGCAGCAGAGTGCAAAACAGCAAATTAGAAAAACATAGCTGGGTAGTCTTGGAGATTTCATATCGTCTGGGAGAGCAAGGGAACTTCAAAAGGTGTGGAAACAAATCTGTCTCTTCCTGTTACATCTTTATAGGGTGGGTCCTTTGCATTTTAATCCCTGGGTGCTGTATCTCAGGGGGCAGTGGAAACACACGCAGCACCCAAGGAAAAGGCAGCCATCCCCTCCTCTCTGTGTGCTCCTTGCCACAGGTCCCTGCTACGTCCCTTGTGTGAGTACTCATCTTAATGCAGTAAATCAATTTCTTGAAAAATGAATCCTCTGAAGAAGAAAAGGAAAAAAAGGCCACCTTCAGTACACTTAGTTCCTGGATGATGTAGTCATGTGAAAGCAAAAAAAGTCTGTAGGTATGTTAAGGAATTTGAGTTTCATCATCTGGTTCATGATTTCCCTAGAAGTCCTGTGTGCAATGCAGGTACCTAAGAGAAGCTTCCTTTCTGCCCTTCCCAAGCTTTGTCACCCCTATGGGCTATGTGATTCCTAACCAGCAGAAAGAAGGGGGATAATTTGGATAATTTTGCTTGGGCAGACAACGAGTTTTTATTGTGGGTGTTTTTGTGGTGTGGTTCCCCCCCCCCCCATGTATTGTTTTTTGAGTTTTGTTTTTTTTCAACCCTAAATCACAAATCTTATTGTTACTCAGTAAATATTTGTATTTGTAAGTGTGGTTGGGCTAAGTAAATATTCTTTAATGTAGAAGAGTTTGCTGTACATAATTTAGAGACCTGTCCAACTCTACAAGTAAAATCTAATACCCTTAGATTTTAAGGTTACCAGGGGGCTAGAGAGTAGGATTGACACTTCTTACTGATGTGTGAAGTAAGTGTGCGGTGTCCACAGAAATCAGAGTGGCCAGAGAATATTTACAGTGATTGGGCAGTAATTGACCTGCAAGCCAACGTTCCATTTCAGTGTTTTGTGTCCTTTCTGTGGAGCAAATTGTCTTGCTAAGACTGAGTCTGAAAAGCAATGGCTGCTGCAGTCCAGGATGGGACTTGAAAGTAAGTGCAGATTATGATTCAAAACATCGGGCTATTATTCATTGTGCTTTCATATTTTGAACTCAACGGGGGAATGTCAAGCATCTATGAATGTAAACGTGGAAAAGTTCCGTAACATCTGCTACTAATTTCTGCCAGATGAAAGTGGTAATTATGATGAATTTTTTGTTGATGATGCCGATACATTGGCCTAAATAAATTCACTTGCAGACTGTGAGTATCTAATTGAAAATACATGATTGTATCACCAAATTGTTGACTTAGTTCTCATTTAAATTTTAAATTTGTTTTCATTTGCTGGAGAGTTTATGGCTTACTATTTTAGCGAAAAAATATTGCAATGAAATCAGGCATTTTTAGTGTATTAAATGAAGAGAATGGTTAGAAACTACACATTTGTGCAGTCAGGTTTTCGGATTGGGTTATATTGTTCAATTATTTTTAAGTGGTACAATAACCTTGTTAAGATAACCTTGTGTCTTTCAAACAAACCAGACTTCACTGAGGCTTTGACCATGTCTGCTGTTATGGGTGGTGCTCTCCCACCTTGCTTTTTCCTGCACTGTTGTGGAGTGCTTACGACATCTAAGGATAGTGACCAAGTGGCAGGAAGGCTGCTAAGGCATTGAATGCTCGGTGGTGTTTTCTGTCAGGTACAGGACTTCTCTGGAGAGACCACAGCGTGGACACAAAATATGGTAATTTTATTTTCTAGATTCTTGAGAGTGCACCACAGTTCCTGTTTCATAAGGATGCCTGGGATAAGAGACTAAAACATTTGAAATATGTATGGCAAAAGTGCAGCTCATCTTTGAGTCACAGACAGATGCTTGTTCTGTCCTTGTTTTCTTAAGACATGAGTGATTTTTCATAAAATGTCTCTGAGTTCTCCTGTTTGTGCTCTTGTGGTCCCAGTGGGACTCGGGTTTTGGAAGTTGACAGTGAGATGGACAAGCCTTGGCTGGACCTTGGTATGATGCTGTATTCATAAAGGGTTTGTCTTGCTCCTTTTCTGTGCTCTCTGTATGTACGTGTATGAACACTTGAACAGCACGAGGATTTTGAACTCGTGGGTACCTGAGATGGGTACAAAGTGCAGAACTCTTTGCAGGAGGGAACTGACTTGGGTACAGTTTCACCGATGAAGACTTTCAGAATTGGCCTCTGTTGCCACCTTGGTAAAACACAGGCTCCAGACAGCTGCTTTTCCTGTGTTTTAGCCTAGTTCTGGTTCCTGTCCAATATCCAGGTGATCTAAGGGCTTCTAGCAGTAACTGTGGTTGTAATACAAAGGTACCTGAGTTGAACTGTTGGAAGTCTCTCTGTAGCAACACAAAGCACGAGTGAGCTGCCTTGCTGACAGTGTCATAGACACTTCTGGCAGAACGTATGGAGGTGTCAGTGGTGCTGGGAATGTGGACTCGGCTCCATGGGTATGAAGGGGGAGCTGGGGAAGTGAGCGAGATTTCCCTCTTAAGCAGGATGAAGGCACACTCCTGGTGTTTGGAGGAGCAAATGGCAGGGACTCGGTATTGGGACTGAGGGAGAACCTAGGTAAGGTGAGGGATCGACTCTGACATGTAGAGGCTGAGTCAGTCAGAAACACCTGGAGTGAAGAGAGGCATTAGGTGAGATTCTTGCTGGCGAGAGCACGCTGTTACAAGGCTGGCTGTAAATATCATTGGCTAAGGGATAGTGATATAAGGGTGTGGACTTGTTTTTAGTTTTAAAAAAGGAACAAAACTGGTGAAAATCCAGTAATAGGGGATCAAAGGCAATTTAGGTGTCACAGGATGTTCACTTTTGTTTTAATAGGATGTGAAAGAGGAAATTTAAAGAAATGTCTTGGAACACACAGAGTAGTCTCATAGCCTTTGTGTGACTTTTCATCAAGCCCGAATACGATTCCAGAGCTGTAAATGTAAATTGGCTCCTGATTTGATACCATATCTGGAGATTGTGCTATAGATTACCTGGGATATTATCTTGTGATATTTGTATTGCAGTAGTGTATCTGAACATGTGAATATTTTGTAGCAGATGTATGAATTTGCACAGGAACCTGATAAGTCTTGAATATTTTATGTAACAGAATATATTAAATAACACAGCAATATTGCCTCTTTCTACAAGTAATTGTAATATTAATAAGAGATACTTCCACATAGTCAGTGTTAATAAAAATGTACGTTTTCAGAAGAAAATAAGTTGTGCCAGAAGAACAATTGTGTGACATGAAGAAATAGAATTTTTATGAAGCAGGTTTGTGCACAGCAAAGCTGGTGGGGCAGTTTGTTTCACTTGGAGAATTATTATGTGCTGAGAGAAGATAGGCAAGAAAAGAGAAAGGCAAACAGGCCAGGACCTCGGTATAATATTTTGTCTAATGGCTCCCTCATTATATTTTTCGAATGGATGTTAAACTGGACTCAGCATAAAACCTGAGTCCATATGGAGCCTTCTGTATGCAGAACTGACCTGGTGTAAACCAAAGACTGGCCTCCCCCCCACCCACCCCTTAATTCCCAAAATAATTGGTAGTTTGGGAGGGGTTTTTTTGTTTATTTTGACAGAGCGTTGAATAAAATGTCAATGCATTTTCATTTGTTTGAAATGTCATGCATTTTACTTTCCAATTTCCCCCTGCTATCTAGGGGCAGTTCCTTGGATGATCTCATATCTTTATTAAAATGTATGAAATAGTTGTTTACACTGAGGACTAAAAGTGTTTCATATTTCATCTAGTCTAGTTTGCAAATATAAACAGGAACATTGCATCTTGCTTTTTTTTTTGTTTCCTATTTCATTGTTGTTGTAGCATCTCTTGAGATTCAAGTAAAATATCTTTATGAAGATACCTGTGAGTTCCGAGCTAGTTATAACTACTTTCAAAAGCAGCTCAGCCAGGTTTGATTTGGATGGGAACAGCATAAAAGCAAAATGATTTAACAAAGATTCACTGAAATGCTTAGTTCTGAGTGGCATCTAAACCTTTGCGTTGTAGCCGTTTCACATATTTGTTAATGTAGCCAAGAGATTTCAAAGTCAGATTGCATTTAAAATTAATTGTTGCTGTTGAGATACCTTAATTGCCCAGATCTTTTGAGTGTTAAATTCTTATTGCTTAGCAGCATTCTCAGCTACTCTGTAACTACCATGGAGATCATGCTTCCTTGTATTCTAGTTCTTCAGGGAAAATACCTGAGGTTTCTTCTGATGAGATCCAAGTGGCACACAAACCTTGCAGCTTCCAGGAGTGGGAACTCTAGCTGGAAATCTGGAGTTTAAGAGCCAAAAGAATGCTAAACCACAGATGATCCCATTTCTGTGATTCAGGTGTTTTGAAATGATTTATTGTATAATGAATTGCTGTGCCAAGGTGCCATGGAGCACGAGTGGTTCTTAATGGTCAGGGTTGTAAGCAAAGCCACTAAACAATACACAATCATGGAAGGAAGAAATAAGTTCATTTCTGCAAATCAACAGAGCTGAGGTGACTTTGTTGGGGCAAGTTAGCTTAGAAGACTTCAGTACAGCATGTGAAGGATGTTTGGAATTTTGTAAAAATTCTTTCCTAAAAGCCAAATGCTATGTCAATGCATTTGTAAGGTTGCTCTTCTGAACTATTCAGAACTTGTAGGCTGGACTGGAATCTAAATGTAGCATTTCAAGCAACCTTAGCTTTGCTCTGCTGGACTCTGTAGCAGCTTGTGAGAGTCTGAGGCCTCCTTGGTATGGAGAGGCTGATGTCGCCATAATAACTCAGTTCTTTGAATCTCATTGAGTATCATTAGACATGTTTACTCCTAGGTGTTGTGTGAAGTCTTTTAGTCTTCCCCCCTTATGAGCACATGCCTTGCAGTGTCACCTAGCTTGCTGTATGTGGGAGGTTCTGTGTGTAGCTCTGGGGGGTGTGAAAGCCCAGTTCTTTCTGTGTTGTCCCTTGCCTTGCACAGAGCTGGGTCTTGCTGCTGGTTCTGGTACCCTGAGCGCACTGGGCTTTGAGCCCCTGCAGTAGGTACCACTTCAGAGCACTGTTGAGTTGTGGAGTTTGGTACCGTGGCTCGTTTTGCACATGGCAGTCTGGGCATCGTGGTACTAAGGGATTTGTCATGGTGTTAAAGTACACATCTCATCGCTGAGATGGCAGCAGAAAAGGAGATTGTTTTATGGCTCTCTTCAGTATGATCACAGCATTTACATCCTTGGATTACAATATCCCTAAACAAATCTTTTGAACTTTTCACAGATCTGAATCTGGTATTTCTGACATGGTAGCCTGTATGGAGGTGAAAACTGAAAAATATCAGAATTTAAGATCTCTATAGCTACTACTACACAACTTTCCTGTGGAGATGTGAGAAATAAAGGAGGCATTATCACCTAGCTATAACTCTAAGCCAAAAGCACATAAACTTTCTGAAGCTCAACGTACATTCAAGTTTACATTCTACACTCTGCTTTTATCAGCTTTGTTTTGCACGGCGGGAAGCTGCTGGTGGTTTGTTTTTCACTCATGTGATCTCTCACAGAGCAGTGTCTGAGGTGTGATATGGAAACCAAAATGCTCTCAGCTGCTGTGGAGCCATCCCTGGTGCTGTGCAAGGCCTCTGAAGGGTCCCTGTAAGTCTGCTCCCTTCAGCCTTCCTCATGGAGACGTGGAGAGGGAACGGTATTGCTGGCACTCAGATGGCAAATGGGTCTGGTCAGGCTGTGTCCTGCAAACAGCCCAGACAAGCCACTGCAATTTGGACTTCATTGCTCTTGTCCTTCATATTTCTTAGAGAGTATTTCGGGTTATTTGATGCCTCTTCTAGCTCTTGCCTTGCAGGCCCTTTGCTGTCGCTAACCCTAAGTTTGTGGAAATAGCATAGCACTGAAAATAGTTAAAGCTTTATGAGAGCGAAAAGGCTTCCCTGTGTTTCAGTATGGCATAAAGGAAAGTCCTCTGTGTAATGTAAAGGATTTCAGAATTGGGTATAAACCAAAAGTTGTTTTACCAGGAGAAACATTGAAGAAATCTGCAGGATGAGTTTCTGACAGAAGAACATGCAGGTTTTGTATTATTTTGACAGTGAGAACTGAAGCCTATGCAACAGGGAGCCATTTTTCATCAGTAAGAGTAAGCTTAATTTAAAATTGTATTAATAAATGTCATAGTTTCAGTCTTAAAGACTGCCTGTCAAAATGCACAGCAAAGTTAATTATAAGGAAGTAACTGTTCTACAAATTATAGTTTCTGTTATTAAACTCCTCAGTCATTTTGGATTGCTTACAGGTAAGTGAGAACCAACTAGCTTACTATAAAAATAGTTTACAAAGAAAAATACATCAAAGACTGACTTTGAGGACTTTTCAAGTGGATATAAGGTAAAATGCCATAGAAGAAGACAGTCAGTGACAGTGTGTATGATCGTGCTATAAGGTTATCATCAGTTTTGTCTAAAGTTCTTTCTTTCTGTCCCGTTTTTCCTTCAATCATGTGCAAGAATGTTTCTTTTTCGTTGTCATGACAGTAAGAGTGAGCCTCATTGCATTAATACCATCGTCTGAGCTCTAAATACACAACAAATCATGGCAGGAGTGAGGGTAAAACTGAGTTTTAAGCAAGGTCTATGGGTTTATTGGGAGTTTCTGGAGCAAACTTATCGATGTATCTGTAGCAGTAGGTCTTCTGCAGCAAATGTCATAAAATATTGAGGGGGGGAAGCATGTCGTCCTGATCACTGAGATAAACACCTGCCTTTTGGTAAAACTCAGAGGATCTTTGGACCTTCAGACACTGTGTAATGGGATAGTCTTAAATTGCTTCTGGTAGTAAAAGATAACGATCTCTCTGTGGATTGACCAGAAGTTTTGAAAATTATAATCCAGGGTTTCCTCCTGAAAACTGATAAACAGTTTAGAGTTTGTGTGGTTGAAGACAGTAGGGGCGTGGATTTTAAATGCTTGTTCCTTTTTTGAAACAGAAACCTTGACCCTGGACTTGCTATTTGTAATTTTTTTTTCTCTCAGCTTTATAAGGCTTTTATTCTTATTTCAGAAAAATAATACTTTGTCTTTAATTGTAAAGTTCTTTATAGGTTACGTTCTTCACTGACTTAGAAAAATAACTTTACAACAACATTCTGAGGCAAACTAAAAGCCTAGATCTGCAGTGGCACGTGTAGAGTGGTACATACAGCACCAGTAAGACATTTGCAGCCACATTTTTAGTCCTTGTGATACTGTTGTATTGATTATATACAGCTACAGAGCAGTGAGAAGGGAACAAGGTACTGCGAAGTGCTTTGTTTCCAGGGCCCTCATGGAATGCTCCCATTGCTCAGGAGCCCCTGCTCTCCTGTGCATGTAATTTCCATTAGGTTATGTAAGCCGGCTTCATGCCATGCCAGCCTATTTAGGGAAACTCCATCAGTGCTGCTGTGCTGGAGGGGGAAGGAAAACAACCCTACGTGACAGCTGGTCTGTTTATTCTTTTCTTTTTTGCTTAGAGTTGAGTGGTGTGGGACTAGACAGGGTGACATAACTCAGGCCAGAGGTCTGGGCAGTTTGCTGTGTTCTGTGTGGGACTGGACCTCCAAAGGGAAATCAACAGTCATGAAATGGAGAATTACGGAAAACTTCTGCAAAGGAGAGCTTTCATCCTGACTCCTGTTAAACTGATGCTGCCTTGCATCTAGAATGTTAGGAATTTAAATCATCTACCAGGAAAAGATTTAAAGTTATCTCCTGTTGTAACTTGAGATGTTTCCCTCTTCCCTATGAAAGATCTGTTTTGTGGAACCATATAGAAGTATGATAGATTGAGTTACTCAATTCAGCCCAACTGAATTTTGGGCTAGACATATGAACACTTTGAGATGATGTGCTGTTGTCTAAATTGAAAGGATAATAAAGGGAAGTGAGGATGGTAAAATCTCCTGTTTGTGATAGGAGTGATGTCTGGTGCTCCCCAATTTGTCCTAGTGAACTCTAAAAGAAAAAGAATATGTAGTAAAACATTTGAGGTAAAAAATAATAGTGTTAAAACTCTTGAGTTTGAGAAGGCATTTAAATTAAAATTATAGGGCATAAAAAGTGTTCATTGACATCTGCCAGTGAAGTGATTGTCCTACTGAGTTCTCAGCCAGACACAGGATAAGCAAAGCTTTGGGAGACAGCAGCCTGACATGTTGGGCATGCACTGATTTCAGGAGCCTTTAGCATTCTGAAGAAATCAGCCTTGCCATTTCTGCTTTTCCACAAAACCTTCATTTAATTGGCGGACTCAGGCAAGAGAACAATGTTGCCAGGAAGAAAATGATGGCGTGCCCCAGAGTCACTGAGTAGAACTGCCTGGTGGTTTCTGGAGACACTACTGACACAATTCTTCCGTTTCCCTGCTGGCTCCTGGTCTCCAAACAGGACCTGATTAGTGCTGCCAAGTCTTTCCTGCTGCTGCTCAGCAGATCTGTCGAAGGCAACAGAAACACAAGCCATTTTGTCAGTATGTGCTGGATGCTTGCTTTCCCCAGAGATCCTGCACTGCATTTTGGGGAGATTTTTTTAGAGCTAAGAACAACAGCATGAGCGCAGAAAACCTTTGGGATTTGTGCTGCAGAAATTGGTGTATTGCCCTTCCCCTCTGCTGGTGATGAGCAGGGCAGTGGATTCCCCGTGGCCCCTGTTTAAAAACAAAGATTTAGAGATAAGGAAAACAACTTCATTTAGTTAAATGTTTTCAGGTAACACAGGTGCATGTTATTTTTTACAGTGTAATGGGATAACTGAGTCTCCTTAGTGCAACTGGAAAGATACTACTTGAATGTTAAGGGCATTAGAGTTTTGAATAAAGTAGTGCTGGATAGGAGGCATTCTTGAGCATGCAGTTGGATAGGGGATATTATAGAAATTTATGAAGGACTCAACATTTGTTCCCAGAAAATGGGTCAGAACAAAACTACAGGAGTGAATATACACAAGTGTTAATTCTCCCAGGAGGGTTTTTGCCTCATTCCTAATCTTTGGTTTGTAAAAAGGTCTTTGAAACTTTCTTCACGCTGGTGAAAAATTGCGTTGACCCCAAAATAGTTATTCATTTGTGTAGATTTATTCGAGTGGTTGAGTCATTGCAGCCAGGGGATCTTAACTAGTTCTGGTGGTGTTGAAATTTATAATGAACTTCAAAAGAATTATAGTGACTATTGATTTTTAGCCATTACATTTACAGCAAACTGTAACTATGGGAATCACTATGCTTGCAAATTGGCAGGCAGAAATGTTTGCTCAAACAAGTAAAAGGCAAATAAAAGGGATGGTGATGACCTGTAGTTTCCTAAGGTAAAACATAAAGGAGTCCCAGGAGATGTAATTACTAGGCAAGCTCTCGGTTTTGTCTTGTGATCTTCCTGATTTTCACTACTGTTTCATTAAATGGGATCAGTAGGGGAAGAGGTACAATGGGGCCCTCTGCTAATAGGGGACTTTAAGGCAGGACTTAATCAGATCATGCTTAAAATCAGGTCCCCTTGTAATAGTAGTATAAATGTAATAAGCAATGCCTTGTGTTATATACTCGTATGGTTACACTCCTTCTTAAAATGTTCAGCTTTTACGTGCTTCTAAAGATGGAAGATAACAAAGTGATATTTACCCGTAAGTCTCAGATAGCATTTGCCAGGTGGGGGTGAATTGCTGCTCTTTGGTTTACTCCCCTCCATTTTCATAGACTAAACAAATATTTTTGCTTGGCTTCTGAAAAATCTCATCTTTAATTCTGTATGGCAGCAACATTGGGAGAAGTTCTGTTCACAATGATATTTATAATTGCCAGTAATAGAGTATAGACACACTGCCAAATGTGTATTGATGTTGCTGGCATGGGATTTTACCATTTCAAATAATTAGGGCAGAGAAGTTCACTCAAAATCTTTCCCGTATATTTTTAGGCTGCTATTACTGGTAATATATGCCTTAGAGGGAAAAATCTTAAGAGTGAGAAATCTATTTTCAAAGATGCTGCAATTTTGTTACATGATTACAATTTCTTAAGAGAGAAAGCACTTCATAAGAAACAAAACAAACAAAAAAAACAACTGACAGGAAAAAAAAACCCCAACCCCACCTAAAGAGACAGAGATAATATACTCCTGGAATATATCAAGGTTGTTACAACCGGCTTCTTCATGTTGATTAGAGCGAAGGTGTCATGGACGGAATAAAAGCTGTATTTTGACTCTAATGACCAGTAGTCATGACTCCAGTATTGGAAAGCTGACCAGGTAATTTAGACAAGTGTGAAGGCTTAGTCTTGTGAATGTTCTTGTGTCTTGGCCCTGCTGTGTGTAAGGGACGAGGTAAAAATCTCAAGTAGAATGTTTGATTTGGTTTAACTCTAGTGTTGACTGTCCAGATTGCATTGTTGTGCCCCAAGTCTTGTTGACAAAAAGGTAACACACCTTATATATAAAATAATTTATTGCTAGAGTAATAGAAACCTTTGCAGTGCAATCAAAGAATCATTAGTGGCCCACAACCATGTACTGCAGGAAAAACAGAGGAAATCAATGCTGCATACAGAACTATATCCCAGTAATAAATAACACAGGTAAAACTGTTACATACACACAGCACTAACTAGTTTCAATCCCTTTTCCTGGTCTTATATTCACCATTCCTTGCTCCTCTGGATACTAAAATAAAGAGCTTCAGTCAGGTATTTGAGGGTAGGGATGATGTGCCCCTTTGCCCTGGACTGTATTAGGTTGATGGTTTTTCTTCTTTTTCTTTTTGCTTTGTTGTCCCTCTTAATTTCTATGGCAGGAAAACTACATATGGGGTACAAAGTAAAAGTTTTTAAAGCAGATCCCTTCATCTGTCAACTTTTCTGCCTGCTGGATTTGTTATCTCTTGTTCAAACAAACATGCTTTATTTTCTCCCAGGGAAATCAGAGACTGTGTCATGTTGGGATCTTTTTCAATGACATTTTTGCTTGGAATAGATTCCCTTTCTGGGTTAGGGGCAAACTTCAGTGATAAGTAGATCAGAAGTCTTCAGGAGCAGAGAGATGTGTGCTCTAACTTTCCTTGATACCTAGTCAAGAAAACTTAGGAAGAAATCTTACGATGGGGATTGTATTACAATTTTTCTAGTGACAATTCCTTTTCTTGTGGAACATGTCCTTCTGTTGTTTGAAAGAGTACCAGCAGAGTTGTGAGCTTTGGGTGTCTGGAGTGTCTGTGCATCTGGAAGCACTGGCTGGGCTCAGGTGTCGGGCTGTCGTATCTGCTGCTGTCAGATTGGGAATCTCCTGCAACTCGAAGGGGAAAAAAGTCTGTCAGGGAAGGCAAGAGAGGACATGTTTTAATTATTAAAATAGCATCAGCAGAGGAAAAACCTGACGAAGAGAATTGCTGTGAAGCAGCAAACCCCTTCCTTTGGTGTATTGTACCATGTCGTGTTTAGGAGCTGTATTTCCTCAGGCATGCTGAGCCTTCAGCGCTGAAGCAATATGGAGCTGCCCTTCCTGTGAAGAAAAGGGCTGTAAAGTCAGGGTTTTCCCGATCTCCGTGTGTGTGTGTGTGTGTGGTGCTGAACCAAGGACGCTTTAAACACGCGGCACACCCTTCCCGGGGCAGGGCATTGCTGTGCCCGGAGGGCGGGAGCGCGAACCTTCTGGAAGGCTCTGGGGGCGGCGCCTCCCCGGCGTGAGGGGCTGCGGGGAGGGGCAGCTCAGGGCCGGCTGTCCGTCAGCGGAGAGTTGTGGAGGTGCTCAGGGTACCCCGCTCTCTGCCCTCAGGGAGGGGCAGCTCAGGGCCGGCTGTGCGGCAGCAGGGAGCTCTGGGGGTGCTCAGGGTACCCCGCTCTCTGCCCTCGGGGAGGGGCAGCTCAGGGCCGGCTGTGCGGCAGCAGAGTCCTCTGGGAGTGCTCAGGGTACCCCGCTCTCTGCCCTCGGGGAGGGGCAGCTCAGGGCCGGCTGTGCGGCAGCAGGGAGCTCTGGGGGTGCTCAGGGTACCCCGCTCTCTGCCCTCGGGGAGGGGCAGCTCAGGGCCGGCTGTGCGGCAGCAGAGTCCTCTGGGGGTGCTCAGGGTACCCCGCTCTCTGCCCTCAGGGAGGGGCAGCTCAGGGCCGGCTGTGCGGCAGCAGGGAGCTCTGGGGGTGCTCAGGGTACCCCGCTCTCTGCCCTCGGGGAGGGGCAGCTCAGGGCCGGCTGTGCGGCAGCAGAGTCCTCTGGGGGTGCTCAGGGTACCCCGCTCTCTGCCCTCAGGGAGGGGCAGCTCAGGGCCGGCTGTGCGGCAGCAGGGAGCTCTGGGGGTGCTCAGGGTACCCCGCTCTCTGCCCTCGGGGAGGGGCAGCTCAGGGCCGGCTGTGCGGCAGCAGGGAGCTCTGGGGGTGCTCAGGGTACCCCGCTCTCTGCCCTCGGGGAGGGGCAGCTCAGGGCCGGCTGTGCGGCAGCAGAGTCCTCTGGGAGTGCTCAGGGTACCCCGCTCTCTGCCCTCAGGGAGGGGCAGCTCAGGGCCGGCTGTGCGGCAGCAGGGAGCTCTGGGGGTGCTCAGGGTACCCCGCTCTCTGCCCTCGGGGAGGGGCAGCTCAGGGCCGGCTGTCCGGCAGCAGAGTCCTCTGGGAGTGTTCAGGGTACCCCGCTCTCTGCCCTCAGGGTGGGGATTCACTTCTGGCATTTGGTTGTTTGTGGACATGGGCACTTTGAACCATAATGTGGGTTTGCTTCTGGTGCTGAAGCGACTACTACTGGAATGGGGGGCAGGGCGCCGTCCGGCCAGTTCTGCGAGAAGACATCGCGGCACGGCCGAGGCGGGGGTGAGAGGAAGGGCGGTGACCATCGTGTGCCGGGGCAGCGAGGAGAGCAGCGCTTTTGGCAGGAATGCCTGGGAGCAGGAAACATTGCGGCAGGGAAAAGGTGGGTCTGGGCAGTGAGGAGGAGGTGGGAGCTGTGCTGCAAGGGTCGGTGTGGGGAAATGGGCATCTTAGGGGGAACCCCCTTCGTGAGCTCCCCGTGGGCTCCAGTTGGACTCCCTCGTCAGCAAAAGTGGTTAAAATTGGAATTCTTAGTTTTCTTTGCCAAACAAGATGGATGCCCCATGGGAGACATGTGGGATGGGTGGTTTACGAGTGGCCACCCATCATGCCACATCTCCCAGAAGGGATTTCTTCTCAAGTTGAACACAGTTTGGCTGTTCTCAGTGTCCGTATGATAAGCACTTTTTCCCTAAGAATACACATTAACGTGGTGGAATCTGCTTCTGAATCCTGTAATGTAAAGCATCGAGATGCATTACAGACTGTGCATAGAATTAACAAAAAAAAAAACCCGCAAAAAAAGTGCTGATGAACTCGGATAAGCTAGAGCTAAAATCGCCTAGGACTCCGTGGCTGTATAGTACACACTGCTGGAACGTTTTACCACCATTGCTGCAGTAGGATCACTGCTGGCTAATAATCCTGGCATGAGGTATTTTAGCTGCGTTTTTATTGACTTAAATAACTTGAAGTTAATCAGATTAAATTTTTTCTTTTAACTGCACATTGTCTTCTTTCAGATTGAATATATTTTTACATATCTAAAATGTGTAATAGCATAATAAACCAGCCCTAATCTGTGTATAAATTAGTTGATGAAGAAAAACTGTATATAGAATATCTAATTAAGTATAACAGCATTCATATTTTTAACTCTATGCTTTAACTGCAGAAGTAGCTGCCAACTCTTCGTCTATAAAATCAGATGATGTAGCAGTATTTTAGGGGGGGGAGGGAAATCGCTGTACCAGAAATCATCAAGTCTGTCTTTGCACTTAATTAAATCCTAGCAAATGTAAACCAACAACGATGACTGTAATACAGATGGGGGACTACATATGGTTCACTGCCTTTTGGTTATGTAGCAATATCAATCGCATTGGCAAAGGTCATCGAGTGTCAATTCATTTGTAGTGCACCAGGCTCATTCTAACATGAATGGAAATTCCCAACAAATAAGGCAAAAATGTAGCCCAGATTTTAGAGGGAATGCAGTTCCAAAGTCACTCATTCTTGAAGTGACCTGATAATCCATAAAGTTAATTTACTTTTATTTGTTTCTTGTTATGTATTCTCTTGATTGTGCGTGTGTCCGTCTTGCCTTTACAGGTGCACAGTGTTTTGAATATACTGTGTCGTCGCAAAGTTGCAGAACTTCGTTTATGAATATCAGAAGTGATGGCTGTGTGTCATAAACGATTGCTTCAGCTGGAAGAGGTGAAAGTGGTTGCACCATTTATTAGAAGTGTACAAGAAATACAGCAGGGTGCCAGTGAGGTTTAGAGCTGTAGGGAGATTCTAAGAGATTGCAATTTTTTCTCAACTGACCAGGTGCAGGATAGTGGGTTTATTACCAGAAAAATGGCACTTTTGTTTAGAGTAATTGTATATGTATCTATTAAATAAATAGTTCCCTCAACACCGTTAAATATAGTTTTGATTTGGTGATCTTTGATCTAAAACTCCTAGAACTGATGAATGGAGCAGGTTTAACTCCAGCTGACAGATGCAGCGATTCACTTAGGCAGCGTCTGATTGTTAGGGCTGTAAATACCAGCAGCAAAAAGCATTTAACAGATCGAGGTGAACTAATTGTGCATTATGGTATTGAAGGGATTGTATGCCATAAAGGTCAGATGGTGAAGAGTTGTTCCCATTTTTTGACAACTTCCATGTCTTTGTGTGCATCTGACTTTCTGAAAGCTGGTTGGAAATGGGCGTGCGCACAGATCCGGGCGGTACAGCTGCCAAGGGGACTGCAGTGCTGCTGTCTTGGTGCGCTCCCCTCAGTGCTGGCTAGCAAAGAGCAGTTGTTCAAAGGTGGTCCCCTGCTAAGCCATTCTGACTCTTGTTCCTCTCTGCACTCTATTGCATGTAGCTTTCTGGGGCTTTAGATCTGCTTCAGCAGTTAATTGCTTAGTGCATGTGCATTTTGAATGTTTCTCTTCCTGTGAGGTGTCGGTGCATTGGAACCATCCCTCAAAACCGTGTAACAGCTACTAGACTAATTTGAAGTTTAGAATTTGAAACTAGGTAGGCAGTTGTGGGTTATTAAAATAGATATGGGAGACAGTGACTGAGTCTCAACAACGATAGTTTGAAACTTCAGCAATTAGAATCTAATACTGTCTCCTTGCATTGCTAAGGTTGTCTTTTGTCACGGAACTGACATGCTGGTAGCATAAGTTTATAGCAGACAAGAAAGGCAGAAGTCTGCTCAGTGGAGTGGAAGCGAAAACATCTTGTCAACTTACTTTTAAACAATTATTGGAGTTTTTCTCTATTTTTCTCAAACTTTTTGATTCCAGTAAGTGAGGATTTTACACTGAACAGTTGTGTGCAATTACACCATGGCATTATCCAATTAACCACCCAAGGTAGCACAGCTCAAAGAGAGAGCTAAATGATGTGTCTCAGCAGTGGTCTGTGTGTGTTAACCAGGGGGCTGGAGCAATGTTCCTTTGGAGTGCTGAATCCATTCTGTGGTGCCTGCATGCTGTTTTAAGAAGTACAAATTCTCTCGGTGTCCACGTGTTCGTTCTAATGATGTCTATATTTGTGCCTAATTACTTCAGAATAGAAAGTTTTTCCATGGTGTCTTTGTTCCTTCTTTCTGCCTGGTGTGTGTACATGGAAGATGTGGACGGTGTGATTTCAGTGCCTTTCTCCTGCCCATCTGAAATGGAGAACTCTGCTTCTGAAGTTCTTTTCCAGCAGAACAGCAAATGTTTTGCCTTCCTTGACCCTCCTCACTCCTTTCCCTACCAGCACAAAGTCAGGTTTTTTTGCCCTTGCAAGATGAGTAAGCCAATGAGAGATTATCGTGTTGTACACAATCTCTCCAGTTTCAAGTCTTCAGAATCTTCTGAGCGTTCTGCCACCCTTTTGGAGGAACTCCGAGTTCATTCTCTCACTTTGTTGGATTTGTAACATGAAGTAATAACAAGGCCCCTTCCCTCACACCCTCTTGCCCCAATAAAAAACAACCAGCCAACCAAAAAGCCAGCCAAATGAACAACCTCCCCACCCAAACAGCTCAATAACCTAAATTCAAGTCAGAATTGAATATGATTCTATATGATGTGAATACTCTGTCTTATTGACACGAAATTCAACTTAGGGTAGTAAATAAATAAATTTCCTGTGTCACTGGGAATTGGGAGGTTCCATGGAAAGAATCATGTAAAATAAGGCAGAGGGCTTGCAGACCTTTTGTATGTGTGTTCACTAGCTCCTCCTTTTGACCTGGGCGTGAAATGGAATAGCCCGCTTCTTGCAGCATTTGTTGCTAAGATACTCTACTTCCCTGCATGCGTAGATGACATTTTTTTCTGGAAGGAGCTTTTCCTTGTGCTCTTGGAGCTGTTTAGTTAATCCCATTTTTGTTGCCTTCTGCATCACTTGTTTGGTTTTTCTTCTTTTTTTTTTTTAAGTGAGCTTTCTATGCAGAACACAAGGTGATATGATTAGCTTGGATGAGAATGAAAGAAATCAGTAGAAAGCTTCCCATTTACTTCAGTCAGCTTTAGGTGGTAACCACCACCATTTCTAAGTATTAGTTTGGAAAAGCAGACATTCCCTCTTGTCTAATTTTGTTGGCCCCTTAGGAGGTTTGACTGTTACAGGAGTTGTGTGGAAGTCAAATCTGGAGGTCCTGTTCACATAAGTACACTTCAGTGAGTTTCAGAAAGCAGTCGTTGATCTTACGGCTTGGTATACAGCAGAAATATTTTTATTATAAAATAAGGCATCTTATTATGACAAATGCAGCAAGTAATTTTTTTGCTTTATTTTGACCTGTGACAGATGTTGTCTAAAACCCAATAATTGATGTGATGCATATCACGGAAAGCACACAATAGGAAAAGAAGGCACTGAATAAAATGGCACGGTTAATTTATTAAAACTCAGATATCCACCAAGTGCATTTCTCGCGAGTGTCATAATTAGTTTATCTCTAATTAGTTTGGAAAGACCGTAGGAGCTATAATGCCAAGTCAAGCAGTCAGACTTCATAGAAGTTATAACGGGTAAAATATTCCGGTTTTCTTATGGTTGTGATCATGTTTCCTTGCAGAAGCAATTATAATAAGCTAGATTTTTAAGCTCACTTCACTGTGCAAGTAAAACACTTACTTAGAGACATATTTAAGTTTCTGAGATGACCAACCATTGTAACTGCATTTGAAAGTGGGTCAGTTTAATGTCAGCTTTACAAAATGACAGTGGTTCTCTTGACAGTATTCTTGGATAGCTGGCCAGTCTCTTCTTAAAAGAAGGCAAAGCACAAATCAGTATGCTGTTACTTCTTTTTAGTGAGCTCATTAACCAAGCACTTTGTGTAGCAAAATACCCCTTCCCAAACTGCACCTGTCCATGGTGGCTGTGATCTTCTGTGTGTGTGCAAACAATATCATGCTATTGTTCTTTATTAACACAATAGACTGAAGTGCTGCCTTTCACTTCAAAATCTAAATCCTTTCCTAGGGAAAGGAAATACATACGGAGTTCTAGCCATGTGTTCAGGGTGATAAACCTCTTGCAAAACTGTTCCAGGGACTGATCAGCCCCTCTTTATTGCTGAGTCTTTCTTGTAGCACAGTGTATTGTGTTCAGTTACATACTGACCAGCACTAAATTCTGATTTTGCCAGCAGTTAAGCTTCGTGTTGCTACAAGTTTTTAACTCTGATGTTGGTATAATTTCTAAAACTGTTGTGTCTCCCTTTTAGAACCACTTCTCTGCTGTATTTAATTTTACCCTCTTCATCACATTCAGATCAGCAGCATTTACATTAATAAAATGATTTCAGAGGTGCTTCCTATTGGATCCTGTGGAAGGTCTTAACAATCAGTCTGCAGAGATGGGGCACAATTCCAACGTCAGGGCTCAGTCAAGCAAATGCTGATTTCTGAAGTGTGCAGTGTACTGTATATAAAAATGGATCACTTTTGGTTGTCTGTCAGATTAGACTAAGACCAGACTGCCCGATTTTCTTTGCCTTTCGCTGAGTTTTCTTGTGATGTGTCATTGGAAAACTGTTAGAGAAAAGCACAGGTTCATTTCAGCAGAAACGTAGCACCTTCTGGTTACAACAGGAGCATGGCACAGTCCGTGGGGCTGAAGGGACAAACTAGGAGATCTCTCCTTCCTCTGAGCATTCTTGAGGCACCTTATTTTATGTACTTCTTATCTCTAAATATATAGATATTTTCGTTTCATGTAGCAATAGAAATTCCCCTTTTGCTTGGAATGCTTTTACTGTTAGACATTTGCCTGAGTAGTTCTACTCAGACTTCTGTTGCTTAGCTCATTGCTAACCAAAACACGCTCTTACCAGTCCGAGTGGGCTGCCTTGGAGAGACCACTTAGAACAAAGAGAATTGATCTTTCACTTTTAAGCAAAAAGGTTACTGTAACCTTTTTGAGGCAGTGGACTCAGTATGTCAACAGATTTCTCTTAGGATTAGCTTTTTTTTTTAATTTCCAAAACTGAAGAACCTTTCTTACGCAGTGGTATGCAAGAAGCAGATGGTAGGATAATGGAAATTACAGAATTTACTAACTAATCTTTCATTTTAGGATGTTTTAATGCTCTTACCTCTTCTTTGATTGCTGGGGAGTTTTTTAAATGATATTACTAAGTATAAACTGTTTTTATAAGCACTACCTCTTATTTAATAGAATAGTTAAAGTGCTGCTCAGTCTGAAAGTATTTTCTTAAGCTTTCAGATGAGATTTGTGATGGATTTGTTGTATCTAAGCCAGGTGCCCATAGCTTCTGTTGACCTTGTGTCAATTCCAGACTGATTTCTAATTGATTTAAAATTATATATTAGAACATATGTAGTCGTTGATAGCAGATTTAAAAAAAGAACATTTTAAAATACACAAAAAGCTTAACAAGTCTAAGTGGGTTCTACAGCTAGTGAAGACATCTTTGTAGGAACACATCAATATCTACGTGTAGTATTCTTCTGAGATTATTCGTGTATTGAAATTATACTTTAAAATAATTAGATATTTATCTGGAAAGCACTAGGGGCTGGGAAGAAGAACACTTCTATAAGCCTGAGTTTTTTATAGCATTTGCAGTCCATTAGTTAGAAGATGCATTACTCATTTTTTCAGTAGTGGAAGACATATCTTTCAGTTAATTGCACGTACTTATGATTTTAAAGCGTATGGAGCATTCACTTGAGAGTATTCCTTTAGATCTATGTGAAAAATATAAATTGTACAGCTGTGCAGAAACTCCAGTGTGCATACTGTGAGGCACAACTACCGTGCACATTTGTTAGTTGGAGTGGGGAGTTCAAAAGTCTCTTTGTTGTGTAATGCTGGGCTATCAACCCCCTCTTGTATACCGTTTGCATCTTGGAGAGTGAGCTGCAAGGTGAAAGGAGCTGAGAGGTGACTTGCTTTTTTCTGCTAGAACAGTTCCTGGGAGCTGCAAAGCACAGGTCTGTGTCTGTGTTGTGGTTGTCAGCATCATAAATCTGGTAGTTAATAAGACAACAGGACTCAAATATGGTCTTAAAACATGCAGGATTTATTTTCAAAATATGAAGGAAGAAAAATGGCAGCCTCCTGCAGTGACGGTAGTTACTAAATTGAAGAGAACAAAAGAAGGACTTTAACAAGTGCAGATGATGTTTAGGGACAGATATAGTCACTCATCCCTTTTAATGTAAGATAGCACAGCTATGTAGTGCTTTTAAAGCTTTAAAATACATCATAAGATGAAATCTGATTAAAAAGTATTCTGAGGAGCAATTAGAGCTGGAGTAATTCCTGTTTGTGCTTTTGGAAGTTCAAAGACAAAGTATAAAAATTATGAAGACTTAGTTACTTTAAAAGTAATTATGTCAAAATGAGAAGGCATTTCCACTGGTTTGCTTTATTTTCTTTCCCGAGGTAGTTGTAGCCTTTTATTTTTCCTGGAACTTACTGTTTCTCCTTCGTGCAACTGCAGCATTCTAAAAGCTGTGATGTAGTAATAAGCACTGTGTTTAGAGAGCTGTGAGATTGGTGGCCCTTGTGAGTCTCCATCAGCAGCTGAGTGCCACAGGCTTCAAGGGCCTGACCCACGCAGCTCTGCCCCGGCTCTCAAGCCTTTCATAGAGGTTTGACATTTTAGATTTTCCAAGAAGGAAATTGCCAACACCAAATTGTTGTATGTGAAAAAACATTAAGGGTCTTGTTTTTGGTTTTTTTTTTATGCATAGACCGTAATTTAGAAATAGTTGAGTTACTACTCAGTGATCTGAGTGACAGGTTTGTCTGGGCACAGGCAGTGCTGTGCAGTGGAAATACAGCCCTGCGTGTTTTTGTAGTGACCCCTGCAGCTGCTCTGTCCTGCACTGAGCGGAAGCTCCTCTGAATTTGGGGTAGTGCTCTGTGTAGCTCAGCGTGGGGCACCTTCCCACTTGGGCTTGTGCAGAGTAACCGCATGTGCGAAGAGAAGTAGGGAAGTACAACCTGCTTGGAAATTCAGTCCTTCTGCAGGGTGGTGATGACTTTCCTCATGCCTTCACCTCTGAAATCATGTGGAAAACATCATTTGGCCGGTGTGCCTTTGATAGAATTCATCACAATAAGTGTTCTTGTCTGTCATGAACAAACCTAATAGTTTGTAAATTACAGTCTGGGAGAGAAGATTACTTTTGAAACATCTTTTCAAAGGAAAATTGTTCCGTTAAAAGATCTTTTTCTTATAAAGCAAACCTGCCTGAAATTTTTTTTTTTTTAATCCCCACATTTGAAATAAAGTCAAAATATTTCAAGATGGGAATCAGCTCAGTGCATGACTTCACTGAAAGTAGTTTTCACTTCCTCCTGTCCTTTTGCTGCATGAGTGGGGGTTTCTTACTTGATACTGGTGATGTGCTAGAGAGGGTCTTTCATGTATATTACTGTGGGGGCTGCAGGAAGGTCAATAAAGCAGATCTTGTACAAAGACGAACCTGTTGACAGGGGTGTAGGACGAAGTACCTATTTGACAGCAGTCTTTAGCAGAGTATTTTAGGTTCTTGAAATTTATTTATTTTTAAAAGTTTTTAATGAGAATTTTTTTTCCTAAATAATTTCCAGTCCAGTTGAAACCTAGCATTTAAAATCCAGGTCTGATAATTTGCTGTTGCTTACCAGCACTTCATTGCTTTTAAACTTGTTTTGAAGTGTAGAAAGTTGTCTTAGAAATCTGCTGTTTTGTGAAATGTTTTCACTGTCATATTAGTCAAGAAACCAACCTACAAAATCCTGTGTGACAAAACACCTACCTGCTTTTAGTAAGTTTCTAAGGATTTCAAGGAGTGTAAAGCCCTGAGAGAGCCTTGAGGACTTTCTTTCCTGGAGCTGATTGTGTTTGTTTGAAGTGCATGGATGGGTTGTGCTTATGAGCTTCTCAGAGAAACTCAGATTTCAATTTTGAATATTTTTCCCGTTTCTGTCTGATATATGGGCTGGGCAAGTTGTTTAAATGATTCCCTTCTTTCAGATTTTACCTTTTAAATGCCCAGGCCTGACTCTCTGCTGTGTCAGGGAACTTCCCAATATGCCTCTTCATTTTGCACTATTGGGCTTCTAATACCTGTCATGCATTCCTGCTGGTCCAGGGGAGACTTTTCCACTTCAAATTAACTGGCTTCAAATGTCAGGAATGGAGCCACTAACTAGACTGGGCAGCACTAATAATATTTAGTGTCATAAACCTCTGGGATCTTGCCTACTCTGCCAGAATATTGTGACCTCTCTAAGGGGCTGCTGGTGACTCTTGTTGGACTGATTTTCACTGGTAGCCCTGCAATGACCCCCCCCCCAGTCCAAATGCCAGAGCACTTTGGGACTGACCAAAAGCTAAAGGATGCTGTAAGGGGCACTGCCCACATGACTGTGACCCTGCCAGGCTTGGTGTTCCAAAGGCTGGCAGGACGCTGCTTCCGGCAAATACCCAGGAGCTGCAGTAGGACAGCACCTCTGTAAGGTTTACTGAAGTCTTAGGGCTGCCTTTGGATCCCGAGCTGCCCTGATGGCACCTTCCCCATGGTGGCAATCCTCTGGTGAACTTGACAGAACCTGTTTTAAGATGCCATGGGAAAGAACACAAAAACTCTGTAGATTACAAGGTCTGCAGTCACCATTGCAGTTTGCTGCATTGTTCTTTAGATATTTTAGAGGATTGCTTTATATAAAGCATGTGTTCCAACACTAATTTTCTTATGCATCTTTACATTATATATGAATGGATTGATGGATGGCTCAGTGACACATGGAGAGTTTGATGGGACTCTGGTCAAGAGTGGTTATTGCCAATTGAGCCTGAATTTAGCAGAGGAGTAAGGAATTGTACTTGACAGAGTGATTAATTAGATCTGATAAGAATCAATAATCCTTTGTGTGATTTCTCTATACATCCTCTTTGAAATGATGGATTTACAGTATCCACAGTATTTTTCAGTGGTCATTAGATTATGTGTAGAAATGGAAAGGGGTACATGTATGTTAATGTCCTGTGAAAAACTTCCCGAAGCAGTTGATTGGATAATTAACAATTACTTAATCATGCTGGTGAATATTAATTGTATCATTTGCCATAAAATAAAGGACTGTGTTCCCAAAAGACATTCTTTAAGTTTAAGCTCAGAATAACAAGAAAATAACAGCAGTAATCATCTATGTTATTGCCTTTTTTTTTTTTTTGAAAGTAGCATGATTAATTAAAAATATAATCAAATTTTTTACCTGACGGATAATTGATTAAAACAGAGGAAGGTATTTGTAATGATAACTTGTTTCAAATCTTGGCATCTACAATTCACAATTTCTGTTAACATCAAATGCACTTGTTTCTGTTACTTAGGTGGGGTTGTGGGGGGGAAAAAATTCCAGTGATCATGATAGAATTTAAGATGATCTTTCAATATTTCAGGATTCTAAGAAAAAGAAGTAAATGAATATTTTTTAAATATTGTGCTTTGCATTTAGAAAACCGACAAACCGCAAAAGGGCATTTGCACTATCAGGTCATGCCTTGCTGTATGAGTGATGACTACTCTGGGAGAAGTTTTCTCTGGGTGTTTTTTAACTGGGTCTCTAATTTTGGTCCTGCTGCTGTAACTTTGTTTGCGTGTCTTATTTTAGCCCTGTATTCCCTGAACTCCAAAGGGAGCGTGCTGGAGAGAGATGTAACGTCTCAGAAATGGGATTCGAATTTATTTGTGCACTCATGGGCAGAACACAATATGGCAGGGAGCATATGAAAAGGAAGTTCTTTCATTAAAAGTCTGCTTCCAAACTGGCACAAAAATGCCTGATGGGTTTCTTTGGCTCTGCCTGAACTCTTGTACCTCTCTGCATGGAGCATCATCAGCTTGCTAGAGATTAGTTGTTCTGAGAAGAGAGATTACTCTTCTGAAGAGTGAAATTCCTGTAAGGAGCTCTTAAGCATTGGTAGACTGGCAGTATTGTCTTTCTCCTACACCGTTGTAACAAGAAAACATTTTTGTCTTTAAATAGAAAGTTGAATCAAGTCTCCAGTCACGCTTCCTTACGGTGGAAGCGAGAGGAGATGGTCTAAATTGGTGGAACAGCTTGTGCCAAGTAAAAGATGCAATCTCACTCCTTCCACACTTCTGTCTGTGTGTGGCCCTGGTTGTGTTGCTCTGACCCTCAGGGAGCTGCTGCAGCTCCTTAAGCTGCAGGGAAGTGACACAAGTGGAAAGTGTGAGCAGTTTGCTGCCGTGTCACTGCGTTGAAGCAGTCGGTGTGGCTGCTGCCTGGGGGGCATGGAAAGAGAGCCAGGCACGGAGCAAGCTGGAGAGAGACGAGAAGTGCAGGCAGACACTCGGTGTGCAGTGATCTCTCACAATCAGCTCAGCTGTCCTCCGAAGTGTCTTTAAAGCCTGAGTACCAGGATTGCTGTCCCTGGTGTTAGAACTTGTTAGGAACAAAAGACAGCTTTTTTGTTGGAGAGAGGACATTGCTAAGCAACTGGTAGCACTGTAGCAGTTTGAAATATTTATGTGACATAAGCTTTATTTTTTGTGTGAGAGTTTTGTATTTTTTAGCCAGCCTCTCCTACCCCCAAATCTGTGGTGTTTGTTCTGAATTCCGTAGCTGAAGCTGCGTGGCAGTCAGGTCTATTTGGAAGGTTTTCTGCAAAAGCCTTGTGTGATGTAAGATACTTCCTGTTCTTTTCAAGTCCAAAGGCCTAATATATATATATATATTCTGGCATTGGTGGGTCTCATAAGCAGATGAATGCTGTTTTGGGAAATGCAAACGTCCATACTAATAAAGCTGGTTTTGAGGTAGAGATTGTAACTCTGGCTTCACAAGGGTGTTTCTCCTATTGTTTCTATTACTTTTGTGATCTAAATGAGTGGTACGTGGGCTGAATGAGACCTCTGATTCCCACCTGTTGACAGACCTCATCTGCTGATATAAGCAATCAAACTGCTGGCCATATGTTCTTAGAGTGTAATATTCATAATTAGTGGAGATCCTTAGAAGTGTCCTTAGAAGGGACATAATGTGAAGGGCATTAGAGAGCAGCAGTATGGATTCTGAAATTTGCCCTTTAAAATTCATCTACATGCTCACTGCTTAATGTTCTTACTGCCTATCAGAGGATGGATATGTGGCCACTGAATGAAGGGCCAGATTGGTTCTCAGTTCCTTGACTTCAGTGAAGTTGCTCCTGATCTACACTGGTGCATCTTCAGTGCAAATCAGGTGGTTATTCTACTCCTGGAGTCAGGTGTAGTCTACTTCTGACATGGCATTTCAGATTCCTACGCAGGCAAGAATTTTGTCTAAATACAGACATTTCAGAAGAGTTACTCGATATTTGTTTCTCACTGCAGACAGTGGTGATTCATATATGTGTTACATAACTTTCGGGGTTTTTTTTTCTTTCCTTTTAATTTAGTAATGCAGTAATTTAAATGACAGCAACGCCAAAACACCTAAAATATTATTTTTTTTTACTTCTTTTGACAAAGATTTTTGTCTAGAGTTTTTAGTGGTTCGTGTATATTAGGGGGTTTTTTCAGTGTTATTTGTTCTTGGTATTAGCTTCCCTTTTTACTACCTAAAGGATATACTTGAACTCTCACACCACAGAATTTCTACTGTCATGGACATCTGGTTCTTTATAGTACTATGTTTATGTAGTTCTCTAATTCCTAACCATGTTTTCTTAATTCTAGAGGACAGAATAATATTAAAATTGATTTTTATTTTTTCCCCTGTTCTGTTTTTAATCCGCTATGGCTTTTAAAGTGTGGACATCTCCGAGATGCAGGAAAAAATGTGTAGGCAGGTGGATGGTTTAATGACCTTTAGACTTGCAGAAGTCAGTATGCAAACTATATGAACTCCCTGGTGCTGGCAGGATCGTGAGCCTCCATCAGCTGAACTTTAATTGCCGGGCAAGAAAAACAAGGGAAAGAGATGGGTCTTGCTTAGGTTTGTATGAAGGTGGTAACCTTGAATAAAGGTATCAACAATATTAGATTTTAGGGCTCTCATTTTCAAAAGGTTAGTCACAGAGTTCTCATGTTATTTCAGAACAACAGCTTGTGGAAGGTAAGAATTCTGTACCAAATCTGTTGAAACGGGCATGCATTGAAGGGGCTGCTAAAACAAGACAATGCAAAACTGGTTTATTTGCACTCCTTTGGTCTCTTCTTAACTTCCAGAGAGATTCGGCAAAATGTCCAGAAAGAAATGAATGAGAAAAATAATTGTGCAAAGAGGCAGAAGTTGAACACTATGGAAAAAAAATAGAAAGTGAATTAATTGGGCCATTACTTTATCAAAAAGAAAAATACCAGGCAAAGGGAAGCAGAAACTAGTCTGGTTTCGGTGCAAGTGTCCAAAGGAAAACTGCAGAATAGGAAATTAAGTTCTGTACGTGAAGAGAAGTATGATGCAGTGGGGGTAAATGATGCATGGCTGAATAAAGAAGCGAAGTAAAGGTGTTGAAACACCAAGGTGAAGTATGGAGAAAGTAGGAATTCGGAGAATAGGTGGCAGAATAACATCTAGCCCGGTTCTCATACAGCTGCTGAGCTGCAGAGTGACTGCAGGTTCTTTGTGGCTTCTGTGATGTCTTCAGCAGCACGGGAGGGCAGCGTGTTAAACTGAACTGAAACTTTAATTATGTTATAGGAGTGGCAGGAGGTCAGTAATATTTGCAATATGAGCATTTGTGACAAATCAATTGTATAATGAAAGCAATTATAACATCATTAGAAGTCTGATAACCCAATAACTTTGTGATAATTACTTCTCAGTTACAGGAAATAATTTACCACAGGAGATGCTGAAATACTAAATATGAACACTAATAGCTGTAGTCACATCTGAGCCATAGGTGCCATTTAATAGCAAGTTTAAATCCCATCATTCATTTGAACATTGTAGATTTTTGACAAGCAAGGCCTGGATTTGGAAAGCTAGTTCTATGTATGGGTCTTTGGGTCCCTAAATAACTTGAGAAATATTAATTTATTGTGTCCTTGAATACCAGGATGGTGGGGGTTGTTGTGATTTTCGAGTTTGCTTGTTTTGTCAGATCATCGTGTGCACTAGGGCAGGGGAGGGTTGTGAACGAGTGCTTGAGGGCAGAGGATGAGAGTGAGAGTCCGCTTTTCTGAGAGCAATTAGTGAGGGCACCGGGTTAAAGCCAACATGAAATTGTACCACATTTCAGTTCTGAAAAGTGACTTACATCTGTAATTAACTTCTGAGATGCACCCCTCACTTTAATTTATTTAACCTGTGTGGCTGAATAAACGGATTCCTGGAAACTGTGCTTGTGAAGCAAATATTGGATTATGCTCTAAAACAGATAGAATGGTAGAATGGTTTGGGTTGGAAGGGCCCCGTAAGATCATCCAGTTCCAAGCCCCTGCCATGGGCAGGGACACCTCCCACTATCCCAGGCAGCTCCAAGCCCCGTCCAACCTGGCCTTGGACACTTCCAGGGATGGGGCAGCCACAGCTTCTCTGGGCAGCCTGTGGCAGTGAGTATGATATGATTTATTATTTATGAAACTGTCCTGTTTGCATAAAGGACAATCATTACCTTTCAGAGCAGTTTGTATTCCAGACTTTTGATCGTCATAAGAAAAATTAATTTTTAGTTCTACAAATTTATTACTTTCTTTCCTAGTAAGTGTTTTCTCTTGTGTCTATCGTGGTATGATGGGAATTCATGAGGATAGGATGCTGAAAAAAAAAGTATGTGAAGGACAATTTGCCAGCATTATTTCTGAACCTGATGAGGGAAATCAGTGTGAGTGCAAAAGGCTTCTTATTCAGTGCAATTACTCTGCTGGCACTTGGTCTCAAGGTTGTACATAGGTTGTGTTTTTGCTTGGTACTTAGTTCTGCAAATGGTTGTTTTGGAGATGCTTAAAATGCTGACCACGGCCACCTTCAAACTAGAGATTTCAAAGAAAAGTTTGATAGTAAGAGAGAAAGTAATATTGGAATTACAGTGTCAGTTTGAGAATTAAATAACAGAATTTTGACTTATGGGAAGTTTTAGTTATCTTCAGCTGAGTTTTTGTTGTATCTTCTTGTAAATAAATTTCCCAGTCCTCAGGAACATGTTAGAGAGAAAGAATTGCCGGTTGTCACCGATTCTGGCACACTGTTCAGAGTGTGATGACACAGGGATATTTAATTTCATTCCTCGCCTTAGTGAGGAACTTGTATCCATCAAAAAAAGTATGGTATCTCCATGGCAACATGTTAATCCTTTTGTGTAAATAGCGTGCTTCCCCCTTACTTGTTTACCCTATGGAAAAGCGTGCTGTTCTGCAGATGGGCGTGTGCATTTAGATGAGTGCACACATGCACATCCATTAAAATTAAACAAGTTAAAGAGCTGAAGTTCCTCTGTAAGAACAAGCAAGACCAAGACGCTTCCGAGCTCCTCCTGGTATCCCGTGACACAGGGATTCAGAACGATTCCTTCTTCCAGCATTAATTGTGCCAGAATGTTTGCTTGTGGTAGAAGTGTCAAAGTGCAAGCTGCTCTGGCTGGTGTTTGTCCTTGTACATTCGTGACACACCCTACTTGTTGCTTACTTTTTACTCTGTCTCATCTCCAGATTTTACTGTTATTTTTTCCCATCAGGTAGCTAATTGAAAAAAGTAAATTATTAAAAGCCTGTAGAGCCTGCAGGAACCCATTAAAAGCCCTGCTCCCCTGATGAGGATTTCTGCTTCAACTTTCAACTGAGATTTGTCACTTAATCAGTTTTTAATTCGATTAGCACGTGATATGTGTTGAGTTTGTTTCATTTCAGGTTCTCAGTCAACATTTCAGGAAGTACCAAGTCTAATTTATCTACATAAAATTCTAACTACGTCAAGCAATTTTCTTTTTAATATGAACTTTTAATCTCATCAAGTTAGTTGAGATGCTTTTCCCGTAAATACATCCTGGTTGGCATTAATTATATTGCCATACTTTAATTCTTTGTTTATGAGGCTATAACTAGATTGTAGTTTATTCATGTAAACTATTTCACAGAGTGGAAAAATAATAAAGTTAAGATTTCTGGAAATAATTCCTTTTTCAATCTGCTTTCAAACTGATTCAGATTTGGGGTATGGGTATTTTGTTCCTTTTTTTCTTTTTTGCATCTTCTGTCACTGAATCAAATGTCCTACTTCTAAAGGTACTAGCACTGTCACACTTGGAATAGAGTATTTAGTATTATGTGGGATTGGGATTGCCAAAGGGCATGAATGGGACTTTTTTTGTGAATAGTAAAAATTTTTGTGGTTTTACGGGTGGTGGGAAATTGTTCACGGAAGTCGCAGGCCACTGCTGGAACTTCAGGCACTTACGAATGAGGTAAGAGGCTTGTGTTGCTCTCTCTTTTGGTACTCTAGATGTGAAATGTTTGTTTAGACAAAGATGTGTGTGTGGTTTCTTTATGGTAGTACTGAACTGAGGGATGTTTACTTTTTTCCCCAAGTTCTGTGACAGCAGGTTTGAAACAGATAAACTACATTCCCTGATATTTATCCTCACCTATAGCACCGAATAAATTAAACTATAAATTTGCACATAGCTTCTGGTTATTCAAACTCTGTGTTGCGTCCGTCCCCATGTCCCCCAGAAGCCCCCTCCTCACCCTAAAAAATGCCTGTGTGTTTTTGCTTACCTACTCTAAAACTAGTAAGAAGTGGTTTTATGCATGTTTCTGATATGATGTAACTTTTTACAGTGTGGAATGGTTGTTTCTCTTCACTGCTCTGTGTTTCTGCGTAGTTAATTTCCCAGAAGTGTTGATTGTAATTTTGGCCACTCAGACTGATGTCCAATGGTGGAAGGGAACATTGAGATCTCTCCTCCTTCCCCTCCAGCTGGAGGGAGGAGATTTGTTTTGCGTGGGTTGCTTTTGTTAAACCGTACTTAAGGCTGAAGATCAGCTCACAGTAAAGGGTGGCTGCACATCCTCTCAGGCATCCTGTGGTAGCACAGTGCTGGAAACGGCGAGGAACAAGTTGCAGTACACTGTGTGCCACACGGTTTCTCCCTATGAGAAGATTTTTGCACAACTTTTATCTTCTCAGAGGTTAAAATTCACATTTGACACCAATTCTTTATTATCTAATTTCTGATATTTCTTGTGTTATAATGTTAACATGGGCACTTGAGATTCTATAAGCTGAAGCTGGCATTAGCAGTGCAGTTACATATAGTATTAGCTCAAATACTCACTACAGTAATATGCTTATGTTTTGATTTTATTGCTAGTCCATCTTTCAGCCTCTTTTGAATGACTACAGACTAATTTGCTATATGCTCGCACTGCTATTGGATTTCAAAAGACAGCACAGCAGGGAAAGCTACTGCAAAAAGAAAGCATTTATGTTTTGAATTAAATGAAGATAGTAGAAAATGTGAGGCTTTTAGATTAAGAATACTGCATGATAGAATTAAGGACTGCATGGCTTTTTTCTGTTCCTTTAATTTCTACATCCAGTGTGTGTGAGCAGTGACTAAGTTAACTACGTGCCCTCTCCCCTCGTAGGAGCATGCTCTCTTCAGTACTTCGAATCCTGAGGTCTCAGGCATTTACTTGCTCGGAACTGAAACAGCCACTACCACTTCTGAAATTATTTTTGGAAAAAATGACAGGAGCTTTTTTAGAAATGGTTTTAAAACATCAGTTGTATTCTGTTTCTGCATCCCACCTGAAGACTGACTTCATTTAAACATGAGTAAGTAGTGGGAGTTTTCTGCCTTCAAAACCCTTTTCCATTCCTTTTCTGTTTGTCTTGGTTTGAAACGCAGGTGTCTGCCACAGAAGGCAGGAGCCTCCCTTGGAATGGAAAATGTAACCCCCTTCCCTCCAAATTATTGTAATTTCAAAATTAAGGGGCTTTCAGGCAAAAATATGAGAAAAAGGAGTAACAGTTCTTTACTAATATATATATATATTATCCCAAGGCAAGCACACACCAGTAACTGTGTCAGTAACACCAAACAGATCCAGTAACCCGGTGCCGGCCTCTCTCGGCCGTTGGGCCCTTTCCCCTTCGGTGCAGTTCCGCTCACCGCCGGCAGGGGCGCTGGCGGCTCCCGGCGGGCAGGGCGGGTGCGATGGTTCCCCCGCGGCTGCAGGGGGCGCTGTGGCGCGGGCTCGGGGAGCGCGCGGTAATGGCGGCCGGGCCGAGCCGGGAAGGGATGGAAGAAAGGCTCCACAAACCCCCAGGGGCAGCCGATCCCAGCCCCAGCAGGA